>JBBBDQ010001164.1:0-600000 GCA_037127315.1 Ascarosepion bandense
CTGTGTGTGTGTGTGTGTGTGTGTGTGTCTTGGGTATGACATAAACTGCAACCGGTGTTGAGCCTCTGAATTTCGCATTTAGTGGGTGGGAGTCACATTTCTGATGACATTATTTTCCGGTTCCCTCTTGTCAAAGTAGTAGCACTGGTGTGTCAAATAGTTGCGTGTGTACCTGAGTGGGCGTGCTTGTTATGTGAATACACTCCATGCATGTGTGTGTGTGTGTGTGTGTGTGTATTCACATGTCGGTCGGCTATGTGAATATGTACAATGAGTATGAGCTGTATGCATCATATGTATGTGTGTGTGTGTACATTACTGGGGTCTTCGAAGTCCGAGCAAATTAATTATGGGTGCTTCCAACCCACCAGCGCTTTTAACAGAGATGGTAAAATCTGACATCAAAATCTCTTATGTAAATATTGCGTGGTTCACCATGCATTACCCAATTTAAGACGCCGGGGAGGTCCATCTCAGTGACAATATAACATGTGAACATCATAAACACCTAACGCGTGGCACACACCGCACCTGTATGGGTCATGTTGTTTTGATGGAGTGAGTGTGCTTTATGCCGAACAAATAACTGAGCAATTTAATCAAATCTTAATACAAACTCATCGCTAGATGGTTCGCTAAAAGCTCAACACAAGTTTATGCAGGATAGACATCCTAGACATAAATGTAAAACGAAGGACACCATGACCCTCAATTAAATAATTGTTTACGATAAAAAGAGTCCACTAGATATATATATATATATATATATATATATATATATATATAATCATCCACAGACAGATCTGATTTGCTGTATCACAGCTCCCATTAGGTTAGACATCCGATTACTTTTAACCAGGATTGAAACCCGACGGAATTGACATCAATGGGCGCTTGGTAGAAGAAGGAAGACTTTTAGTGCGTGTTATATCATATGAGCACACTCCAGTAACTGAGAGTATTCTAATTCATTACTGAATGAACAATGCGTAGATGCTAGAGTAGCTACTGTTTTTCCAAAGTGTGAGAGCGTAAATATATTTTAGTTGTGTATGTGTACATATATCTGTATGTATATAATAGCGCTTGTATGTACAGTAGTGAAATGTGTCATATTTTCACCGTCTATAATAGAAATCATTGAAAAGATTTAATTTATTATGATCACCTTTATTATTTTGTTGGATACACCGAATGAATCAATTGCGAACTTCTATTAAAAGTTGTGAAATAATCGTTGAGGCGAATAATGCAATATTTCGTCATCGTACATATATTTTAATCCAATTTTTTATTTTCCTTTTTCTGTTGACGCGAACATAAAATTAGGCAGCTGCTTTTCCGTACTTCTTCCAACTCTAACTCATGTCTGCTTCATCTTCTACGCGTTATATAAGCAAAACAAAAAGTAAAAATACATAAGGAAATGTAATCAATTTCAAGATCGCCATGTTTAAACTAAGGAGACTAGTATTTAAAAAGAATACCTTATTCGTACTTTGCTTGTCCAAATTCATTACTTTCGATGTTGAGAAGGAAATATATAAAAGAAATTGAATAACTGTTAAAAAAACAAGAAAACTAATGTTTCAAGAAAAAAACGGAAGGAGCAAATTAAACGAAACCAAAATAGTCGAATATTTCATTTTGTACAAATGCAAGTCATTGTTCCTGACATCGGTTATATATCTCGTTCTATCTCACTCAGTTGACATATAGCACTCTATCAATATGATTGTTCAGCTATGTATTAAGTAATATACACCTCTACTGCAGCATCGAAAGAGTATATATTAGTGTTACTGAACGACAATTAGAACTTTAAAGCTAACTCACGAAATATCATTTAATAACAGGAAATTTGCAAATAACATAATGATATCAAACATCTCTAGAAACCCCAAAACCCAAGAATCTAAATTAAAAATAAGATGGGGATTAAATAAAAAAGCATTGCAAGAACTCAGAACTAAGTAGCATTTGCCTGGAGGAATATATAGATTTTCCAGAACATAATTAACGCGAAACAAAAGCACAGAATTTCTTTTTTCAAATACAGAGCATAGAAGATGTCAGCTACACCACAACTAAAGGTAAAAGGTAATATTATCGTATTATTTAAATCCAAAAGAAAAAGTCATTTGATATTCTATAATTATAAATTAAATACAATAAATTAAGTTGGTCGAGCGCTAGGTAGAGTGTGTCCAGAAGGCTCCCCCTTTTTTTCAATGCTATCTTGAATTTGCCACTTAGCCACAAGCCTTCTCTCTGCTGCTGATTACTCAGCAGAGAGTCATCAAGTACCATTTATAAAGTCTTTGGTATGAGCAACGTGGGGATCGAACTTCCGCATTAAGCACTCTACAATTGTGCTGCGACTATAATAAGGCAACAAAGAAAAATTAAGAAAAATAGACTTTCAACACAAAAGAGAGAGAGAGAGAGAGAGAGAGAGTGTGTGTGTGTGTGTGTGTGTGTGTGTGTGTGTGTGTGTGTGTGTGTGTGTGTGTGTGTGGGCGTGCGTGATTTTACAATATATAAAATTTGCATCAACTATAGCAATTATTTTCGATATCTATATATATAAAAGGCAATCTGTGAGTCTGTGTGACTGTTTTCTATGCACGCCTACATTATTTTCAAACTTTTTAGGAACACATATCTACAGGTCGAAACATATTTTTGAGTCTAACTTCAGCAATTTTCCCTTTCGCACTTTTTGGCTAATGGAGGTGATTACTTACATTTGCTCCGTAAACATCTAAAATCTAAGATGGTTGCGAAATTACGTCACAGAAAATCACACATGTCAAACGCAACTAAAATAATTTTTATAAAAATAAAAAAATTGAGCCTTTATATTTAATTTTTATTCCGACGTTTTAACAACTGATTTGGTCAACAAAAAATGAGAATATTTTTTCCCTTAATTTTGAAACAAAAAAAAATATTTTTAAAAGAAAGTGTTTTTTCAAACAAAAACAAAATATATTTAAAAAAGTGCCAAGGGTTAATTTTATTGTTTAATTTTTTTTCAGATTTAATATTTCATAATTCAGAAAATAAAATTTTAAAAATTAAAGCTTTTTTTTTCTCATTTGCATCTTCTACTACTAAAATATTCTGAGTTGAAAATACCGGGCTATGATGCTAGTAATATACAATTTACATCGGATTTCCATAACTATCCAGTATACATTAACAACATTCCAACAAGCCTCTAACGTAATCAAACAAATACCCATATCTATAAATAAAAGAATTTCAACAAATTATCTTAGCCTAAACATTTTCAATGAAACCAAAAAAAAAAAAAACATATGAATAATCGTTAGGTAACACTGGATATTGAAACAATCTAGAATTAAAAAAAAAACAAAGATAAACTAAAACTATACAATAAAAACAAATATAATTGACATACACGTCACTATGAACAGCAAATTACTAAAACAATTTTAACAAAAACATAATAAAAATTAATTACATCAACATATTTTTCATGAAGAAAAATATAACTAAGGACCTTAATACTATCAATAAAATCTAAGAAAATAAAATTTCATGGATGCCAACTTAAAAATAAACGATTAACTAATAACATAAGCCAAAGACTTTTCAAATCATCTGGCCGCTGTTTATCCAGCTCTTCCTGTTTTAATCTTGATTTTGTATTTCTTGTTGTTTAATGAATTCCAACATGCAACTTTTGAAGTCATCCGTTTATTTGCATTTTTTTAAAACTTTGAACGACGCTTTGTTGGTAGCTCGCTATGAATTTAAATTCTTCGTCGTCAACTGTTGTATCGTGGAAAGAAGAAATACACCGAGATATGTAGTTAAACTACTTTATTACCAAAGTGGTACAACCAAGAGGTATATACAATATTTACAGTCTCTAGCAATAGGTTTTTCTTCACGAAACACGCATTGTCTTTTATACATCCGGGCGACCAGATTTCAAATGGTACGGGCCTCGACACAAAACCACCAAAATCAAATAGGCAATTATAAAATAATACTCCATAAAGTACTAACAGTAAAAATTATAAATTATACTTCGAGGAATAATAAGCAATAATTAGTTATGAAATACAAATAAATCTTTTAACAGAAACAATGGGGAAGTAAATACTTACTTTGCCATCTAAGCACTAATGAAAAAATTAAAAAAATAAAAATTAGATATAAAATTTTAAAAAATTATTAAACGAAATAAATAACATATACTTATTTTATTTAATAATATTTTAATAAAAAAATATTAATATATAACTTAACCAACAAATATTAATCATACCCACTTGTGTATGCATTAATTTACACAAAAGCAAACAGCTTTGAAATTATTTTATTTATTTATTTCGTCTTTTGGCCGTCTTTGTTTTTTTTTTTTTTTTCGTCACTTAATTTGTGTAAATAATTTTGCTATTCAAGGGTATTTTCGACTAATGATAAATAGCATCACGGTTCAATTATTTCCATTAGTTTTGTCTTGTAGAAGATTTAAATTTCTGTCTTCGAGAGATTGAATTCTTAACGGCTTGGCAAGCGAACGCAAGCAACATAACTCGACTATATTCTGTAAAAAACGGTTTAATTTCTATTTTTGTCTTCAGAAATTGAATTAAATCAACTTTACAGTGTTAGCTGCTTGTGGTAAGTCAACTGGGATTCAGTCCATTTTTCAGTCTGTTTTTGTGAAATTTCTTGAAATTATTTTATTTATTTATTTCGTCTTTTGGCCGTCTTTGTTTTTTTTTTTTTTCGTCACTTAATTTGTGTAAATAATTTTGCTATTCAAGGGTATTTTCGACTAATGATAAATAGCATCACGGTTCAATTATTTCCATTAGTTTTGTCTTGTAGAAGATTTAAATTTCTGTCTTCGAGAGAATGAATTCTTAACGGCTTGGCAAGCGAACGCAAGCAACATAACTCGACTATATTCTGTAAAAAACGGTTTAATTTCTATTTTTGTCTTCAGAAATTGAATTAAATCAACTTTACAGTGTTAGCTGCTTGTGGTAAGTCAACTGGGATTCAGTCCATTTTTCAGTCTGTTTTTGTGAAATTTCTTGAAATTATTTTATTTATTTATTTCGTCTTTTGGCCGTCTTTGTTTTTTTTTTTTTTTCGTCACTTAATTTGTGTAAATAATTTTGCTATTCAAGGGTATTTTCGACTTTTACTAAGTTAAAACTTTGTAAGCCTCAGTCACTTTTTCCTTTTTTTTTTTTTTTTTTTTTTTTTTAATTGGAGTAGATAGTTTCTACTATCGCCCGGTCTCACACTCCACCCCCTTCTTTTGAATGAGTTTAGAGGTGATCACCTTGTTTCTTGTTTAGGAAGGGGTTTCCGGTTCATCCCCTTTCTCTGGTCTTGGTGTTAGTTCAGCTGGAAGCTCTTTGCAGTTACGGAGTATGGTGGCAACGTCTTTACATTCTGAGGGTACCGGGTTGGCAGTTTCCTGGTTGCTGCTTCCGACTGGTAGTTAGGAGCCCGAACTCTTGCGTAGCGTCTTGAGAGGCTGCTCTGATCAACAGTTGAATAATACCGGGGTTCTTGTAGTGCCATATCGCGCATGGACGGGCGTCCCTGCATGAACGTTCGGTGGGCAACCCCGAGGCCACATTATGTTGTAGGCCGCGCCAGTCTCCATCCTTCACAAGTTGCAAATGATTGACCGACTGATTCTATTCTAAGACCACTCCTTCACTGAATTACTATGGAAAAAAGCAAACATAATAACAAAACTAAACCAGCTCATTTGAAAACGCCCAAACCTGTCTGCATCTCTTTCACTAACATTCGCGGCATCCGCACCAACTTCCCCAGCGTAGATTCTTTCCTCCATAATAACTCACCTGATATATTAGCCCTATGTGAAACTAATCTTAACCCTTCTATCCCCTCATCTGAGTTCTGCGTTCCTGGCTACCTTCCCCTCTTCAGGAAGGACTCCAATGTTCATATGCATGGGCTTGGTGTCTATGTCAGCGAACACCTTCCTTTAGCTAGGGTGTCATCTTTTGAATCCCTAGATCATTCTTTCATGTGCTTCCGCCTCTCACTTCTCAGCTCGATTAGCTATCTCTTCTTTCTGTACCGCTCTCCTTCCTCCCCTGACTGTTCGTTACTTGACATCATTTCTGACAATATTGACAAAGCCATTTCTACCCATCCCTCTGCCCATGTATTCGTGTTTGGTGACTTTAACGCCCACCACACCAAGTGGCTGAAGAACGCTGTCACTGACCCTGCTGGTGTCCACACCATGAACTTTTCAATCACCCAATCCCTTACGCAAGTAGTGGACTTCCCCACGCGTTTCTCCGACAACCCTAACGGAAGCAACTCACTTCTAGACCTCTGCTTCACTTCCATCCCAGACTCTTGCACTACCAGACAACTCTGCCCTCTTGGAAACTCTGACCACACTGTAGTGTCCGTCAATATTTCACTCCACTCCCGCCCGACCCATGAAACACAGACAAGTAGAATATCATACTGCTATCAAAGAGCAGACTGGGATTCGTTCCGAGACTTCCTCTGTGACATCCCTTGGAACAACGTCTTTAGTCTTCCCATCGAAGAATGTGCATCCGAGGTCTCCTCCTGGGTTAAGGCTGGCATTGATGCCTTCATCCCTGCTAGGAAATTCCAGCTTAAATCTCATTCGTCTCCATGGTTCTCACCTGCTTGTTCGGCTGCCATTGCCCACCGGAATCATTTCTTCCGACTTTATCGTAACTATGCGTCGGAAGAAAACAGGCGCATTTTCACTTCAGCTCGTAATAAGTGTAAAAGGGTACTTAACGAAGCTAAGATGTTGTTTGCTGCCAGAATGAAGCAACGCATAGCATGCTCTAAATTCGGCTCTAAAGACTACTGGCGACTCTGTAAAAGAGTACTTAACAAGAGCAAGTCCACAATACCCCCGCTAATCAATAAATTTGAGGTCCTCACCTCCCCAGCAGATAAGGCTGAATGTTTTGCCCGCAGATTCTCGAACAATTCGAGTCTGGACTCGTCTGGAGTCTTTACACCCGATTTCTCACCTAGAACCGAGGCACAACTGAATGATGTCCACATTACACCTTCGCTTGTCTCTAAGATAATCTTAAAACTTGACCCTCACAAAGCGAGCGGTGGTGACGGAATCCCAACCATAGTCTTAAAGAAATGTGCCCCTGAACTCTCCTCTATCCTTTCTAAGCTCTACAACCTCTGCCTATCTGCTTCCTGCTTTCCTGCCTGTTGGAAATCTTCCTCTATAGTTCCCATATTTAAAAACACTGGAGAACCCTCTGACCCTGCAAATTACCGCCCTATCAGCCTTCTTCCGATCTTTGGCAAAGTGTTCGAAGCCATTATCAACGCCGAGGTGGTTCAGCATCTCACAGCACACAGGCTCCTCTCGGACAAGCAATATGGTTTCCGCTTCACCAGGTCTACTGCTGATATGCTAACGACCATCACCGAGTACATATACCAGGCACTCGACAGGAATGGCGAAGCTCGAACCGTTGCATTGGATATATCTAAGGCGTTCGACAGAGTTTGGCATGCTGGCCTTCTATGTAAACTGCGGAGCTATGGTATAACTGGACATTTGTTTGAACTAATCCAGTCATTCCTCTCTAACCGCACAATGAAAGTGGTATTAAACGGACATGCCTCTCAGAACTACCATACAAACGCAGGTGTCCCCCAAGGCTCCATCTTAGGTCCTACACTCTTCCTGATATATATTAATGATCTCCCTGATTCCATAAGAACCCAAATAGGTTTGTACGCCGATGACACCACAGTTTACTCTCGCCTCCAACAAAAATCTGGTGTAGGCGTCAAAGCTAAACTTGCAGCCGAGATTGAAAAAGACCTCCAATCCATATTGGACTGGGGTAAGAAATGGCTAGTAAATTTTAATGCTTCTAAAACGAAGCTACTGTCAATTAACCATCATCGACAATCTCACCTACCTCCCATTAGCATGGACCAGGCTTGCCTCCCAGAGAGTAAAACACTACGCCTCCTTGGTCTCATACTTTCAGCGGACCTCAAATGGAATGACTATATCGAATCCATTGCTAAATCCGCTGCTATGAAAGTCGGTTCTCTGTGTAGGGCCCGGAAGTTTTTTCCGTCTAAATCTATCCTGCACATTTACAAATCTACCATCCGCCCGTGCATTGAATACTGCTGCCATATCTGGTCGGGTGCCCCTGCTGTTCTCCTCGGGCTTCTCGATAAGGTTCAGAGGAGGGTCTGTAATGTGATAGATACCGACTTGGCAGACCGCCTGCAGTCTCTCTCCCACCGGCGAGACGTGGCTTCGCTGTGTCTCTTCTATAAATACTTTCACGGCTTCTGCTCCGATGAACTTAGATCACTGGTGCCCCCTAAATACGAATTTGCACGAGATACTAGATTAGCAACTAGATCCCACCCTTTTACAGTGAAATCGATAAAATGCAGCCGTAACTTCTACTCCAACAGTTTCTTTCCTCGCACTTCCCAACTGTGGAATTCTCTTCCAAACGATTGCTTCCCCGACGGCTACAATCTCCAGGAGTTTAAATGTAAGGTCAATAGACACCTCCTAACACACTAACCTGCTCCCATTCTATCAAACACTCTTCCCATCTGCCCGACACTTATCCTTGCTATCCTTACTCATCTATCACTTTTCTCCTGACATTCCCTATGTCTATCCACTCCTTCTCTTTACCTTCCCCTATGTAGCCCCATGCGCAATAGTGGCAGTGGAATGCCTTGCTTGGGGTGAGATGATTAAAAAAAAAAAAAAAAAAAAAAAAAGCTTCAAACGATCAAATTAGTTAACTAATAAATATAGTGTACATCAAATCTATATTACATTATGTTTTATATTTCATCATATTAAATTTATATGTATATATATAGCATAATGATAATCCATTTATACTTAATATGTATATGAAAAACTGCTAAAAAGTTGTAAGTTAAAATGTATTTTTGACAGTATTTATTTATTTATTTCTATTAGTATATATAATAATAGAAATAAATTCTATTATTATATATAATAATAGAAAGAAATAATAGAAATAAATAAATACTGTCAAAACATACATTTTTAACTTACCACTTTTTACTAGTTTTTCATATATATATATATATATATATATATATATATTCTAAACATATACTATTAAATATAAGAGACAATGAATGTCTATTATGTTTAATCATGAGCCTTTCTTAACATCGTATTTTGGCTTTAATTTCAGTTGAAAATAACGATAAAAATTCTCCAATCTTTGGTAATTTTTTTTAAGTTGGTTCTAAGCATTCGGCTCACCCGAGCTGTCTTCAGAGATGTTACAAGTACGTTAACACAAAAACATCCACCATCAGCGACGATTTTATCTTGTGTTGACATAAAACTCCGCTACAACGGCAACATGTAAGCCCAAAGCTTAGAACCAACTTCATAAAAATTCATCCAAATGTTGGAAACCTTTTGTCTTTTTTTTCAACTGAAATTAAAGCCAAAATACGAGGTTTAGGAACGCTCATGATTGAACATAACAGACATTCATTGTCTCTTATATTTAACAGCATATGTTTAGAAAATTATCTGCTGCCTCGATACACTATATATATATATATATATATGTTGGGCGGGGTGATTCAGAACACGAGCTGAATTTCCCTTTCAACATGAAATTAACAGTAACTATGTTGTATTGAGTTCTTTTTATTTCTACACTGCCTTTATATACCTACAGATTTTATATTATGTTAACTTAAATAATTTTTAACTTTAGCATAATCTATCTCTGTTTATAATATATCTCTATTTATAAAGTTTATTTAAGTTATTATATATTCGTAGATTTTGTAAGTTTACTTCTTAGCATTATTTACTGAATCACAGAATTTATTTGATCTTAATATGAACATTTCGAAACTGTTTAAAAAACTATACATTTAATCAACACAATTATAACATTAAATATGAAACACGAATTTTAAAATATATTGTAAAAGTTATTCCATGAAATATACGGGTAAATGTTGCGACCTCGTCACCAAGTTGGTGTATTCTTGCTGGGGCCAGAAATAATGACACAAAGACGGAATAGTGTCGAACAAATATAATAAAACGACAGTAGTTCAAATATATATCAATAAGCAATTAGCGTGACTGTTGGTCCTGCTCTCACAGTTTTATGCCGGAAAGATCCCGCTCCAACTCTCTCTCTCTCTCTCTCTCTATATATATATATATATATATAAATTAAAAAAGGATTAATTCAATGATGTTGAATGACCATGTTGCGACTTCGTCACCAAGTTGGTGTATTCTTGCTGCGGCCAAGTCTCAGAGACTGATTTTTCTCCAGTTTCTGAAAGGATTTTTCTGTTGCTGAGGTGATGTGTTATCCCCCGTGGAGATCTTCATATCTAAATGGTCATTCAACATCATTGAATTAATCCTTTTTTAGTTTATATTTGCTCTGTAATATTTTATTACATGGAACTCTCTTCCTGTATCATTTTTTAATATTAAAATAAAAATTTTTAATATTAATTAGGATCGGGTTTTTGGAATTTACCTTCCTGCTTTTGTTCCTTGAATTAAAGTATCTGAATTAAAATATATATATATATATATATATATATATATATATATATATATTACTGTTACTCTGCTTTTATAAAGCAAAACTGCTAATCATATATAATATAGACGAGTTCATGTATCATATGGATAATCCCCATAACATTAAAACATCTCAGAATTTATATCTCAGAATTTACATGAATATAAAAATATTATTTTTAAATATGTACAACTCAGTGTTTTTGTCTTTCTTTTCTTCGTAGTAATAGATTTGAATAAAAGACAATTTATACGATCGATATTCTGTCTATAAGAAAAATATGAAATGATGCCAAAATGTATTATAAGCGCCCTTATTTTCGAATGTTCTATGGCAAATATATGTCTATGTTTATCCAAGAAATCTGCTATCTTCACAAAAAAACTACTGTTGATACAATTAAAAACAACAATGATAAAAAGTGTGTGAAAATATTCAGAAGAGAAATCAAGCGAACGTCAAAACTTCAATTTGATTTCTGCAAGTCTTTCAATCTTCAACGTTTCGCAACATGAATTTGTTTTATTTCACTCCCAAAACTATCCAAGTCTTTCTATATTTAACACTGAGGCCATCAAATAGCCATTATTAAACTGAATATATTTCTAAAAGAGTGAAAGACGTCAGTGCACATATCGATATTTTTTTTATTTTCTAGCCTCTGAACTATCATTGTTATTTAGCATCCAACAAAATGGATATCAAGTTAAGTCTTCCGAAATAGAAAGGAAAAACGATGAAAAATAAGTTTAGAAGCAGAAAGAAAGGACAAAAATAGTTTGAAAGTTGTTTCCCCGAAAAAACACAGGGAATAAAAATTGGGAGAAAATATTGACGATCCTGCAAAGCGGATCGAAAAAAACGTCGTGAATGAAATCAGAAAGAAATAATTCACGGGGAAAAATCATTTTGAAGAAAGAAATAAAGGAAATAAGGAGAGAAGACGAAAAGCAAGAAATGAGAACAAGAAAATTTACAATGAATTTCATAATTCAGGAATGATGACAGCCAATGGGAAAATTTTAATTCATGAATTAAAATTCAAATGAGAGAAGCTAAACTACTAAATCACAAATATCTTGTCAGGCTGAGTAAGTGACACATTTTGTAGAATCAAATGTCAACCCGACTCCCACCTACAAAGTGAAATAAGCGTTAAAATTTCAACATTAAACTTACTTTCCTATTATTCTAATATATATATATATATACGTAAAAACACGTAAAAAAATCACAAGATCGCCAAAACCTACCGCGGTTTCACACAACGAGCCGTTGTGTGAAACCGCGGTAGGTTTTGGCGATCTTGTGATTTTTTTACGTGTCTTTGCTCTACATTGCTTCCTCTTTGTTATTCCGCTTTGGTTAGTTCTGTATCGAGCACTTTTTCTTTCTTTGTGGTTGGTTCCGTTTGGGGTTTTTTTCTTTACTGCGGGGTATTGTATGTATTATCTGTATTCCGCAGTTTTCTTTTTTTTCCCCCCTCTTGTCCAACGCCTTAAAGCGACGGACAATAACGGAGTTAGATTCTGTCTGTTATTTGTTGTCCTCAAAGTTTATTTTCGTATAATTTTAGGATTTAGATACTTACAGAGTCGGTCTTGTTATTATATATATATATATATATATATATATATGTGTGTGTGTGTGTGTGTATCTTTAAAAACAAGCAATTTATTTGTAGCCTCTAGAGTTCTTTCGACCAACATCTGATCAGGAGAAAATCGTTGGAATCACAAATCAAACGAAAAACATCAACGAAAATGAAGAGCAGAAATAGGGTGATCGTTAAAATAAATATACATAAATGTATTTAAAACGAGGGGAGGAGAAATAACTTGTAAATAATTATCGGGTGACAGTTAAAATAGAATAACCCTCAACAAATAAAAAGACTTTGCGAAATCCTTCTGTCGGGAAATAGACGGTTTTTGTAATATGTAGACTGATTCCAAAATCTTTAACTGATAATTGGAACCAGCCACATGTAAATATATATATTGGAATCACACACACACACACACACACACACACACACACACACACACACACACACACACACACACACACACATGTATATATATATGTATATATATATATATTGCTCTCTTTCGTATCGATGATAATTTTCTTTCAGCGAAAAATGAACTATCTTTGGAAAATGAATGCACATAAAATGGTTTTCTTAATCTGCAAACGAATTTCAATTAGAAATCCTTTCAGTGGAAGTAAATTTATTTCATAATCTATTATGTCAAACACTTATTTGACTTTGACGGCATGTGCACACAATAACCTCAAGTTCATTTGGAAGCAAACTTCAATTTCAACAGAATGCATCTATTCTTTAAGGTGAACACCTGCTGCAATTTTTCAGAAGAAAAGACGACCTTACCATCGATTTTCATTCATTTCTTTATTCAACTTGATTTTTCTTCTTCAAAACTGTAGAAATTCAGCTGCAATAATTTAGCAGTGACATTAGATACAATTGGTAATCATTTTCACCATTAATTTTTTTAATCATATCATCCCAAGCAAGGCTTTACACTGCCACTATAGCGCAGGGAGTTACATAGAGCGATTGGGTATAGGAAATGTCAGGAGGAGGGTGATAGACGAGTTAGGATGTACATAGGGAGAGAGTTAGAGAGAGTGGGTGTGAGTTAGTGTGTTAGGAGGTGTCTATTGACCTTACATTTAAACTCCTGGAGGTTGTAGCCGTTAGGGAAGCAAGCATGCGGAAGGGAACTCCACTGGCGGGAATTACGAGAAAAGAAGCTGGAGTAGAATTTGCGGTTGCATTTCATCGGTTTCACTGTAAAAGAGTGGGACCTAGTTGCCAATCTAGTATCTCGTGCAAATTCACACCTAGGGGACACCAGTGATTTAAGTTCATCAGAGCAGAAGCCATGAAAGTATTTATAGAAGAGGCACAGGGAAGCCACGTCACGCCGGTGAGAGAGTGACTGCAGGCGGTCAGCTAAGTCGGTATCGATCACATTACAGACTCTCCGCTGTATTTTGTCAAGAACCCCAAGGAGAACAGCAGGGGCACCCGCCCAGATGTGTCAGCAGTATTCAATACACAGGCGGACGGTAGATTTATATATGTGCAGGATAGATTCAGACGGAAAGAATGTCCGGGCCCTGCACAGAGAGCCGACTTTCATAGCAGCGGATTTAGCAATGGATTCGACGTAAACTTGAGGTTCGCTGAGAGTGTCAGGCCAAGCAGGCCTAGTGTTTTACTCTCTGGGAGGCAAGCCTGTTCCATGCTAATGGGAGGGAGGTGCGGTTGTCTGTCGTGGTTAATTGATAGCAGCTTCGTTTTGGAAGAATTGAATTTTACAAGCCATTTCTTACCCCAATTCCCCACGGATTGGAGGTCCTTTTCATGCTCGGCGGCGAGGTTTGCCTGGTCACCAACACCAGATTTTTGATCGAGGTGAGAGAAAACTGTGGTGTCATCGGCGTACATGCCTACTTGGGATCAAGGGGAGATCATTGATGTAGATTAGAAAGAGCGTAGGACCTAGGATAGATCCTTGGGGGACACCCGCTTTTGTAGGGTAGTTCTGGGAGTCATGTCCATTTAATACCACCTTCAGTGTGCAGGTAGAGAGGAATGACTGGATTAGGTCCAACAAAAATCCAGTTATGCCGTAGCTTCGCAGTTTCCGTAGAAGGCCGGCATGCCATACTCTGTCGAATGATTTTGAGATATCCAAGCAAAGCTTCGGGTTTCACCATGCCTGTCGAGAGCCTAGAAAATATACTCGGTGATGTTCGTTAGCATATCAGCAGTAGACTTGGTGAAGCGGAAGTCATACTGTTTGTGCGAGAGGAGCCTGTGGGCTGTGAGATGCTGAACCACCTCGGCGTTGATAATGGCTTCGAACACCTTGCCAAAAATTGGAAGAAGGCTGATAGGGCGGTAATTTGCGGGGTCCAAGAGTTCACCAGTGTTCTTAAATATTTGAACCACAGAAGAAGACTTCCAACAGGCAGGAAAGCAGGGAGAAGAGAGGCAGAATTTGTAGAGCTTAGAAAGGACAGAGGAGAGTTCGGGGGCACATTTCTTCAAGACTATGATTGGGATTCTGTCCCCACCACTCGCTTTGTGAGGGTCAAGTTTTGAGATTATGTTAGAAATCAGCGAGAGGTGGGAAATCGGGTGTATAGACTCCAGACGAATCTAGACTCGAACTGGTCGAGAATCTACGAGCAAAGCATTCAGCCTTATCGGCTGAGGAGGTGAGGACCTCAAACTCATTGATTAGTGGGGGTATTGAGGACTTACTCTTGTTAAGCACGCTTTTACAGAGGCGCGAGTAGTCTTTGGCACCGAACTTAGAGGATGCTATGCATTGCTTCATGCTGGCAGCTAACAGTATCTTAGCTTCGTTAAGTATCTTTTTATACTTATTACGAGCTGAGTCGAAAAGGCGCCTGTTTTGGTCTGACGCGTGGCTACGATAAAGCCAGAAGAAGTGATTCCGGTGAGCAATGGCTGCCGAGCAAGCGGGCGAGAACCAGGGAGACGAATGGGATTTAAGCTGAAATTTCCTGGCAGGGATAAAAGCATCGATGTCAGCCTTAACCCAGGAGGAGACCTCTGATGCACAGTCTTCGACGGGAAAACTAAAAACATTGTTCCAAGGGAAGTCACGGTACGAATCCCAGTCTGCTCTTTTATAGCAGTAGGATATTCTGCTGGTCTGGGTTTCTTGGGTAGAGGTGGAGTGGAATGAGATGTTGACAGAAACTACGGCGTGGTCAGAATTTCCGATAGGGCAGAGCTGTCTGGTGGTGCAGGAATTTGGGATGGAAGTAAAGCAGAGTTCTAGTATCGAGTCACTTCCGTTAAGGCTATTGTAGAAAAGCATGGGGAAGTCCACCACTTGCGTAAGAGATTGGGAGATTGAAAAATTAATGGTGTGGACAACAGCAGGGTCGGTGACAGGGTTTTCCAGCCACTTAGTGTGGTGGGCGTTAAATCACCAAACACAAAGATATGAGCAGATGGGCGAGAAGAAATGGCCTTGTCGATATTGTGAGAGATTCTGTCAAGTAATGAACAGTCAGTGGAGGAGGGGAAGCGTAGAGGAAGAAGAGATAGCTAACAGAGCTTAAAAGTGAGTCACATGAAGGACTGGTCCAGGGATTCAAGAGATGTCACTCTAGCTAGAGGGAGGTGTTCGCTGACATATACACCAAGTCCATGCATATGGACATTAGAGTCCTTCCTGAAGAGGGGATGGTAACCAGGAGCAAAACATTCAGAGGAGGGGATAGAAGGGTCAAGGTAAGTTTCACATAGGGCTAAGATATCAGGTGAGTTAGTTTGGAGGAATGCTTCTACGCTATAAAAGTTAGTGCGGATACCGCGTATGTTAGTGAAAGAGACACACACAGGTTTGAGTAGCTGGTTTGGTTTTGCTATTTTGTTTTTTGTTTTTTTCAGTGTGTTTTCTTTGAGGAGAGTGGTCTAGAGTAGAATCAGTCGGTCACTGTTTGCAGCATGTGAGGAATGGAGACTTGCGCAGCCTGCAGCATAATGTGGCCTCGGGGTTGCCCACCGGATGTTCGTGAAGGGAGGCCCGTCCATCCGCGATATGGCACTACAGGAACCCCGATATTATTCAACTGTTGATCAAA
The DNA here is from genome assembly GCA_037127315.1 of Ascarosepion bandense. NCBI lineage: Eukaryota > Metazoa > Mollusca > Cephalopoda > Sepiida > Sepiidae > Ascarosepion > Ascarosepion bandense. The sequence goes on from JBBBDQ010001164.1 coordinate 16,320, forward strand.
GCCTCTCAAAACGCTACGCAAAAATGGTTTTATGTAATATTTACAGAAAGTTCGGCTTCAAGTTTTCAGTTTCTTTCCTGTAGAATTAGCATAAACCCACATTTAGACACGCATACACAAACACTCCTCATTGTTCACATGCTCGATCCATGATATTCGCAGTATCCTTTTGTAGAACCACATTTCCGCTGCTTCAAGTCTTTCCTTCATCTTCGATGATATTGTCCAACATTCACTGCCGTACTGAAGAACTGACATCACGTAGCAATCTAGCACACTTTTCTTTGTTTCTAGTAAAATATTCCTGTCTTGTACTTTACTCAGCTTCTGGAACGCGTCTTTCGCCTTGACAATTCCCATTCGGATCTCTGTGTCGCACTTTTCATCTTTTGGCAGAACACTTACCAGTTATTTAAACCTTTGTACCTGCTTGATTTTAATATCCCCCACCTGTATTTGGCATTTTGGGTTGCTCTTTTTGCTGTTGAACATGCATTTATCTTTCTTGCAGTTCATTTGTAGTCCTTTTGTGCCATTCTCCACAGCTACCTTCAGTAGGAAGACTTGTAGTTTTCTTTCTGTTTCTGCAATCTGCACTGTATTATCTGCATATTTTATGTTTTTCAAATAGTGGCCTTCGATAACAAATCCTGGCATAGCATCTAGGGTCCTCAAAATATTCTCGCTGTACAAGTTGAACAGATCCGGTGAAAAGACACATCCTTGTCTGACGCCCTTTTCTATCTTTGTAAATCTGCTGAAATCGTTACTTGTCCGTATGCATACAGTCTGCTGCTAGTAGAAATTCTTAATTACTCTGATGTTTTTCCCAAAAGTGTCAAGGCTGCTGAACATCTCCATCAATTCTTTGTAGCGCATTATTTCGAATGTCTTTGCGTCATAAATAAACATAGGTACAAGTCCTTCTTCATTTCTATTGCCCTTTCAGAGAGCATCCTAATCATAAATATGGCGTTCCTTGTTCCAGTGTCTTTGACAAACCCGCACTGCTCTTGTCCTATCTCTTTCTGCTTCTTACTTTATTCATCAGGATTTTGACAATCAGTTTTGTAATGTGACTCATTCAGCTGATAGTTCGGTGTAGTTCGTACTTATTTGTACCTGGCTTCATCGGCAGTGCTATAAAAATCGACTGGTAGAGGTAGTTTTTTATTGTTCTACTATTATAAATGTCATTTATTATTTCTGTAAGTTTTCTCTATGCCTAATTCTTCCAAGGCTATCAGTAGCTCTATAACAATGCCGTGTAGACCAGCTGCTTTCTTTCTGTTCAGTTTAGCTATTGCAGCTTCCACTTCGGACTTTAATATTTCTGGTCCGTCCTCATTCTTGTGTATTCTCGGTTGCTCTCTCCTGTCACGAAAAAGATCTTTTATATATTTTCCCATCGCTGGATTATTTCCTCTTTCTTCAATATTATCGTTCCATCCTTGGATTTCATTCATCCTGTTGAGGTGCAGATTTTTTGTCCTGTCAGTTCTCTTATCTCTTTATGCATCTCTGCTTTATTGGTCCTGCTCAGTCTCTCTACCTCTGCGCATTTGTTGTTGAGCCATTCCTCTTTAGTCTGTTTGCATTTGTTTCTTATCTCCCTGTGTAGTTTCCTCTATTCCCTTCCGTGTCTTGGCGTTATATGTATATATATATACCCCAGCTTTTTTTAAAAAAAGAAATGATGTATTTCAAACTATTTTTTAGTTTTTATTTTAATGTGAATAATTGTAAATGAAAATAGAATGGTTCTTTTGTTTTTACTGCACTATAAAATATGCAACAAATGAATTTATAAATATTTAATAATTATATATGTTGCAGTTTCATCATTGAAAAAATGAAGAAAATTTATGATGATTCTGACGAAGTCATCTTTGCTTCCTTGCCTTGTAAAATTTTGCAAATTAATATTAACAAAAGAAACATTCTATTTTCATTTAGAATTATCAACTAAAAATAGTATGAAATACATAATTTCTTTTAAAATCTGGGGTCACCTTATAATTATGGCCGATAGTTTATATATATATATATATACAGAGAGAGAGGGGGGGAAAGAGAGAGAGTGAGAGAGAAAGAGAAAGAGAGAGGGAGAGAGAATATGAGAGAAAGAGAAAGAGAAAGAGAAAGAAAGTCTGCGGAAATATTCCACCTAATTATTTCCACGGCAAGTACCAAACTCTAATTGGCAACGCATACGTAGTCCTTAGAGAAGTTCGTGGCTTGACAGATGTACAAGTCCGCCTGAACGGGACTTATTTTTATTCCCCTACGACGACAGAGGCGTATGATTGTAGAATCTAGCAACATGATGTACCTTCGTGCAATAATAACCCATAAATTTGTGAACTTTTTCGAAGAGTATTCGGTAGACGATGGTTTCTTGTTACTGTTCTGCCTGGATGCATATTGATGTTGGAACTGAAATTTTTCGGTTACTTTCTACAATGATTTTTCTTTTTCCTTTTCCATACACTCATTGTTGTTTTAATTTTGTTTATTTCATCTTGGTTTCTATGTATCTTTTTTCGTTTCACGTTATTTTCCTTTCGCAAAATCTGTGTCTGTGTTTTTTATTTAAAATCTTTATTAGTAGATTTTTATGTTTCTATTTAATATTTTTAACGCTATGCGTCTCTTCTTTGCGTGATGTTATTATAATTTATTACATTTATTTTTGTTGTTTTTAAACGATTATCTTTTCATTATGTCTTACGCATATGAATTTGACCCTTGAGTACGGAAGCACACTCGGGCCAATAGGTTTTGAGCGGGGAACCGAGTTCGAATTCCAGTTGAATTCATTGCATTCACTTACGCGCAAATACCCTTGGGAAAGGTATTAATCCGTCACTTCCCTCCAGTTATGGGTTAAATATTAGGACAAATTGGGTTCTATGGCCTTGGTCGGCAACCAGTCTACCGCAGAAAGCAATGGCAACCTACTGCGGGATAATCTTCTGCCCAGTCAGTCATGTCTCTTTCGAGACATGATCGCCCAAGCGTGTATCGCGCATGGCACTTAACTGACTGACTGAGTTAGTTTCAACGTGAACTCTACACTCTTGGTGAACTGGATTTCCAAAATTAGTCAGATCATTACCGAAAGTCGCTATTCGTAAAAGAAAAATTAAGGACAACATTAGAACCGCGTTCAAAAACCAACAGGCTGTTATGGGAAACACTCATACAGAATGAAATCTTGTAAAAGCAGGACTGCTAACATATTATTTAGTATGATAATTAAGCATGGATTTCATTGTATCATCCATACATATCGAACTTCTCCACTTATTTTAATATGTTTATGGCCTTAGCTGGATTTAATTCACATTTGGTGTGTTACGGTGTGGATCAGATTTAAAATGACAATCAACATTTTGAGGAGTACAGTCAGTTTAATGCCATATGTAATACATGTTTGGATGATCATATCTCGAAAGAGACAAGACTAACTAGGAAGAAGATTTTCCTGTTGTAGACGGAATATTTTCTGCTGTAGACTGGTTGCAAACCACGATTAGAGAACCGAATCTATCCTGGTATTTTACCCATTGTTGGGGTGAGAAGCGTCAGATTAATATATTTCACAATGCTATTTGCACGTAAGTGAATGCCATAAATTTGAGTGGAATTCAAAATCGGATTTCTAATATCTCGTACTCAGCCGATATCCACTGCACCACAACGCATTGATACATAAAGTGACCCTAATTTTATTACGTTAGAGTATATTCCATGCAACGTAGTTGACAGAAAACTTTCTGGTTTAGAGTTGATTACTTTAACGAAAAAAATTTGTTTAAACTTAATTATAACATTTTCAGATTTGAGTCAATATCTTTCACTTAATACACGTGTGAAATTAATTCAATTCATATTTCAAAAATTCGAAGCAATAAACAATTCGAGACTGGACTCGTCTGGAGTTTCTACACCCGACTTCCCCCCTAGAACTGATGCTCAACTAAATGACGTCCATATTACACCCTTGCTTGTCTCTAAGATATCTCAAAATCTGACCCTCACAAAGCGAGCGGAAGGGAGAGAATCCCAATCATAGTCTTAAAGAAATGTGCCCCCCGAACTTTCCTCTGTACTTTCTAAGCTCTAAAACTTCTGCCTATCTGCTTCATGCTTTGCTGTCTGTTGGAAATCTTCCTCTGTATTTCCTATATTTAAAAACATTGGAGAACCCTCGGACCCCGCAAATTACCGCCCTATCAGCCTTCTTCCAATCTTTGGCAAAATGTTCGAAGCCATTATCAAGGCCGAGGTGGTTCAGCATCTCACAGCACACAGGCTCCTCTCGGACAAACAGTATGACTTCCGCTTTACCAGGTCTACTGCTGATATGCTAACGACCATCACCGAGTACATATATCAGGCAATCGACTGGAATGGTGAAACCCGAACCGTTGCCTTGGATATCTCTAAAGCGTTCGACAGAATTTGGCATGCTGGCCTTCTATGCAAACTGCGGAGATATGGTATAACTGGACATTTGTTTGAACTAATCCAGTCATTCCTCTCTAACCGCACAATGAAGGTGGTATTAAACGGACATGCCTCCCACCCACAACTGCCATACGAACACAGGTGTCCCTCAAGTCTCTATCCTAGGTCCTACGCTCTTTCTGATATACATTAGTGATCGCTCTGATTCCATAATATCCCAAGTAGGTATGTACGCCGATGACACCACAGTTTACTCTCGCCTCGGTGTAGGCGACAAAGCTAACCTTGCAGCCGAGCTTGAAAAGGACCTCTAATCCATAAGGGTAATAAATGGCTCGAAAACTTTAATGCTTCTAAAACAAAGCTGCTATCAATTAACCATCATAGACAATCGCACCTACCTCCCATTAGCATGGACCAGGCTTGCCTCCCAGAGAGTAAAACACTACGCCTCCTTGGTCTCACACTTACAGCGGACTTGAAATGGAATGACTATATTGAATCCATTGCTAAATTCGCTGCTATGAAAGTCGGTTCTCTGTGCAGGGCCCGGAAGTTTTTTCCGTCTGAATCTATCTTGCACATTTATAAATCTACCATTCGCCCGTGCATTGAATACTGCCATATCTGCTGCCATATCTGGTCGTGTGCCCCTGCTATTCTTCTCGGGCTTCTCGATAAGGTACAGCGGACGGTCTGTAATGTGATCGATACCAACTTGGCAGACTGCCTGCAGTCTCTCTCTCACCGGCGCGACGTGGCTTCCCTGTGTCTCTTCTATAAATACTTTCACGGCTTCTGTTCCAATGAACTTAGATTACTGTTGACCCCTAGATATGAATTTGCACGAGAAACTAGATTAGCAACTAGATCCCACCCTTTTACATTGAAACCGATAAAATGCAACCGCAACTTCCACCCAACAGTTTCTTTACTCGCACTTCCTGACCGTGGAATTCCCTTCCACATGATTGCTTCCCCGACGGCTACAATCTCCAGGAGTTTAAATGTAAGGTCAATAGACACCTACTAACACTCTAACTCGCTCCCATTCTTTCAAACACTCTTCCCATCTGCCCATCCCTCATCCTCGATATCCTTACCCATCTATGACCTTCCTTCTGACATTTCCTACACCTAACCACTCCTCCTCTTTACCTTCCCCTATGTAGCCCCATGCGCAATAGTGGCAATGGAATGCCTTGCTTGGGGTAAAATGATTAAAAAAAAAAAAAGCTAACCAAAAAAGTTCTGTCCGTTTTGAAACGAAATTAACAGAACACTATATGTAACTTATATTTAGTCTTCGAAGTTATCGCCATCGGCATCCAGCAACTCCTGCCAGCGTGTCTCTAGTTGTTCAATGCCCTTGTGGTAGAACTCGGGAGATTTTGACGCAAGGAAGTTCGCGAGGGCTTTGCGCAAGTCTGCTTCAATGGTGAAGTATTTCCCACGAAGATGATTATCATGGGAGTGGAAGAGGTGGTAATCGGATGTCACCAGCTCAGGTGAATACGGGGGATGACACAGTCTTCCACGCAAGTTGCTGTATGTTATCTCTGACCACTTGCGCGACATGTGGCCTGGCGTTGCCATGGAGGAAAAGCACACATTTGTGATACATCAGTACAGGCTCCTTCTGGCGCAATGCCTGTTGCACACATTTTAATTGCTGCGAGTATAGGTCTCCAGTGACAGTTTGGCCTGTTGGTAGCAGTTCATAATGAAGCACTTGATGACCTGTCCACCAGACACAAGGCATAATTTTGCGTGGGTGCATAGACGGTCTTGCGCTGTGAGGGACAGCATCCTGAGGAGACAACCAATGTCTGGAACGCTTGGGAGTTTCATACAGAACCCAGTTTTCAATACTGGTAAGTACTCGATTGAATAAGAATATGGTACGCTGGTGAGAAAGCAGCGATACACAGGCTGCCACTCGTTGTCTCTTGTGAACCTCAAACAGCGTTTGCGGAACTCACTTGCTCAGGTTGTACGTCTTACCACGGCGGTACAGGTGAAGTCTAACTGTTTCATTGGAAACGTTGAACTATCTTGCAAATTTACCACACGTTAGACTACTGTCCTTTTCAATGTCCGCCTTCAGGATTCCGTCACTCAGGAACTGTGGTCGTCCACTTCAAGGCTCATCATGGAGAGACATATCTCCCGACTTGAATTTTCGAAACCAACATCTTGCAGTACGTTACTCCACAGCACTCTCCCCAAACACTTGAGATATGCGGCGACTTGATGCAGCTACTGATAAGCCTACTTTGAAATCGTAAAGCAAACACCCCGAACGAGATCTCTAGACATCCCATCCTTCTTAATGCTGTCCGGCTTATAACTGATGGCCGGGCACGGTGCTCGTGATTTTTTATAACGTCTGATGTTCCTACTTTCTTCTGTCCAAATTTGAAAACAATTGCTACACGCATTTAGTGTATATTTCTACTTCCTTCAATGACTAATCAAAAAACGGACAGAATTTTATGGCTACCTTGTATATTGTAATAAAAATGGCTTCATTTGAGCTGAGTACTTTATACACATGATTAGGTAAACGGGTAATTTATGACCGATAATATTGAATAGCGAGCTACGATGCCAAATACTCTTTTGATTCCACTAAAAATCCTTGGAAATCTCGTTGCTACTCTACTCGAATGACTTTATATTAAATATATTAATAGCACTGTTCTCTCTAAATTTTATCTTGTAATTAAAGAACGTTGTTTATGCGCCGATTGGTACATAGTATATTGTACCAAGAGCCAAATCTTCTAGTGGTAAAGCAATAAATATAATTTACGTCTTATTAGTTAACTTAAAACAATTAAATAACCCTAGCTAATTAAAGAGAAACGAATTAATGGTTACACATAGTCACAAAACAAGTATCTGCTGAAGTACGTTGATGCAAATTAATTTTTATGGTAATTATGTTTTTTTTATTCATTGTTTCTTGAAAAGTAATGTTTATGTTTAATATAAACATACGGTACAGTAATCTCTGTCTAATACAAAAAAAAATAATATTCACAACAATATAAAATTTTATATTACGAAATTGGTATTAACACACAGACTTATTAAGTTTAGTTGTTTTCAATATTATTTTAGATACTTGTATTTGAGTTGATTCTCTGTTTTTCTATATAAAAAAAGATCATTTTAATTATCAAACGACCTAAATGTTCTATCTGTTCGGAAAGTATTTATCGTCCGACAGGATTGAACCTTCATACTCCCGTGTAGCCACCAAATCTGGTGTGTTTTACTACTCAACCTGAGAGGATATCATACTAACTATACTCTAAATTAAGCTTTTTAAATAAACATGTTCCTGATTTATTTTAGAAACATCTATCTCTGGTTGGGATCGTATCTTAATGTAAACAAACGCAATCGAGGACAATATTACGAAATTATACCGAAATTTACAAAATTTGTATTAACAGACAGAGATTTTTTAAAAAGAAATCTGGAAAATATGTATATGAAAATCTTAAATCGGAATTTCGCAACCATGACATCTTCTTTGGCTGTGTAGTAAAACAACCCAGATCTAATAGTGGTATCATCCCGGTATATGGGAGCATGAATGTTTGAAACTTGCCAGCAGATATATATATATATATATATATATATATATATATATATATATAGATTTCTCGAATATTTAGGTCGTTAGATAATTAAAATGTACTGTTTAATTATACAGGAAACATACTATCCACTGAAATACGAGTATCTATTAAAAATATTGTTCAAAACGAATAAATGTATACATAGTTCTCGTATATTTTAAATGCTAAATAATTATTTTAATTCAAAAACTGCGTCAATAGTGTGATTGATAACCAGATATTTTGATTAAAAATTAAATTACATAACAGTCAGTCTGTAATCAGCACCTTAAAATTGTTTTTTATGCATAAAATCCTAATTTTGTTATCAGGGAAAGATAATACTCATTTATTAACACACACACACACACACACAAATATATATATATATACGAATCGCTCATTCAGTAAGCACTCTGGTTACTGGGTTATGATACATCATACGCTAAAAGGCTGCCCCCTTCTGCCGAGCGCCCATAGCTCAGAGTTAGAACCGCCGACTGAAGCCAATTCGGTCGGGTTTAAAAGCAATCGGATATCCTAACCGTACTGATGAGCTGTGATACAGCGAAACATATCTGTCTGCGGATGACTATATATATATATATATATATATATATATATGGTAAAAAATACAAATTCTCATAATCTGAATAAATTTTATTTACTAGTTAGTTAGAAGATATAAATGAAATTATGGATGAATCAATTCTGACAGAAATAACATTTTATAATGAAAATACAGGGAATTCAATTCTTATTCTACAATTTTCCGAACCGTACGTTGATCTCTTCCTGAGTTTTAGAATTAACTTACTTTTTTTCTTCACTTTTTCCTTTTGAGACTTATCAATTATTGGTAGGCTTTGCTACCATGCAGACATGTCATGGCAAACTAGGACAGCCGTATCTGCTGTAAGTTAATTAAGTCGGAAAAAAGAACGTTATTAATCCGACCAAAGGCAAACTGCCGCCATTTTTCTTTTCTTTTTTTATAAAATACATGGTGCAACTGCATTGCATCGACATTGAACAGTCAAACTAAAGTGGCGTAAAAAGAATACGGATAATCCAACTGAGATTGGAAAGGATAAACCTGGAATTATCAGCTCAACGATAGATTTAATATCTCAGATATGACAAAAACATTTATTTACCAAAATTATTTTTGCAAAATTCTATCTAATATATATATATATATATATATATATATATATTGAGAGAAAGAGAGAGAGAGTGAGAGGGAGTGGGTGCCATCTTCTGCGCATGCACGTAGTTTGTTTGGGATTTGGCCTAATGATGGTCAGTTGGGCTACCTGACGTCATTCATTCTGCTAGAAATTTGAAAACGATATACATTAAAGCTTGGCATTCGCACCGGAATCATGAACTTTCAAAAGTGTTTCGGTAGCATTCATTGGACCGTGCAGAGGTTTTAGAATGAGTTGGATGAGTCGAAAGTGATTACGAAGGCATTTGGCATGATTACTAATGATGACAATTTTATGCTTCCATTTTCTTCCCATAAGATCACAGGCTCAACTCCGAGGCGTAAATCAAGTGCTTTGAGGTGGTAGTGCTGCCCTTAAGCTGTGTATTTACAACAAACTTAGATTGTAATTATTTTGATTAAAATTTACTTTTAGACGAGCTCCTTATTTCCCCAGTTTTGTAAGTAAAACTTTCGTTGTGTTCCCTTGTCCTGTTTTATTATTGATAATAACTCTTACGAATACCTTTGAAAAGTCTTGGCTGAAAGGTTCCTCAGGTTAGCACAATGGCATCAATATTGTTTAAAGCAATTTGTTGTTTCTGTGTGTACAAATCTTTGTTCATATATATATATATATATATATATATATATATATATATATATATATATATAATTAATTTCCAGTTGATAGATTAAATTTCAAGATAATAGATTAAACTCAATAAGTCCAGTAAGAAAAACATCATTAAAGTGAATGGGATTATACTTTACATCGTTAAAATTGCTAAAAGTTTGCTATTTTTCGAATATGTCATCACAATATGATTCTCATTGAAACATCATTCAAAAATAACATATAAATTTCTTCAACTATATTTGTGAAAGATTCGCTGATTTAAAATTTAATTAATCTGATTTAAAAAACGTATTACTTTTATTTATTTTAAAAAATATTTAACACGAGGGTTAATGAGGTGTTGAAAAATTTACCAGCAGATTTATACCTGGTAAAATTTTCTTCGGAGTAAATAACTGAAAATATTACAAGACGAATATGGCATGCGTGCACTTTTAATATTTTTTTAATTAACCAGTAAACTTAAAACTTATAAAACTTCTCCTAATATTTTATAAACTAATGTTTTTTAACCTTAGGTATTTGGGCTTTATAGACTTAAGATGCTCGTTATAAAAATTACCAATAAATGTATGATATTTGTCGCTTTTATTTTCTGATATTACGGTGTTCACAGGGCGATGGAGCAATCTGACATACTTTACGTCGTTGTTTCTTCATAGTTTTGTTAAATGAGGATCAGGCAACACTTGTTTCGCATGTCACGGCTTATCGGGCTAAGATTTAATGCCCACCTGATTTGTGTATGAAGATAATTTTGATATATTATCATTTTTAAAATGTAGTGTCTTATTTTATTCATCATTTTTCGCCTCTTATCAACCAGTGTAATATTTTCTCAATGCTTTCACACTACCAATGTCTATGCATGCATGAATTTCTTTATATATATATACATACGAACAGATACAATTTCACGCATATTTGCATCACATTATATTTTTTAATGGTATCGCCCTAAGCAAGGCATTTTACTGCGACTGTTGTACAGGCTAGGAATGTTCTGAGGTGTGAGAGGTTGCAGGGGGTGTCAGGAAAAGACGAGGAGAGGGAAGAGAGTACTGATGAGAGTGGGGTAGATGTAGAAAAGCATGAGAAAGAGAGGATGTGAGTTAGTGAGACAGGAGATGACGATTGACTTTACACTTAAATTCTTGGAAATTGTAACTGTGAAGAAAGCAAATATGTGGAAGAGAATTCCACAGGGGGGAAGTGCGAGAAAATAAGCTCAATGAGTAGAAAAAATTAAATTGATATAGAATTCTAATGCTGCGCCAACACTCTCATTCTGTTGCTTGAATATACAATCTTTAAACGTTTAAGAGTTCTTTGTTACCAGGCAATACAAAGAGTGAAAATACATCTAATTCACCCTTGAATCTGGACGTACCTTTACAGCGAAATAATACTTCAATCTGCTTATTTATTGATAATAAATATTGATTTTTATATTTGATTAAAATGGACCGGATGTGCGTTGTGGTGCATTGGATATCGACTCGGAACGAGAAATCGGGGAGCCGAGTTCGAATTCCAACCGAATTCATTGCATTCACTTACACGCAAATACCCTTGGGAAAGGTATTAATCTGTATATTCCTTCCAGTTATGGGTTAAATAACAGGACAGATTGGGTTCTATAGCCTTGGTCGACAACCAGTCTACCGCAGAAAGCAATGGCAACCTACTGCGGGATAATCTTCTGCCCAGTCAGTCATGTCTCTTTCGAGATATGATCGCCCAAGCGTGTATCACGTATGGCACTTAACTGACTGAATTGCTATAAATGTGATACATAGCTCCGAGAGAAAGTTTAAAATAAGTTTAAAATATAAAAGAGAGAAAACAATTTGGGAAAGGACGGAGGGGTAAAAGAAAAAAAGTCAGAGAAAGAGAAAAGAATAAACAAATTTAATCAAGACAAAGAAAAGGTGGGACAATTGAAGGAAGAAAACAAGATGATATAAGAGAAATGGAATACGAGAGTTTTGAACAAAAGGAAGAAAGCGGTGAAGAGTGAAGGAAGGCTAAATAGCTGAAAGTCTAATAACATTTTCGAACAGCTTTATAACTCAATTTACTTGATTTTATTGCTGGCCAGTGGGGTCCGCATTTCCAAACTGTCAAGCCTAGGGACTTGTGAAAGAAAGAGAGACGCCATCGAGTGCTCTGCGTTGGCAAGTCGAACATTTCCTGGAGTGGAAGAGAAGATAACTAAAGTGACAAACGACTGAACACGAGATTTGACATTATTGAATGAAGTTTAGGAATTGCAACCAATGTGATACACTTCGTACAGCAAATGTCGAAAGATCATCAATCCACTCGATCTGAAGACCGAAGTCCGTTATTTGATATGTCTATCTATACATTAGTGCATGCATACACGCACATGCACACACACATGAAGATAGATAGATAGATAGATAGATAGATAGATAGATAGATAGATAGATAGATAGATAGAGTCATCCGCAGACAGCTGTATCACAGCTAATCAGCACGGCTAAACATCCGATTGCTTTTAGCCAGAATTGAAACCCGACCGAATTGACATCAGTCGGCGATTCTACCTCTGAGCTATGGTAGGAGGCAGAATTTTACCGTGTGATATACTATGTAAACATACGCCAGTAACTAAGAATGTTCTAATTCATTAATGAATAAACTGTGCGTAGATGTTAGAGTAGTTACTGTTTTTTCAAAGTATACTCACATTGAAAATAATGGTAAAGCAAATAAATAAATAAAATATATCAGTTTTCAATTACATTTTTTTAATCATCGGATATTTTTGTAATATATATATATATATATATATATATATATCGAGTACATCGGGGCCCGTGGTGCAGTTGGTATGACGTTTGCTTAATAACCTGTCTGGTTTTTAATTCCTGGTAGTGGATGCGCACTGCTGATGAGTCCCAAATATAGGACGAAACGGCCGTCCAGTGCTTTCTGCAATCTCTTGAGGTCGAATAAAAACTCGATGAATTACTTAATTATTTCAAATCCTCCTTCTATTTCTATATATAATTCCAGTTGAAGAAGACTCAACCTTTTACTATTTTGAGTGCCCCGCATTTATTTTATTCTGAACAGTGCTCAATATAATAAATATTATAGAGCTTATATAATTAGCAAGTTTTTGGTCATAATTAAATTAAAGGAGTACACAATTGTGTTAAAAAGTGTTCAATACATTTATATTGTAGATCTTTTGAATATTTTTCATTTTAAATGAGTTATTTCATCAACCTAGGTTTCAAAATTTTGATATCTTCAGGCGATTTACAATGACTGATTTTTTTTCCTTTTTTCAAATGCAAAAACAGACATTATTTTACGAACACGCGACAGGAATCTTCAACCAAATGACTTCTTTTGTAAATTAGGGAGGACTTATTAAAGGATGCAATGAAACATTCTAGTTTCATTTGTATGATCCTATCATGTATGATTACATCTGGACATAATTTCGGATTTTTCCTTTAGGAATATCTTCCTCCTGTGAAAAGCTAACGTTTTGTTCGGGCACAATTTGCATACACTGCCATTGTTGTATGGTTTGACAAATTTAATTATATTACAATATATAACGTATCAAATGGAAAATATCCTGATATAACTTGGAGTATAGTTAAAACAGCTAAACTATACAACGTTGGCAATGTACACTGACTGTACCAGGAGCAAATGTTAGTTCTTATATTCTTTCCAGAAAGAAAATCAGAAATTATGTCCATATGTAACCATACCTTTCAATACATACTAACATCATACTGTTCTTCTGTCCATATCACGTGTTCGGTGGCAAATTTCGAAATGTAAAGGCTTCAGTGGCGCTACTCGACTGTTCAGATTTATTTCATTAAGTCTTCGGGAAATAGTGTGCCCTGATACGTTAATGCCAATGTTAGCATTAGCTCTTTTAGAGATAGCGGTTTCTGTCGTATATCAATCATATTTTTTATCCTTTACCAATCCATCTGTCTTCCCTTGCAGTAGATTTCCTAGGCCTGCCAGGTGGTTTCTTTGCTTCACATTATCCATTTTCCTCAAGTGTTCTTAAAATACTATGAATAACACCTTTAGATTTCCCCACACCCTTTGAAATATCTCCAATCGAGAGTTTATCTTCATTTGATTATCAGTTTTCTAAGTTCCAATGACGACACAATTTTTTTTGCCATGTTTACAATGCAAGAGCCAGTAAAGAGCCAGTGTAATTTAGTAAAATACCCGATTTTATATTCTTACCCTAAAAAAATTGTCAATGATGCAAAATAATTATTAAATTTTATGGATTTATTTAATCGTTCTGATGTTTTTGATAATCTTTTTTTTTTCGAATGTTATATAATTATCCTTATAACTTTATCAAAATAAGTTTATTGGGTATTATATTTTGAAATTATATAATTTAGATTTATATCCTTTTTTTTCCTGGATAAAAGGTTTTATAGAAATTTAAATTAAAAAAAATATTTCATATTTAGACTTTTTCTTAACATCGTTCAGATCTTTATGCACGCTACTATATATATATATATATATATATATATATATATATATATAGTGGTATGTAATTATAATATAGCGTTAAAACAATAATTTTATTAAAATCGGTCATGCCAATTATTAAAACAAAAATAGCGGTCGACCGGTTTCGTCAACACCCCTCAGAATCGTAACGAGGAAATATAAAATTTATTTATCTATATTTTAGATGACATGAAAGGGAAAGCAACATTTTCTAAAGTTAACACACTGCTAGAGACCCAGCAATGCTAGCCCAAGCAACACTCACATTATTTACAAAGAGAAGGCTGCCTGGATTTAATAAAGAGTGTCTCCAACACATTCAGATGGAGTAACGAGTATCACCTAGCAGAATCAGGGAACCAGTTCACACTGATATTTACTACCTCTCTACTCTGGCAGACGCCTTAGGCGGAAATAGCTAAGGCAAATGGGAAATCTGAGCTCGTAAGCTCGACCAAAAATATCTTGTAGACCCTGCTTAAGGTAGGGTTTGGCTCCTGTTTATTCACCCCAGAAGAGAAAAGATTTGATTCAGAGAGAGTAGCGGTAAGGTAACCGGCCCATACTAAATTCCAGAACGTAGCACTAATTATTTGTTAGCATAAGATAGACCCGTATATTTTTCGAATGACATCGTTAAACGAAAAATAATTGTTCATTATTTTTACAGTTACGTGATGTTTGATCCTAACATCCAATCGTTGCGCTGTTCTACTTATCTAGCTGACTCTACAACTACATTTAAAATAGTATATTAACAGACTTGATCTGATGGGGAGGTAAAACATATTTTCGCATAAAAGGAAGGATAGATCTTGTTTCAAAAACAATGCGTACATTACCTGCAAAAAACACTCACGTGTACTTGATAAAATGTTTGGCAAAAATCTCACTAACCCTACCAAACCACGGTATTCTATGATAGACAGGACATCTACTAACCCTTAACGGTTTGTTATTTTAAACTCAGCAATCTTATCTCGAATAACCGATTGAACAATGACTGAATGGTAGCCATTGTTTTAGATACTAGTTATCAAATTAATTTCATTTTTCAAGGTGTCATCAGAACAACTCATCAATGCCCTATGGATCAATGCCTTGATGAAATTAATTTTTCGTTCTTTTGGACAAAAGAATCTCAACGCGTGTAAAGACACGTAAAGTTAGCCTTCCTATGAATTGAAGTAACAAAAGAGAAAAGTGTTCTATGAACCAGAACATCTAAAAAGGGCAGGGAGCAATTGATCTCCTTATCTGCCGTAAATTTAAGGGCCGGATGAACACAATTAAGTAGGGAGAATTGGTCAACTTCCGATAACTGTTAAAAAACTGTAATAATAACGACAACTAATTAAAAAAAATACAAATATATTAATGGATGTGTGCAGGTTAAAGATCCATTAATATATTTTTATTAGTCAGTTATCTTTATTATTATTATTTTATTACTTAATATCGTTATTATTATTGTTATTAATAATTTTTATGAGATATTAATGTTGGTATCGTTAAAAATAATAATAATTAACGCTTATCTCCGCCATTTTTTCAGCATTCTTATCCTGATCGATCAAAATACTATTGACATAATACCAACAAGTTAAAAAATTACTATTTACAAATTGAAAATTTTATTATTGTGTTGGAATTAATATAAAAAATCTAACGATGTAATATTTTAGTGAAAATACAGCCACGAAATTTACTGTCATGTATTTGAGAATGGCCAACTAAAAAGTCAGTCTAAGGTCATCTTGTCGCCAGGGATAGGAACACAGCCTCCCTTTATAACTAACACTGTATATTTAACCCCGTCAACGTTTTTTGTGAAGTATTTGGTCTGAAGAGCGGTCTGTCAGTACTCCGCGAAATAAACTATCACCAATGGATTTATAAAGCCATCCAATTTATTTTCACCTGTTATTTTACCCTGTTAAGTTCTAATATTAAGTTGTCATCGAATTACCGTCGCCTGTGAATGCGTCCTTACAAAATATCAAGGATACTATATATATATATATTATAAATTATAAAAGTTTTGCTTTAACCTCCCGAAGAAACGTTGGGCACCCAAAGTTGAAACAAGCATATGGTTGTCGAGGACATATATTAAAAAATAATGTACATTTTCTAAAACATAATTTTAATAAATATTCACAGCTCTATGCATCATATATCGAGCACTGTTTTAAATTAATGTTTTGAACGGAAACAAATTATTTCTTCGTTCTGTACCCAGTCGGATATATATATATATATATATATATATATATATATATATATATATATATATATGCTCAAACTGAAAGTGACATGTAGGTAAAAGAACAAGGAAATTTATTAATATTAAAACGGATCCAGGAAGGTATATTTTTCTTTTATATATATATATATATATATATATATATATATATATATATATGTATAAGAAAAAATTTAGGCAGACATGTTATTTCATGGTAAATCGGAAGTAGGTCCTATTTCAGGCACACCATCATCAGCTTCCGATTCAGATTCGTGCAAATCTTCTGTCAAATAAAGATGGAGGTTGATGATGCTTTGCCTGAAAGAAGCCTATACTTCCGATTTACTATGAAATAACGTGTCTGCCTAAATTTTTTTCATATACTTGCTCTCTATATATTTATATACATATATATTTAGAGTTCTCTTAGAGAGTTATCCTACCACTGTATGTACAGGATATATATATATATATATATATATATATATATATATATATATATATATATATATATATAATCGTTACCTTGTTTACAAAAAAAAAATCTGTTTTCTTCGTTAACTTCCCCTGTCTACCCATTTTGGTTTTTCTTTCCTTTCCTTTCCTTTCCCCTACCACTTCTATCTCTGTGACACGGAATAATTTTTAGCTTTTGATTCTTACAAATGTATTGTAATGTTTTCTAATACTGAGTCATGTATCGCTGTGTCTGCTTTTTCCCTTTCTTGTTTCGTGCTGACAAATTTAAGAAAAGTTTTCTTCTTAATCATACCTTTATGTTTTCAACTTCCTCTGTATGTATATGTTTTTGGGCTTCTTCTGGTATAGAATTTTTTTAACATGGTCTATGGTTAGGTCTTGAAGGCTGTCACAATGCGTTTAGCAAAGTAAGGGAAGGTAAAGGAGTTGTTGCCTAATACCTATTTAATATATATTAATATTTGGAGATCAAAATCTCATTTTCAGATCGCCAGATTAACTTGTGTCTGTCCTAGTAACATATTTGAATTAATATTAATAAATTTTTGTTTTTGATCGTTGCAGATGAAGCAAGAATTTTCTCGCTGAAATGGCCATTCATCGAAATTAAATTTCGGAATTTTTTTTAATTACTTATATATATATATATATATATATATATATATATATATATATATATAACCTGCGTAGATAGACCAACGTATATCATAAACGTAGAAGTGTTTGACACTAGCAGAAAGATATCGATATGTTGTAGCAATCTATCAGTTACCAAAAATCTGTCATAAATCAATATTTGAATTCATAAATTTTAACCAGCTTCAACTGAGAGCACAAACGATTTCTTAGTAGAAATATGTATAAATATTATGCATGCACAAACACATATAAACAAACAGAAAAATGTGAATTCATATTTAAAATAAGAAAAATATTTGTTACAATTTACTCATTCATCTGTCCCTCAGTAATCATTAGAGTCAAGCAAAATTTTAAACATTGGCACTGAACACGGTTCTGTTTGAGTTGAACCCATATGCTGTCGGCTACGACACTTTG
This sequence comes from Ascarosepion bandense, assembly GCA_037127315.1. Classification (NCBI taxonomy): domain Eukaryota; kingdom Metazoa; phylum Mollusca; class Cephalopoda; order Sepiida; family Sepiidae; genus Ascarosepion; species Ascarosepion bandense. The sequence goes on from JBBBDQ010001164.1 coordinate 34,610, forward strand.
GAAGATGTTTCTGAGGTCAACGTCAGGCACGAAAGCGACCATCAAATACATGAGGGCAAAAATTGTTTTCTCATCGAGGAACATCAAAAAATATTATTAGATATAAAAGATGTTAGCCTCGAAGAGCTTCTGGAAATATGAGGGAAATGATTACGGTTTGTAAATCTGGCTAGAGGCACTAGTGTCCGTGGTTCTCTCGCAATAAATCTATGACCAAATATTTGTATTCATCCTCCAGGGCATCTGTAATCCCATAAAGGCGTTGATCTTATACTACCTCCTAGTCTACAAGGTATCATTACATATACATTTCTACGAGTGGAAGAATGGTAATTTGATTTCCGTTGACAGCATCAAAGTGCCATCGACGCATAACGTTCGGAAAGTGAAATAATTTTCCAAGATAACAATCCTGAATTTCGAATCCAACCATTTTTGTAAAGGCTTCAGTTGAACAAAAGCGATACTTGCACGTCTTCGAGGACGTTTCTTCATTTATTGGAGGCGTTCGGCACACGGAAATCTAACATTATGTGCAAGACTCGGTTTATAAAGGTGCACTGATATGAGGATTATTGTTCCCAAAGTTGATCGTATAATGTATAAGTATAATGTCAGAAAATGGATTATCCGATAGAATGCATACACTGTACAATTCATGTCAAATTCGACATCGTCTTGCGGCTTTTGTATAGTATTTTACTAAAGAAAAAAAAAATCAAGTGACACATTTCATTTCACGTGCACACAGACTAACACACGCACAATCCTGTGCTTCAATCCGTATCAAACAATTTCATCGTGTATGAATCTCTTTTTGCTACCATTGAGAAAAATGTATTTATCACACACACACACACACACATATATATATATTAAAAACAGAATCAGGGTTTGTTTCCAATGAAAGAAATTGATATAGAAAAAATGTGAGTGAAGCTGTGAACGGTTTGTGTAAAATGCAGATTTATTGATGTTATTATTATAAATATTACTTGCTGTTTGTATGATATATCAAGTGTCCATCATGGTATTTGTGTCGCTACACGTGTTTCGAGTCTAACGTTAACTCTCTTTAAGCGAATAAGCTTGTGAATTCCCATGTCAAGATACATTTGCCTTTATATATATATATATATATATATATACATATACCTATGCGCATACACGCAGACATACACCGAAATATAAATATTTATCAGGTTTGATTAGAATAGTATTCAATATAATATAACATATTATACAAATGAAAATATATATTAATAAATGCACATAGTACCATTTTTTACGCAATTAAAAGTTTATTATTATAAAATCGGAGTTTAAAATATACACATGATAATTGCGTAATGCATGAAACTCTGAGTCGTGCTTTAAACGTAGATTAATAGGTATTTGTATTAATATATATATATATATATATATATATGGTGTTTAATTGTGATAATATTTCGCGCCAAGGTTGTTTATTTTTATTTTTCCTAAAACTAAAATGTATTCCTAAAACAGTCTTTTTTTTTATTGCAAAGAGATCGATATAGGGGAGAATATAGAACATTGATAAGCAAAAAGAATATATCACTTTAATGAGCGAGTTCATAACAACTTTGAATTTACGTAAGGATATCGTTATGGCGTTCTTACTCGTCAGGTCTAGTTTGCAGTGAAGTCCTTGTTATTTTCTTCTTTATAGAGAGCATACTACGATTTTTATAGGATTCGACTTTTTTGATTTGTGATTTTATTTATTTGGTTTTGTTTATTTTTGTAGCTATTATTCTTATTGTACAGTTGTTTGAATTATTTAATGCTTTTTGTTTTCTTTTAGTGTACGCCTGAGTTGGAGTTATTTTAATTGCTTTATATTTGGTTGGGCCCTTCGTTATATAGCCTCTTTTATTCATTTGAAGTTTTTATGAGCGTCTTTGTATGTTTTGCCTTGTGACGGTTTATTTGTTTCTTAGTCATGTTTGCTTGTTTTAATTTTTGTGTATAAACACACAAACACACACACAATCAATAAGCTTTATTTGTGTTTTATTGTTTTTTCTTTGGTGGTTGATGTGTTTTTTTCTGTTTTTTTCTTGAGGGTCGTGATTATATATCTTTGTATTAATATTAATTGTACGCTTATTTTAGTTTAATATTTTCTGTATATTGTCATGACTGAATGTTTGTACATTTGCATTTTTATTCATATTTTTTATTGTTGAAATTATTTATTTTGTATGTTTATATTTTATGTTTCATTTTTGTTTGTATTTGTTGTTATATATTGTTGTTTGTTTAACAAAATAGGTATTTGTTCTGATGTCTATATTTTTTTGTTATCCTATCTTCTTTTGTTAAGTATTTTTCTTTGAATTTTTTCAGTATAATTAAGTCAAGCTTTGTAAGTCAAAGTAAAACACTAAACAAAGAAACGCAATTATTTTTTTCAAAAAATGCACCTGATGATTGCATTACGCATGAAACTCCGAATGGTTCCAACGATGTAGGACAAAATTTATATTTATTAGTATTAACATATATATTTTCATGTGGAAATGCGTTATTTGATTATTACCAAAGCTGAAATATATATATATATATATATATATATATATATATATATATATATATATATATAACGTAGAACATTTGGTATATTACTCAGGTAAATTCCAGTAGAGACGAACTCATAAAAACTCAATGTTAAATTAATATATTTAATTTAACAGAGTAATAAATTTAGAAAAAACTTTAGATACTCTACAATTTCATGGGTAATACATATTTCGCCGCCGATGATGACCTTGTGGCTCGTCAAATCCAACTGACACACCAGTTAATCTTCAAAATATTCCCCACAAAAAAATCTATACACAGACGCTCACATATCCATATTTAGAATAGACATTTGTAACGGTAATTTATAAAAAAAAACAACAATTCCTCGCTCCTTAAAAAAAAAAAAAAAACTAAAAGAGAGAAAAGAAAAAAAGAAAAAAGAAAAAAATAGACTATTGATAAATGGAAAGAAGAAAAAAAAGGAAAGAAACAGAAATAGAAAGAAAACGAACAATATACATACAAATGAATAATAACATCAAGTATCGACACAAGTCTATAGCGACTCGTCTGCTTTCTAAGAAAAATATGACGTGGAAATTTAACATTGAAATTTAGTTTTCAATATAATGGAATATATTTACGGTAAGAAAATTAATTGTAAATCATAATTTTAATACAAATTAAAAAAAATAACTACTATTATTATTATTATAAAAATTCAGTAAAATATTTAAAATATCAGACCATGAATTTGTATTGAGACTCCCCCTATATGGATATTACAATCTTCTTAATTATATTGCTAGGAATTAAACCTATTTCAGTTTTGGAGGGATTGATTAGTCTAGATTGGAGGTTATTTTCAAAGTACGGTTTGTGGTCTTTAAAGAGTAAGAATGCGTTTTTGTCTGGGTCTTTCCCATTTTATCCGCGATAACTAGTTTATTTGCAAATGCAGCAGTTTTTTTTTATTACTTGTGGACATCATGTAATCATTATTTTCATTTTTATAAGTACTAGAGATTTTCTTGAGGATGAGTTTTTGATATTTAGAGAGTTCTATTTTATAGATTTATTTTCTATTTTATTTATCATTTTTTAAATTTGCGTTAAAATTGTGATTTACAATTTATTTTTTACCGTAAATATATCCCATTATATTCAAAACTGAATTCCAAAATTAAATTTCCACGTCATGTTTTTCTAAGAATGCAGACGAGTTGTATAGACGCTGGTTCGGTACTTAACGTTGATATTCATTTATCTGTATACTGTCCGTTTTCTTTCTATTTCTTTTTTTTTTCCTTTTTTCTCTTTTTTTCCATTTATCAATTGTCTACTTTTTCTTTTTTTCTTTTTTCTCTCTTTGAAATTGTTTTGAATGAGCGAGGAATTGTTTTTTATAAATTACTCTTACAAATGTCTATTCTAAATATGGACATGTGAGCGTCTGTGTATAAGGTTTTTTGGGGGAGATATTTTGAAGATTAACAGTTTTCTCAGTTGGGTCTGACGAGCCACGAGGTCAGCATCGGCGGCAAAATATGTATTACCCATGAAATTGTAGAATATTTAAATTTTCATCTAAACTATATATATATATATATATATAGTTATTGTCATCCGCAGACAGATCTGTTTCGCTGTATCACAGTTCATCAGTACGGTTAGACTCTGATCGCTACACAACCCAGGCTCGAGACCCGACCGAGTTGGCGTCAGTCGGTGACTCTACATACATATATATATATATATATATATATATATATGCTAAGAATTATATGCACATGTGACATCTCTATTCCACAATTATTCAGTATACATTGACAGAAGAGTTTTTTTTTTACTGTAGATTAAATATGTTTATTAAAAACAACTTTTTTTTCTATAGGAAATGATTTTCTAAAATCGAATGTCTATGATTACAGTAATTACACATAACTGACTTAAGAAAATATAATAACGCAAATTTAATTTCGAAACTGTTTGCAAAAGTCGTCTGACGAGCTAACACATTGATTTCCTCATTAGTATCGCTATTACTATACCTGAGAGCCATGTTACTTCTTTCTGTTACGCATGAATTTAAGAGATTATTAAACATGATGATCAATGCAGATTGTTTTTCCATCAAATATTGAATAAGTATTTCTTTTTCAACTGATTACTCTGTCGCAGTTATTATGGCAAATTTTCTAAGGAAGCATGAAGTCGCCATGTTCATTGTAGTGATATTTTTGGTAAGGGGTCAATTCTGTTCAGTCGTCTTCGCCATCAGAATTGTTATTTTGTGACACAGACTCCCGAGAGAAATCTTCTTAACCACTATAAACTTATAATCTAACAATAATCTCATTCAATAACTCTCCTACCTTGAGTGACAATTTGGTTTTGTATTGGGCGAAGAAAAGTAAAAAAATATCATAGAAGACAAAGAAAAAATGAAATATGCTAAGAACAGGTGAATAAATTGAAATGTCTTTCTCTTTAATAAGAATATATATTATATAAATACAAACACATCCAATTTCCCCTGCCACACCACCCCATAAATAATGTACAACACCCTCCAGTCAGCCCACCACGAAAAACAAAATATAATTTTTTAACCTTCCCTACACCGGGAAAAATATATATATTTGTATATATATATAATGGTCAAACAAATCATTTTAAATTGTCGGTTGTTTATAACCAAGTTTCGCAACATGTTTACATTTGTTGACATTACGATACATTTCAGAGCAGATATGTTTGTTTGCGATGAATCGAAAAATGTGTTATATAGGCCTGATAAAAACCTCGTTTAAACTAATGGTCATTCGTGATCGAGAGGTCTAAGACGTGCCAGATCATATGGCAGCTTCCCCTATGTGGATAGGGTTCGCAGGTTCGAATCCTGCCGAATCACACAGATTTTAGTAATATAAATTTATCGTAAATAATCAGGCCGGTAGATATAAATATATAATACTGTTTAATTAAAAACAGAATATATACTTAAATACGAGTATCAATAAAAATTATGTTCAAACAAAACATTTCAAATTGTCGGTTGTTTTTTAACCAAGTTTCTTTAATCTTCGTTAATTTCTGTAACATGTTTACATTTGTTGACATTAAGATGCATTTCAGTGTAGATATGCTTATTGCGACAGATCGAAAAATGTGTTATATAGCCTTGATTAAAACCTCGTTTACACTAATGGTCATACGTGGTTGAGAGGTCTAAGACGTTTCAGATCATATGGCAGCTTCCCCTATGTGGATAGGGTTCGAATCCTGCCGAATCACACACATGTTCGTATTAAAAATTAATCGTAAATAATCAGGACGGTAGATATAAATATATAATACTGTTTAATTAAAACAGAATATCTACTTAAATACGGGTATCGATAAAAGATAATGTTCAAACAAAATATATTTGTATTTATAATTATTATAATGTATATATAATATATGAATAAATATATACAGATAATCCCCCTCACCTTTTGACAGTCGTCTGACACCAATTGTTAACATTTATTTTTAACACCAATTTTGCTATAAATACGACGAACTATTACTCGAAAACTTCAGTCGAGGACGTAATGCGCTGAAAATTCGTTCACAAATTTACTGACAGCTAAGGGATCGACAACAATCGACAAATAACCAAATCTTTCTCTTTACATCTGATATTACACGAACATGTGTTTTATAAAATTGAGTAGCTTGATACATAAAGATACGCAAGATATGAATCTAGGATAGAAAATACGCTAATATATATATATATATATATATATATATATAAGTTCTGTAGACAATCTAATATTAATATAGGAAAATATGTTACTTTCCTGAAGATTCTTAAACTGGTAACTAAATTTTCAACACCCACAATCTACTACATAAAATCTTCAAAAAGCAATATATATTTATTCGTCATGAACATACAAGCCTGTTTCGCTGTATCACAGCTCATCGGTGTAGCGAGACATTCTATTGCCTCCGACCTGGATCGAAACACGACTGATGTGGTGTCAGTCGGTGTATCTAGTCCCTAAGCCATTGGCACATAGAATCAGTGAGGGGGAATATTACTGTGTTATATATAAGTGGCGTATACACACGCCAGTCATCGAAAGAATTCATTACATTGCTGAAGAGTTATGTATATATCGCCGAAGTGGTAACTGTTTCTTTCAAATTTTCCTCTGCAGAGTGCTCAATATTCTGTAGACTATTAACATTAATATAGGAAAATATTTTCGTAAACTAGTAACTAAATATTTTAACACCTACAATACACTACAAAATCTTCAATAGAAATACTCTAAAATTAGCTACTGTTGCACTCATAAGGGGGTCAATATTATCAATTCCCATAACAAATAAATTTTAAAGAATTTAGATAATACCAGCACAAAAAGAGGATTTTTAAATTCTTGCAATTGGAGGCACGTAAACAACTCTTCGGTGGAAAGCAAATGAAAATCTACCCAGGTAATCTATCAAGTCCAAATTTCCCTAAAATCAACTGGAAGTATTATCAAACACGTATTACTATTTCAGCAGGTGAATTTAAACAACGTTACTGCTCTCACAAATACTCCTTTTCTAACCGCAATGTAAGATTTAAGACATCTCTTTCCCAAAGATTTTGGAAAATGAAAGACGAGGGACTGAACATAACTTAAACTGAACGTAAATTGGAAACTGATATGTTCAGCCCGAACCTCCAAAAACATTTACGATATATGTAACCTATGTTTGCTAGAAAAAGTTAAAATAATAATGTATCCTAAACAAAATCTACTTTTAAATGTACGTAAGGAATTAAATTTTTAAACTTTAAATTATAAAAAACCTCCGAAAAGTAATTCAAAATTAATCTAGGTCTGATAGAAGCTTTCTTTCTCCCTTTGTAATCACTATAGTATTAAGTAAATCGACACTATAAATCTGACCTTTTAACCCCAATATTTTCTGAACACATGAATTTAAATAGCAACTAAGCACAAAATCTAAGTTTATTTTCCCAATCACCGAATGCTTTCCCAACCTAAAATTTTCATTTTAAACGTTTTTTGTCTATCATTTTAATGATTCATTTATATCAATATTCTTTTTTTTTTTTTAATCATTTCACCCCGAGCAAGGCAGAAATACCACTGATGAGCTGGGGGCTACATAACTGTAAAAAGATTAATTAGAAAAGACTGAGGAGTACAAACTAGTTAGGAAGGAACAATAGAAAGCTGAGAATGCAGGTGCGATGACAGATATATAGGTGGAGAGAAAGGGAAGGATATACGGGGGTGGGGAGAGAGCTAGAGTCCAGTGGTTAGTAGATGAGGATTGACATTGCATTTAAATTTCTGGAGGTTGTAGCCGTCAGGAAAGCAAGAATATGGGAGAGAGTTCCACAGGCGGGAAGTGCGAGAGAAGAAGCTGCAGGGGTAGAATTGTCGTCTACATTTGGCTAACCTAACTGTGAATGGGTGGGACCCAGTTATCAGTCTGGTTGCACGAGTAAACACCTGTTGAGGAGGCACCAGTGACCTAAGTTCGTCCGAGCATAAGCCATGAAATTATTTATAGAACAGACAAAAGGAGGCCACCTTTGGACGGTGGGGAAGTGGCTGCCGTCTAGCCGCCAGATCAGTACCTATCACATTACAGCCTCTCCTTTGGAGCCCGTCGAGAACACTGAGAAGAACGGCAGGGGCGCCTGACCATAAATGGCAGCAGTGCCCTATGCACGGACGGATGGTTGACTTGTATATATGCAGGATGGATTCAGGCGGTAAAAACATCCTGGATCAGCATAGTGACCCAAGCTTCTTAGCAGTAAATTTAGCTATGGAATCAATATAGTGGTTCCATTTGAGGTCTGAGGAGATGGTAAGACCGAGGAGTCGTAGTGTGTTGCTCTCAGGGAGAATCGCTTGGTCCATGTTTATGGGAGGCAGGAGAAGTTGCCTGTGATGGTTGACAGACAACAACTTGGTCTTAGATGCATTGAAGTTGACAAGCCACTTCTTGCCCCAATTCACCACAGAGTGTAGATCCGGTTCAAGGTCAGCAGCGAGATTATGTCTGTCCGCCACGAGATGTTTCTTACTGGTGCGGGAGTATATTGTAGTGTCATCTGCGTAGATGCCTACTTGGGACTTGATCTCATCTGGGAGGTCGTTGATGAAAATAAGGAAGAGCGTCGGGCCCAGGATAGAGCCCTGTGGGACACCAGCATTCGTGCTGTACGATGAAGAGGCATGCCCATTCAAAACGACATTCATTTTGCGGTTATTTAAAAAGGATTGGATTAGGTCAAGTAGGCGACCGGTAATACCGTAACCCCGTAGCTTGCATAGGAGGCCAGCGTGCCAAACTCTGTCAAAAGCCTTGGAGATGTCCAGAGCAACCGCGCGAGCCTCGTCAGACTCATCAAGGGCCTGGAGCATGTACTCCGTTACGGTTGTTAGCAGGTCGGCCGTGGACCTGGCAAAGCGGAAGCCATATTGCCTGTCAAGAGAAGAGTTTGTGGGCAGTAAGATGTTGGCCTATTTCAGCATTGATTATGGCCTCGAAAACTTTCCCCAATATCGGTAGAAGACTGATAGGACGATAGTTGGATGGGTCCGAGGGTTCACCACAATACTTAAATACAGGAACGACTGAGGAGAACTTCCAGCATGTAGGAAAACAGTAAGCAGAAAGCCAGTAGTTAAACAGTTTAGAGAGGAGAGGGAAAATTTCAGGAGCACACCTCTTAAGGACTATCACCGGGATTCCATCGTCTCCACTCTCCTTATGGGGGGTCGAATTTTGAGATTACTCGGGATACTACTGTCGGAGTCGTGCAGTTTGGCCTCAGTTCTAATAGGGAAGTCGGGTGGGTGTACTCCAGATGAGTCAAATGTGAAGTTGGATGAGAATCTGCGGGCAAAGCATTCAGCTTTGTCCGCACATGACGTGAGAACCTCAAATTCGTGGATTAAAGGAGGTATTGAGGATTTGCTATTGTTCAGCACTCGTTTGCAAATCCTCCAATAGTCCTTGGAGCCGAACTTGCGGTCAGCTATGCGTTGTCGCATTCTCTCAGCAAACAACCGTTTGGCGTCATTTAGGGTTCTCTTGCACTCATTGCGAGCAGACGTGAACAGGCGCCTATTGTGATCAGATGACTATCTCCGGAATAGACGGAAGTAATGGTTCCAGTGGGCAATGGCGGCTGAGCAGGCAAGAGAGAACCACGGAGAGAACCACGGAGAGGAATGAAGTTTTAGGCAATATTTCCTTGTCGGTATGAAGGCATCAATGCCAGCTTTCACCCATGACGAGACCACAGAGGCACAGTCAACAGCTGATAGATCGAACACTTTTCCCCAAGGAACGTCGCAGAGGAAATCGCGAAAGGCATCCCAGTCAGCTTTTTGGTATAGGTAGGAGGTCCTATAGGTAGGAGGCTCATGAGGGGAGTGAGAGTGGAAAGAAATACTGAGAGGGACTACAGCGTGGTCGGAATTGCCGAGAGGACAAAGCTGCGAGAGTTGACAGGCGTCAGGCGCAGAGGTGAAACATATATCTAGTAGTGAGGAATGACCCGAGGGAGTGTTTGGGAAGCGAGTGGGGAAGTCCACCACTTGCGTAAGGGATTGGGAAATTTTTATTGAGATAATGATTTAACTTAATGGAATCTATGATCTGCACTACAATTATCTATATCTTAATCATTTTTATAAGAAAATGTTTTTATATTAGGTAATTTCCATCCTATAATTTGTGTATTCATATATATTCGTTATAAATCTATGTATATATGTGTATATGTACAGAATGTTTATCAGATTTCTCTGTTTTGACCCAATAAAATTCAATTTTTTTCCCGCTCCTCCACTTTCATTCACGTAGTAGAATTGGAAGTAATTTTATCCCTGCAATATTAAGACGATATTATTGAAACGGAAAAAATTTGAAAACGTTTGGTAGGAACGAATATTGCATCATGACAATTTTTTCTCTATTTACATTTCCCCATTTTCTTTCTATTTTTTCTTTTTTCATTTTATGTATCTAACACTTTGTTCCTCCTCTCCTTTAACTGGCGTTTCTTTCGAGGGCTGTCTGGCGTGAATGTTTCTTCTTTCTTGCCTCCAATCATTTCCTTGCCTAAGACGTTGTTTTCTTTTTTCCCCTTCTTTATTTTTCCCTTCTCCCACTTACTTTCCTGTAAAATGCTAAATTTTATTTCTTAAATCAGATCTACTCTAAAAGTCATTTGCAATGATCGAGACTTGAATCTTTTTCGCAGTCACCCTGTTGTTTTCTCTTCTTCCCTACCCTTCGTATCAATATCTAGACGATATATATATATATATATATATATATATTTCTAACGGAGTAATTATATATGAGATATTCTTTTACGAAAATGTGTATCATTCGGCAGGATTTAGACCTAAACCCTTAACTGCATAGGGGAAACTCCAGTCTATGTAATGCATCTTAAACCACTCGACCATGAAACATTTTACAGTCTATACGAAGTTAAATCAAGCCATATATACACATACATATATAGATTTGAATCCTGCTGAATGACATAGAGAAATGAAAGAAAGGGAGAAAGGTAAAAGAAGCAAAAAGTGGAAAGAATCTACCTGGATTATTTTCAATATTGTTAAGCTTATTAATTATAGGATATGTTTTTGGATTTCACCTAAATATGCCAGTTTCTGTTTGGATTTATATGTACAAAAACGAACTGTTAAATGAAAGAACGGAAATTATGACTAAATGCATCCACACTATGAAATATCTCTTAGGTTAATACAACCATGGATGAAAACGCCATAATTTGTTTGAATTTAAAAATTGTGCGTTTTTAATTTCCCTGCCAGGTGAGCGTTCAAATAAAACACCGTTACAAGAGCGTTCTCGAAAAGAAAAACGATAAAATCTGTAATTAAAAATCGCCTGAAGATACCACTCATTGTAGAATCCTGGGTAGCTTAATAACTAGTTTAAAAATAGAATATATATATATATATATATATATATATATATATATATATATGGTGCGCTGTGTAAAGTATCACTATTATATTTCATTCTAATTATGTTCAAGCGCAGTTCACTCCCCCAGAAGCTTGCAAACAGCCTGCTGTACTGAACTGATAGGTATTTGCACCGGATGCTCTCTTGCGAACATTTCTGAGTGTTTGGGTGTCAATCTTAAAAGAATTCAGAAGATTCAGAATGAGTTGAATGATATATCTCGTCAACGTCGTGAAGTTTGTAGTGATCACTAGTGATGGTTACGTATGTATCCATTTGCATAAAGTGCCTTTAAGTAGTATCAGCGTTCCTTGTGAAGAGGCGGCAGTGGGAAAATACTATGACTGGCAATTGGACACTGAACATTGCTACACGAGCAGGATAAATCAGTACTGGATGTCAGTCAATTTCTGCGACAACATCACACCTTACATCTGACGAACTAAATCTCAGGACATTAACACCTCTGGCTATTATGTGTAGGCGCAGTTAAGCAGGAGACCAACAAAACTCAAAGCTCTAAAGAGAAGATTTACGGTAGCATTCACCAACTAAAACAAGGAAACCGTTTGTAAGATATGCGAAAGCTAATTGTGAATTCATTGAATAAATTTACTATTTTTTATTGCAAGATATTGTTGTACAACGTTGGTAAATATATATGCTAATATGAGATGTCAAAATTATTTTCATTTTTGTGTAAGTTGAACGAAAATTCAAAATTTAAATTTAACACCTGACAAAGTAAAAAATGTTAGAATACTGGAAAAACTCAATAAATGGTTGATTAAATCACACTTGACGGTCGTATTCAATGATATATATATATATATATATATATGTGTGTGTGTGTGTGCATGTGTGTGTGTGTGTGTGTGTGTGTGTGTGCATAAATATATATATATGTGTATATAATATAATATATATACATATATATAAAAGAGCCGGCTAGAAATTTTGTAGGTTGTGTAGAGGAAGTAGAGGAAAGACTTGATATTGCTTCGTATAAAAATAGCAATAATTTATTGAATTCCAAAACGGAAATATTATATAAATGTAGGCTTAGAAAGCACTGGCTTTTTGGATTAAGTTTGCTTATGGTGGGTTTGTATCATTTTTGGTTTTCCATTCGGTTTTCGACTTTGCATTCACTAATCTTTTTAAAAAAATATAAAATATATGAATGATTTTCTCCTCTATATGTGTTTTGTGTCTTCTTTCTTGGTCATGTGGGTTAATTGAATTTCCTTTATACATGACGTTTGTTTCTTTTCTCGTTAGCCTGCTTTTCTTGACGGTTTATGTGAAACCTAGGTAGGTCTGTCTGGCTCACTAGGTATTCTGTACTCTTATATATATATATATATATTGAATTGCGACATGGAAATTACTGTATTTCGAGATATGTTCTCATCATCAGGCAATGTTGATGTGGTTGTGCAGATGATTTACAATTAAATGACAAAATCTTTTGGTTTGCTCTCAATGTATGTGGGTGTTTTTCGTGGCTAATCAGAATGGAGATTCACATTAGGGTTTGACCCCTAAGAATACATGCTATTCAACTTTTTTCCTCTTTTTTCTTTCTTACTTTTTCCTCAATCCTATTCTTCCCTTGTTTGTTTCCCTTCCTTAATGTTTTACCTCCCATTAATCTGATCTTATCATTTTCCCTTCATTCCCTTCAGTTTTATTACCTTTGATGTGATATTCCCATTGAGTACCAATCCCTTATTCTTTGCTTGTTTGTTTCCCTTCCTTAATGTTTTTACCCCCCCCACCGATTAATCTGATCTTATCATTTTCCCTTCATTCCCTTCAGTATTATTACCTTTGATGTGATATTCCCATTGAGTACCAATCCCTTATTCTTTGCTTGTTTGTTTCCCTTCCTTAATGTTTTACCTCCCATTAATCTGATCTTATCATTTTCCCTTCATTCCCTTCAGTTTTATTACCTTTGATGTGATATTCCCATTGAGTACCAATCCCTTATTCTTTGCTTGTTTGTTTCCCTTCCTTAATGTTTTACCTCCCATTAATCTGATCTTATCATTTTCCCTTCATTCCCTTCAGTTTTATTACCTTTGATGTGATATTCCCATTGAGTACCAATCCCTTATTCTTTGCTTGTTTGTTTCCCTTCCTTAATGTTTTACCTCCCATTAATCTGATCTTATCATTTTCCCTTCATTCCCTTCAGTTTTATTACCTTTGATGTGATATTCCCATTGAGTACCAATCCCTTATTCTTTGCTTGTTTGTTTCCCTTCCTTAATGTTTTACCTCCCATTAATCTGATCTTATCATTTTCCCTTCATTCCCTTCAGTATTATTACCTTTGATGTGATATTCCCATTGAGTACCAATCCCTTATTCTTTGCTTGTTTGTTTCCCTTCCTTAATGTTTTTACCCCTCCCCATTGATCTGATCTTATCATTTTCCCTTCATTCCCTTCAGTTTTATTACCTTTGATGTGATATTCCCATTGAGTACCAATCCCTTATTCTTTGCTTGTTTGTTTCCCTTCCTTAATGTTTTTACCCCTCCCCATTAATCTGATCTTATCATTTTCCCTTCATTCCCTTCAGTTTTATTACCTTTGATGTGATATTCCCATTGAGTACCAATCCCTTATTCTTTGCTTGTTTGTTTCCCTTCCTTAATGTTTTACCTCCCATTAATCTGATCTTATCATTTTCCCTTCATTCCCTTCAGTATTATTACCTTTGATGTGATATTCCCATTGAGTACCAATCCCTTATTCTTTGCTTGTTTGTTTCCCTTCCTTAATGTTTTACCCCTCCCCATTAATCTGATCTTATCATTTTCCCTTCATTCCCTTCAGTTTTATTAACTTTGATGTGATATTCCCATTGAGTACCAATCCCTTATTCTTTGCTTGTTTGTTTCCCTTCCTTAATGTTTTACCTCCCATTAATCTGATCTTATCATTTTCCCTTCATTCCCTTCAGTTTTATTAACTTTGATGTGATATTTCTTTGGAGTACCAATCCCTTATTCTTTGCTTGTTTGTTTCCCTTCCTTAATGTTTTTACCCCTCCCCATTAATCTGATCTTATCATTTTCCCTTCATTCCCTTCAGTATTATTAACTTTGATGTGATATTTCTTTGGAGTACCAATCCCTTATTCTTTGCTTGTTTGTTTCCCTTCCTTAATGTTTTTACCCCTCCCCATTAATCTGATCTTATCATTTTCCCTTCATTCCCTTCAGTATTATTAACTTTGATGTGATATTCGCCTATTCTTTCCTTACTTATCCTTTTTTAGTCTATTTGTTAAAGAAAAGATCTTTTTTTAAAAAAACCTAAAGTGTATTTTTTTGTTTCATCTAGTTCTTGTTATTTTATTTTCCATCATACAAAGTGGGAATTTATTTTAAAAAATATGTATTCTATTTTCGGTTTCATTTTTACCTAGTTTGTCAGTGATTATTTTCCTTAGGCACTTGTTGGTTATATGCATGTTATTTCATTTAGATTTTATCTATTTTCTAATGTGAATAATTTACAATGTCTACATATGACATTAATTTCATTACGTTTATTTAATAAATGTTTACTTTTAAGGGATCTAATAATAAATAGTTTTTCATATAAGCATAATGAACCGGGTTCATTTAAGGACTTACATGTTTTAGCTTCTTTTAGAATTTTCCACTTTATTGTGTGTGTATTTTTGTTTCCTTTAGGTACCAATGATATCTCGATAGGGATGTTGTATTTTTGTATTTGCTATTATTAAATGAAGAGGTGTGCTGGTAAATTTTCTGCTTTAGAGTGTTTTTAGTGCTCCCTATATAGACTTTTATACTATTTGGGTTTTCCTTCGTCGATATTTTGCATTGATAGATTATCGATTCCGTCAAACAACTTTTTTCTAGCGGACAGTCTATGGGGTTTTTACAATTACATTTTTTCTTGTCTAAATTGTTATTTTCTGTTGTCTGGTTGTTTTTAGTAATTTTGTTGAATTTTTTAAAAGTATTATTATTGTGTTTTTTATAATTTTTTCTAGGTTGTTCATACAGCGGTAACTTAATTTTATAGTGCTTTTATTAAAGATTTTTTTTCCAGAAAGAGTTTTCTAATTAACTCGAGGAATTTCTTAATTGTTACTTTTAAATTGAGATTTTTAAACTCTTTGTGTATCATTTTTCTAACCCTGTCTATTTTGAAGTTTGTGGTATTTCTTATTACTATAAGTCCGTCATCTCTATAAAGTCAAATGTCTTTAGTGTTCAGTTCCTTATAGGCTTTGAGATTATATAATATTAATAATCTTACAAGATTTGAAGATTCTGCAGAATCCATCGAACCCATCGTAATATCAAAATTGTTCCCGCTGGAATTAATTATTTTCCACTGTTTTTCTTTGTGAATGAGCACAGATGTTTTTGCATTCATTATTATTGTTTTCTCCTCCTCCGTTATATCCGAGTAAAGAATGGTAATTCTAGGGTCGTAACAAATAGTTTCTTTGATATCGATGGATAGTATTCTTCAATATCAAATTGGATAAAAGTGCAGTTGTTATTTTCTTTTATATTATGTTTAGTTGTTTTTTTTTTAATCATTTCACCCCGAGCAAGGCGGAAACGCCACTGTTGTGCAGGTGGCTACATAAATGTAAAAAGATTAATTAGAAATGACTGAGGAGTACAAACTAGTTAGAAAGGAACAATAGAAAGCTGAGAAAACAGGTGCGATGACAGATACCTAGGTAGAGAGAAAGGGAATGTTATACGGGGGTGGGGAGAGAGCTAGAGTCCAGTGGTTAGTAGATGAGTATTGACTTTGTATTTAAATTTCTGGAGGTTGTAGCCGTCAGGAAAGCAAGTATACGGGAGCGAGTTCCACAGGCGGGAAGTGCGAGAGAAGAAGCTGCATGAGTAGAATTGTCGTCTGTATTTGGCTAACCTGACTGTGAATGGGTGGGACCCAGTTGCCAGTCTCTTTGCGCGAGTAAACACCTGTTGAGGAGGCATCAGTGACTTAAGTTCGTCTGAAAAACCAATTTTTACGTCTGTGGTGTCTTTCCATAATTTTAATTCCAAAGAATCCCTGATTTGTTCGTTGATTCTTTCTAAAATGTTCTTAATAATTTTTCCGATCTCTGGTCTGGTAGGATTTATCATTCTAGTGGTGGGATTCATACTAAATTTTTCCTTGTGCTCTTTTATTGTTATATAGAACTCCCTTTTGTTAAGTTTTGACACTCGGATGATTATTCTTAATTTATCCGTTATTTTTTTACTATCTGTGTTAATTTTATCCACTAAGTCCAATTTATTCTTATCAACGTTTTCATAGTTTTGTGTCAGGTTTTTCATGATTAGCGTGTTATATTTTTCCGGTGTTATTTTGTAGAAATTAGCCGTTTTATCCGATTTCATGAATTCTTTGTTAGATTTTTATATTTCATTCCCTACTTGTCCAAGATGTTGTTGGAAATCATTTCTCTTTTTTGAAATATTTTGCTGCTTATTATATCGAGTAAGTCATTTTTGAAGGTGTATCACTTTTTAGAACATGGGGCTATTTTTTCCCCTATAGAAATATCATTGCTACCTAAAGGAAACAAATAAAGCACCCAGAATAAAGTGGAAAATCCTAAAAGAAGCTAAAACATGTAAGTCCTTAAATGAACCATGTTCATTATGCTTATATGAAAAACTATTTATTATTAGATCCCTCAAAAATAAAAATTTATTAAATAAACGCAACAAAATTAAAGTCATATGTAGACATTGTAAATTATTCACATTAGAAAATGGATAAAACCTAAATTAAATAACATGCATATAACCAACAAGTACATGAGGAAAATAATCACTGACGAACTAGGTAAAAATAAAGCCGAACATCGAATACATAATAAAAAACACTCACATACATTGACAGCATACCAAAATATTTTGTCATTTAAATGTAAATCATCTGCACAACCACATCAATGCAATGGCCTGATGATGAGAACCTATCTCGAAACATAGAAATGTCCATGTCGCAATGCAAAATTTATACATAACTATATAATTATATTATATTAAGCTCTATAATACTCATTATATTGAGCACTGTTTATAATAAAATAAATGCCAGACTACTTAAAATAAAAAAAAACCTTGAGTCCTCTTCACTTGGAATTATATATATATATATATATATATATATATATATGTGTGTGTGTGTGTGTGTGTGTGTGTGTGTGTGTGTGGTAGTAGTAGTAAAACGTTTCATTCATTTAATATTACTATGTAACGAGAATGCAAACTGATTGTAATAGATATCAACCACAATTTTAACAGCAACATCATCGATGAGAAATTTTGATCATGGTAACAAATTTGCGACACATTCGGGATTGAATCGAACGTCATAAAACCTGATTGCAGTATTAATTGACTTATCACGTTGTTACTTGTCGAGTGAATTCCACCTGTTACGAATGTGTTCACGTAATTCAATGGCAAACTGCCTACAGCCCGTCAAATGTTCAGGGCCTGCGACGATAAAGGTGATCGAAAGATTCTTCGTGGAAAACTTTCAGATCCCCAAGAGATGTGCAGTTGAGGAAACTGTGATCTAATTTGACGATGCTATTGATCTGACTAATCCCTTCAGTCCCATTCCCCTCCAGGCTTTGTCGGGGATGCCGGACACGAATGATGAAATGTCGAACGGGAGTGATTGCCCGGAAAACCTGGGGCTGTAAATCTTTTACGAAGCTGAGGTGGCCGCCAGGCATGAATCTTGAGCAGAAGATACTGTAAAAGAAACAGTGAAGAATACGTAGACTGAAATTTAAAAAAAAAACTTTTTGTTACTTAGCATAACACTAAACCTATATTGAAACTTATATAAAAGAATAAACTTTTTTAATTTCAAAATTATTGGTGAAGATTATATCAGTATGGTAAATAAAAACTGTTCTAGAATTCACTAACAAACATTACAATGTCAGCAATTGAATAAATAAATGTTTGAAGAGAAAAATACATACAAGGATTAAACTGAGAAAACGTATATTATTAAACGTAAACTAAATTTCATTGAAAAACATTGCCCATATATATATATATATATAGTACTGTGCAAAAGTATTAGGACAAGAACTATTTTATCTTTTATGAGGCTTATTGACAGAAAATAAACAATTTAATGTAATTTTATATGATTTACTCAAAAAATGCTTTAACAAGGAAAATACTTGTTACAAAATAAATTTAATATTTAGCCTTTTGATTTGATCACTGCCTTCATTCTATAAGGCATTGACATCACAAGCTTATTCAATGTATCTAATGGTATCTCCTGCCAAGCAGCTTGTATTTGTTCCCAAAGTGACTTGCGAAGTAACTTTAAATTTATCAATTATAGAGGGGTGAATAAGAAGTAAGTCAGTCATATCCAATGATAATAGAATAATGAATAGTTTCAAAATGACTTGTTTGATAGAAAATAGGAAAAATTAAATATAAAATCTGTTTAATTCGTTTCATTTACACCTAGTTTTAAATAATCAAAATCTATTAGCAATTTACTTTGTTTTTCACCCTGTATTTGAATTTCAGTGAGGTTTTTAGGAGAATCACCCCTGTCTTAATACTTTTGCACACTACCGGTAGTTTGCAAAACTGTTAGGACAGGGGTGATTTTAAACTTTATTTTGATGCCTCATAAAAGATAAAATAGTTCTTGTCCTAATACTTTTGGACAGTACTATTTATATATATATATATATATATATATATATATATATATATATATATATATAGTCTCAGGGGTGTGTTTTGGTAAAAGGGATAAAATTAATTCTTGAATTCAAAATCAAAAATGAACGTGAATGAGAAAAAAAGATATTACATAAATTCTTTATTAGTGATGTTATTGTTGCTTTAATTCAAGAATACGTTTTTATATTCATTTCTAATCGTGTGGATGGGTACATTTCTGTCTTGTGTCTCATTAATTAAATATATATTCATACAAATCTACTATATTTAATATAACGCTTAATATAACGCTTATTTTATTTTTAGTAATAATTTATTTTCTAAGGTAGTTTATAATTTATAATTAAATTAACTAGGAATAATAACTGGAATTTTGTCATCATTATACAACAACCCGGAGTCACTATTGCCGGTATTTTGTTTATTGTTATTTAATTACAATTTTTACTTAATTATTAATCTTCACATTTAACACGATTATCCGAAGTCTATTTAGAAAGAAAATGAAAGCAGAGAGTTGCCAAAATATCAGATATTTTTTAGTCATATCCTTAATTCCATTTAAAAACATATTTAGTTAGAACTATTTCTAAAGGAAAGAATGAAAAGATTTTTTGGCTTTTAGTTATAATGTAATTAATTTTCATAAAGTGAATTAATTTCAATGCATTGAATTATTTTTTATACAGTGAATTATTGTTTCTTCATCAAGTGGGCCTAAAAAGAAGTATGTTTTTATGACCTGTAGCGTATGGGAGATGGTTAATGTTTCTTTAATTTAGACTTATGTCAGACATAACCGAACTCACTACAGTTTCGAAGTTTTATGCAGAATTATCATCAGAAGAATTATCATTATTATCAGAAAGTTGCTTGTCGGCAGGTTGGAATATGTGGAGTTGTGTGGAATAGTGTAAGAATAAATGATACAATTTGCATGTTAAAATAGTAATTTATTAAGACAAGGAATAAAAAGAATTCGTAGAAATTAATGTTCAATGAGAAAGATAAATTAAGGGTATCAAGATTCGTAGAAAATGTTCATAGTAGTAATTGTTGAAAGGGATAAAAGAGAAAGAGAACAAGGTGTGATCTGACCTTATCTTCATGTCTATTTTAAGTGGAAGGTATATTTTTAGATATTTCATCTCGCGTCTCTCATCTCTCTCTGACTGACTGACGTTGATGTAGTTCTTTTATTGTCTAGACATTTCGCACTTACTCGTGAAGTTATTTTTGATATTGCAAGTCGCTCCAATTCGTCAAAAATCATTCTAACACCTTCTTGAGAAATCTGGTTTCGACCTTTTCGTTTTGCACATGGTCAATTTTTTTTTCTATTTGGGAAAACCAGGATTTCCGACGTTATTTTGAATTTTTGTAAAAGTGAAGAAGAAGGTTTGATTTTAATTATTTTCTTATCCGCTACACATCTTTCATTTGATATAATCAAATTATATAATCAAATTATATAATTATATTTTATAATCAAATTATATTATATTATATTATATAATAAATTATATGATCAAATTATATTATATTATAATATATTATCAAATTGTATAATCAAATTATATAATCAGGAAAAATTTTAAAATTAGATATTTTTGTATTTAATTTTTTGTCTTAATATTTTTCTTGTTGCGTTGTATCAATCATATTTTCATATTTTCGTATTCTTTATCGATATCTTTTTAGCATTCTGCTAATTTAGTAACCAATATTCCCATTTCTAGTCATTATGTTTTTGTTTTTAGCCAGTAGCATCCTCTGATATTAATCGGCAGATGAAGATTAGTGAAGCAGTGTATATAATAAAATTGTTAATTCTGTGAGAAACTATTTATAGATATTTCGACATATATATTAAGTCGACTATTGGTAATGTTCGTCATAATTTATGGATAAAGCGCAGGGATCAGTTTATGTATTGATCATATATATATTACATAACAACAACAGTCCGTGATGGTAACAAAGTAAGGGATTGAAGTTAATGTTGAGAACGTTCCTGGGTGTAGAGTATCCCATTGGTATCTGTTGACCATGTCCGTCAGAGTATATGGATATAGGGTATCCTCGCAGCACGTTATCTGTTCAATGAAACAACATCAAAGATTAAATCACCCGACACAGACACTCTCCTGAACCGGACCACGTCGGCAATACTGGCCGCCTTTTATACACATCGCATTGAATATTTTGAGCTTCCTGATCGGTTAAACCTTCTAATGGTGAACTATAAAATGGGTTGGCTCAATTGTGTCTCACCAGTATATATGTACGCGAAACGTCCAACAACCAGTGGTTAATCCGCCGAGACAGACACACGTACTAGATTATTTGCTAGTCATTTATCTAAATATTTAGCAACGGTTGGCGAAATTGTCACACCCGCTTGTTTGTCAAATAATTTAATGAAGGCTGTCTAAAAACTAAGAATTTTGAAAGACATATAAGGTACTCACTGATCTGTAGAACGTTTTAAAATCTAACTTAATATTTCATTAATTTATATTTACATAACGCTGCTGAGGCTTAAGTGCCATGCTGATATCTGTCGCGGGCCACCCTCCTTGATGAGGGTTGGTAGAGTCTCTCTCTGTGTTGACATTGTATCTAGTGATCGGGAAACGATAAAAAAAAACCTTGGTTTTGCGTTACGTTACAAACGCTCTCATTTTACATGCCTTGAGCCAGCTTGAAATGGTTAAGCTCATACAGTTAAGATGAGAATGTCACTTCAGTGTTTTGAAGTACAGAAGGTGCTACATCCGGAGACTCGAATAACGAACAAGAGGATACATAAGCAGCACCACACTGATGTGACAATTAAGACCCGAGGATCACACGATCAGGTTCAGACTGGTTTGAGTCTTGCAAAAAAAGAAACACTGAGAGAAATAATAATATTTTTTATGTCTGAATATAGAACAGGCTTACTATCAACAATCACAATAACTTGAAGCCATGGTTTATGAACACGAGACAGTAGAATGGGACAGTATCGTATCGGACTAAAAGAAACTAAATTACAGTTTCGGTTACTTCTTCGTCATCATCATGTGTCCTGTCCCTTTAGGACGTAGGCGATCATGGACTTCCACTTGGCTCTCTCTTTTCGCTTTCAGTAATTTTTTTTTTTTTGGTATCTCTTCCAAGCCCCGCTCTGTCAGCCATTTGCTCAGACCTATCAAGTACGTCTTGCACTGCTTTCCCCTGTCTATTCTTCCATTTATCCAAGCTGTGAGTATAAAGTTCTCCAGGCCTTCATTCCTCATTACGTGTCCCAGTAACCTCATTTGTCTCTTCCTGATACGTATTATCAGTTTTCTTCTCGTTTGCACCCTTTCCAACACCTCATCGTTGTACGCGTATTTTGTACATGGCATCTTCAGAATCCTTCCAAAAGATCACATTTCTGCTGTCTCAAGCCTCTTCTTTATCTTTGAAGAGATCGTCCAGCATTCGCTTCCATACAGAAGGACTGGTATAACACTTTTCTTTGTTTCTAATGAGATTTTCCTCTCTTTCAGTACTCTGGATAGCTTCTGAAATGCGTCTTTGGCCAGGCAAATGCGTCTTTTCATCTCCATGTCGCATTTTCCACCCTCTGTCAAAACACTTCCCAGGTATTTGAATTTTTATATTCATCTTAAAATGGGTAACAATTTGTTCAAGATGTCATGAAGCTCTACATATACACATTTCCTTCTGGAAGAATAGAGTCGGCTCGTTCCGTGTTATTTTCCACGGATTGTAATTCAAAAATTGACTTTTCTTAGCGATCGAAATGTTTCCTTCTCTAGGTTTTACTAGAAATTCAAGGAAATACATGGCAAGGTAATAAAACATATATGAAGAAAAGAACCAAGTGAATCCGTGTGTGAAGTAACAAATTCTAGTCTGTTTGCAATGCAAATCTATAGAAGAAAATGAATTTGTACAAATGCCCTCTTGTTCACTTATTCTGCTAGGGTGCTCACCCGGTAACAATGTCAAAACAGGTAAAATGTGCAGAGAGAAAGGCTGTTCAACGCCAACATATTATCGAATATCATATTTTATGAAAACATGGCATCTACTCAAACACGTTTAACAATTAAATTTTACGTTTGAAGTAATATATATACATATATATATATATATTAGAAAATAGTAAGGCAGACATATTATTTCATGATAAATCGGAAATGTAGGCCTATTTCAGGCGAACCATCATCAGCTTCCGTCTTTACTGTACAGAAGCTTTTACATGAATAAAATTCACAAAAACTTCAGAAAAAAAGCAAAATAAAAATAAAGGTCGCTTCCTTAAAAGATAAAATGTACGAAAAATACATCATTACATCAGTTCGGTGAATACACACATTCGCATATATATATACGCAACATGTAATCCAAGAGAAAGCGTACGAGCGGATGTCAACTTAAACTTAAAGATACATTATGTAAGTAAGTTAGAATGCTGACGCGTAGATTTGAAAAGTAAAGAAAGAGGGTTAGGAGAGAAAGAGAGAGAGAGAGAGATAGCGTTAAAGAGAAAGGTAAGTAACTTAAAGCGTAAACGAAAAGAGAAAAAGAAAGAAGGGAGGAATAAATTTAAATTAGAAAGAAAAGATGATAGGAGAGAATAAAAATAAAAAAATAAAAAAAATAAACATTATATAATAACGGTGAAAGGATAAGAAATTAGATTCTAAAAAAATTAAAAAATTATGAGATAATAATTAATCGATCAGTTGTAATCACAAATACTATCAAACCACTATATAATCAAAATTATACTAATGATACAATCAACAAAACAGATATAATACAATATAAAGTTTAAAAAATTAATTTAAAAGTAAGCCTAATTGTTCTATTTAAATTTAGTTGTTTAAACTTAATTATTTAGTTTAAAAATAAATTTTACATATTAATAGTGAAAGGATAATAAATTGGAATTTTAAAAAAATTAAGAAAATTAAAAAAATTAAGATATAACAGTTAATAAGACAATAAAAATAATACAATATAACTTAATAATGTAGGAAAATATTTCGGTCAAAGGTAAAATTATAATACAGTATAAAGTTAATAATGTAAAAAGCATATATATATGTACACATACAAGTCACACACACGTAAATGCGTACACACACATACATGCACACGCATATATGTACGCACGCATATATATATATATATATATATATAAAATTATATATACGAACACACATATATACAATCATACACCCGCAAAATCAAATATGTAAGCAATACCATATATATATATATATATATATATATATATATATATACATATATACTCGACACATATAACAATAGTGTACAAATAAACAATAGATATTCCGTAAGATAGTGTGATGTGTGTAAAGACTTCAGAGGAATGAGGACATAAATATATATATTACGGAAATTAACGAAATCGTTTTTAAACAACCGACAATTTGAAATTATGTATTTGAACATTATTTTTTGTCGATACTCGTATTTAAGTAGATATTCTGTTTATCATTAAACAATATTATATGTTTATTTATACCGGGCTGATTATTTACGATAAATGTTTGTAACGAAAATGTGTGTCTTTCGCCAGGATTCGAACCTGCGACCACTATCCCTATAGGGGAAGCTACCATATGATCTGGCACGTCTTAGACCTCTCGAACACGAATGACCATTAGTTTAAACGATGTTTGAATCAGGCCTATATAACACAATTTTCTATTCATCGCAATAACCATATCTGCTCTGAAATGTATCGTAATGTCAACGAATGTCAACATGATACGGAAATTAACGAAAATTAAAGAAATGGTCTTTAAACAACTGACAATTTAAAATGATTTGTTTGAACATTGCTTTGGTACTCGTATTTAAGGGATGTGCGCTGTGGTACAGTGGATATCGGCTCGGAACGAGAAACCGGGGAGCCGAGTTCGAATTCCAGCTGAATCCATTGTATTCACTTACGCGCAAATACCCTTGGGAAAGGTATTAATCCGTCTCTTCCTTCCAGTTATGGGTTAAATAGCAGGACAGATTGGGTTCTATAGCCTTGGTAGGCAACCAGTCTACCACAGAAAGCAATGGCAACCTACTGCGGGATAATCTTCTGCCCAGTCAGTCATGTCTCTTTCGAGACATGATCGCCCAAGCGTGTATCACGTATGGCACCTAAACCGACTTTCTCGTATTTATGTAGATATTCTGTTTATAATCAAACAGTATTAATTAAATAGGAGTATCGATCAAAAATAATGTTCAAAGAAATCATTTAAAAAATATATATTTAAATATATAAGTTCCTGGTAGTAGTCATGCGCAGACAGATCTGTTTCGCTGTATCACAACTCATCAGTACGGTTTGACATCCAATTGCTTTTTTTTTCAGCCAGGATTGTAACTCGATTGAATTGGCATATATATATATATAATTTACTATTTACATAATTCGGACTTTTGTTCTTATCTTAGTTGCTATTTTTTTTTCAGGTGCTAGGAATTGAAAAACAAAACTTTATTATGATCACTGGGGTATATTTTTCTCGTTCTTTGTGCAAAGCCTCTTTTGATAGCCATGAGTTAATTCGCTCTAAGGAAACATTTTAATTTACTTGTTTACCACTGATGCAGTCTGGGATTGAACTCACAATTCTTTGGGTCAAGTTACTGGAACTAACCAACTTCTATATCCATTAATATAGACAAATACTCATATCTGAGTAATATAGACAAATACTCATATCTGAGTAATATAGACAAATACTCATATCTGAGTAATATAGACAAATACTCATATCTGAGTAATATAGACAAATACTCATATCTGAGTAATATAGACAAATACTCATATCTGAGTAATATAGACAAATACTCATATCTGAGTAATATAGACAAATACTCATATCTGAGTAATATAGACAAATACTCATATCTGAGTAATATAGACAAATACTCATATCTGAGTAATATAGACAAATACTCATATCTGAGTAATATAGACAAATACTCATATCTGAGTAGACGCTGGGTTTATTTAGTAGAGAGTATCTTTATATTCACCGAAAAAAATTTAAATTATTCAGGCTGTGAGACGAAAATTAAACAATTTACTTTATAATTATTATTCTGATCGTTTACTCTAATAAGAGTATTCACGAAAATAACGTTTAAGTAATAATAATATGTCGGATTAATAAATAAAAATAAATTAAAATTAATAAATTAAAAAAATAAAAAAAATAAAAAAAATTAATAAATAGAAATTAAAATAAATAAAAATTACATCCCTTATCTTAAAAATATTTATGCTAGAATACTAAACACAGACATTTCAGGAGTCAGAGAAAAATCGTGTTTAAGAAACTATTCGACTTTAATTGTACATCGATTCACTCCATGGGCAATGAATCAAACCAAATCTAGCGAAGGGTTCCCCTATGGGAACGCAGTTTCGAATACTACCAAACGGACATATTTTTAACGAATATTCAGTCCGGTAGACGAAAATAAATAAATATACATTTCTAAAAACAAACGTACCGTCTACTCAAATAAAACTATCCACAAAAATAATGTTTAATTAACAAAATTCCACATGTGTAGAATGAATCGATAACACAGAAACAGTGACAGTGTGCAAAGAAATTTCCAAAGAATGGTTCACAGTTTTGAAATCGGAATCATCCTTCTCCTAGAATTGGGACCAACTAAGGATAGAGTGCCTATTCTTCCGTGCTATTTAGTATACTAGCAATATAGCACGGCGTTGCTCGGGTGTAATGAAAGCTTTAAAACTAATCCATGGTCCTGGAGCTCAGACTCTTTGGATGTTGGCACGAAAGACTAAAAAGCAATAGTTGTTTCCAGTTAAAGCAAAACCGTAGACTGAAAGAAAAATGAATGGATGTAAGTCAAATTTTGATTTCCTGGTACCGATATCAAACACGTTTTTTCGTCGTAAAGTGAATTTTGAAGGATAAATAAGTCCTCTGAGTAATTGGTATCATGGCTGAGACAAAGAACTACAATTATACCTAGTTAGAGCCAAACCCGAAGCAAAAACTAAAATAAAAGGGCTGAAAAAATAGACATACAGGCAGATAAACAGATACCCACACAAACATCTTGCCATATATATATATATATATATATATATATATATATATATATATATATGTATGTATATATATATTATCGATTTTCTGCACTATTGTAAGAGCTGCAACCTTGAAACTTCTGAATATCGTTTCTTTTGTCTTTGTCTATGAGTGTATCAAATTTGATTAAAATCGGACCACTACTTCTTTAACCCGATTATCGATTTCCGATATTTATCGGGTGTACCTGGACACAAATCCGAGCTAAGTACACTCAGAGACGCTTATAATACAACTGTGTAAATTTTTAAGTACATCGGTTCAGCAGTTTCGGAGTCTATAGGTAACGGACACACACACACACCACACACACACACACACACACACACACACACACACACACACACACACACACACACACAGAGAGAGACAAAGTTCCATTTATAAATAAGTTTAGTTAACTGGAGGAAATAGAAACGATATATCATAATTTTTCCAAAGTGATTTATGAATCTGCGGAGAATGTAAAGATCATCCGGTCTGGGCGTGAGGAAGGCAACGGGCTGAGATCGTGACATTCATTTTCACAGACATACGCACACAAAAGTTCAAGTACGCACAATCGCACACGTGTATGTGTGTGTGTGTTTGTGTAATTTTTTTTTATTTATATTTTATAATGGATATTAATACCATGATCAATATTCTGAATTCTAAAAGTGAGAATATTTTACGAATTCTGAATACAAATCTGCTTTTGTATACTAATTCATAAATATAGTTTGGGAAAGAAATGTTTGAACACAGCTGTTTGTGTCAATGAACTTAATTAAACTCCCGGATTTTATGTTATTTTCAAATCTATTCTGTTGCAAAATCTCCAAAAATATTTGATATATTATCTTCTGTGAAACGAATATCTTCTATACTACTAATAAAAACCGATGTATTATATATATATATATATATATATATATATATATATATATATATATCACTCATGTGATGTTCATGGATAGAGAGACAATAAGGAAGCACCGTCGGTTCAGTACATTAGAGAGACGACGATTATATATATATTCTCTATTATAATAAATGCTGTTGTGTATTATTTTTATATAATTGATATAGTCATCCGCAGACATATCTGTTTCGCTGTATCATAGCTCATCAGTACGTTTAGAATCCGATTGCTTTTTAACCCAGGATTGAAAAGCGACCAAAATTGGCGTCAGTCGGCGATTCTACCTCTGAGCTATGGGCGCTCGGTAGAAGGAGGCATACTTTTTAGCGTGTATATTATCATTATACATGCCCAATAGCTGAGAGTGTTCTAATTCATTGCTGAATGAACGATGCTTATATGCTAAAGTAGCAACTGTTTTTCAAAGTCTATCATTCTTCCATAGCGATCAATCAGTGTGTAGTTTATATATATATATATATATATATATATATATATATATATATATATATATATCAGTACCGTTAGACATTCGATGGCTTCTAGCCAGGACTGAAACCCGACCGAATTAACATTAGTCTGCGCTACAGGCGCTCGGTAGAGGAAGACGGACTTTGGCCTATTATATACAATGTAAACACACGCCAATAGCCGTTAATGTTCATATTCATTACTGAATGAACGATGTGTAGGTGAGTGAGTAGCTACTGTTTTTTTTTTTTAATATATATATTTCCCTTCTGTCTCGTTCAGATATTTGGAAACTTTTTTTTCTTTTCAAGTCTTGAATGTAATATACTCAAAATATGTCCAATATATATATATATATATAAATTATTTTGCTGACATTTTCAACGGTACGTCCCAAAAGTTTATATATATATAGGTATAGATGTCCAGTTCATAAACAGCGGGAATTACCCAACAAGATCAACTTAATATAAAATATTAAGTGTTTTATCAGTATAGAGATGTGGGGAAAACATGCGATGAATATAGAGATGACAATGGATGTTATCCAGAGCAGTATGATATTTATAACGGAAAACTCAACACGTCAATTACAATGCTTATAAATTATAATTCTTATCGTATATATCCATAATATATATATTTATAACCAATTTAAATGACATGTGGAGCTTTCCTTTATATATAAATATATATATTGTTTTTATTTTGGCAGAATTTTTTCATTAATACAAGTTTCGTTGAATAATATAGACAAGATTTGTCTATTTATTTTGTGTAGGATCCTTTCGTATAGTCTGATAAGCTTGATGGTGCTATCATTAAAAGACGACAAGAAATCACAGTAATTGTTGATATTTTATCAGGTCTGAGCTTTCGGCTT
The DNA here is from genome assembly GCA_037127315.1 of Ascarosepion bandense. Taxonomy (NCBI): domain Eukaryota; kingdom Metazoa; phylum Mollusca; class Cephalopoda; order Sepiida; family Sepiidae; genus Ascarosepion; species Ascarosepion bandense. The sequence continues at coordinate 64,408 of JBBBDQ010001164.1, forward strand.
ACATAAGCCATTATCAAAGAATGAACATTAACATATAGTGAACATAGAACATTTAAGTTATGTGGAATTAAGTTAAGTGGAATTAAACAAAGAGAATTAACTCAAAGAGACAAGTCCATTTTTAATGTGGTGGATGGCCGCAGACGTTGACAAAATGGTGGTGGCATGGTTTTTGATCCGATTACAGGCATTGGAGTATGTTAGTAGAGATATCAAAATTTATCCTATTCAAACCAGGTTTAAGGTGTTTGATGTAGATAGCTTCCAGGATTTTGAGTTTCCGTTTATTATTTTCTTGTCTAAGTATACATGTGTTTTCATTGAGCGTTTTTCTGATATGTGTGCGTTGATAACCGTGTTGTTTAAAATGTCGGAATATGTTTGAATTGTCATTTAATGTAAGCTTTCAGCTTATATAATGGCTTATGTAAGACGAAAGCTCAGATCTGATAAAAAATCAACAATTACAAGTGAATTCTTGTCGTCTATTAACGATAGCACCATCAGGCTTATCAGTCTATACGAAAGGATCCTACACAAAATAAATAGACAAAACTTGTCTATATTATTCAACCAAACCTGTATTAATATATATATCTCCAGTTTCTGAAAGGATTTTTCTGTTGCTGAGATGATGTGTTATCCCCGTGGGGATTTTCATATCGAAATGATCATCCAACATCATTGAATTAATCCTTTTTTAATTTATATTTCCTCTGTAATATTTTATTACATGGAGCTCTCTTCCTGTATCATTTTTAACGAGTGATAATAAAATACAATTTCCAAAATAAAACTGACTTTTAAAAAAAATCAAAACGAGTCTATAAAACTGGCGGCAAACCGATGGAATGTTATAGGCTTTAGATACTAAAGATATTGTTGGAGGCAGAGTTGAGCTAAAGTTTAAAAAAGTGGAAGATTGAACTTCGCAGTGAGTATTTCATCTGACAGATAAAATACTATGACAATATTTTGGAAGAGATACGATAACCTTTTCTCTGCAACACCGTTCGGGATAATAATGAATTTGTTCCCTTGGATTTACTGAGTGACACTCCTACAAAATTCAGTTAATCGCATAAGATTTCAATTCTTATGCGTGTTTTTGCATTTGGATATGAGTAGGACAAACGAATTCATTCAGTGCGAAGGTGATTCAACCAAAAAGAGCCAAACTCTGATATAGGACCAACTCGGTAGATACAGTTCAATACACATTTTAATAAAGGAAGGAATCTCTGATATAAAAAAACATTTTTTACCATATGTGTATGCGGTAATATATAATTAAATAGCGTTTTTCTCTCGCGTTGATTACCAAGAGATGCGTCCATTGCTATTTTTATGGAAATTCTTTTTTGTCGCTTAACTTATCCGCAGCCACAAAAAATCGACTACAGCATTAAAACATAGAAAAAGATTTTTTTTAAATTAGGAAATCAATGTCCAGTCAGGATCAGATAATTTCACTGTGCTCTTCTTTTACCAAGAAAGCAAACGTCGATGTTATCTGTATACAAGATGTGCCTCGACTCTATTGAACATTTGAAATACAATTTATTTTGGACTAGCAACGAAGAGAAATGATGCGGACTTGTAATTGTAATACGCATCAGATATTGTAATAGAAAACATTGATGGTTCCTGACGTTGTTGTTCATCACAGTAGGCGTCGATTTGAAATCCAAGCCCAATATCTCTGGGAAAATTAGAAACGGAACTAACAAAGCCAAGTAGTAGAGATAATAAGACTAAATCAAAAAAGGAAAACAGAAAAAAAAAACAATAATATCGTACACAGAAGAAATGCCATGGTGTAAAAATACGTAAGAAAAGAGCTAATATTATCATTTCAGCAGCTGTAATAAGTAAAATGTGTTGTACTCTACGCGCACATATGCATAAACACATACGTAAACACACGCGTATAAATACATATACACACACAACAATATCACTAGAAAATTTAGTTGATTGTGCCATATTAGATCAAATAGAAAATTATGATGTAATGAAGATGTTGATGTTCTATTCGAAAGAGACGATTTGCAAAAGAAACCAAATCATTACTGATCTGAACGATAACATTTACTCGAATTGAAAAATGATTTTTTCCAGAAATATTGTTTCAATAGTAAGATTCTATATAAGATATCGCCCCGTAGCTCCTTTCCTTTCTCTCCACCTTTGCAACTTTCATCACACCTGTTTTCCCATCATTCTCTTGCTCCTTTCTAACTGGTTCGTCTTTCTCTTTACTCTCCTCTAATCTTTTTACTCTTATGTAGCCCCCTGCACATCAGTGGCGTTACCGCCTTGCTCGGGGTGATATGATTAAAAAAAAATTTCATATGAAAGTATCACTGACTGATCGGTCAAATCAGGATTACGAGATTGATTTAGCCTTCTTTTTTTTTTCTGAATTTAAAGTTGAGCAATGGAACTAAGTCGATGTTAAACGTCTGCATATATTATTGAGCCAATAATCCTAAACAAAGGCAGGAAAATTAAAGTGCACTTTATTCCTAGTATAATTTCAAGAGACTTTCCCTTTTAATACAACTTATTTCCATTTTAAATAGCAATAAATATTTTGATGACCATTAATAAATCGCAATGATATGACTCAAAATAGTTGATTTGAACTTATTTGTTTGTGATGTTCGTTCTTAATTTGGACCATAATTCCCTTTTTCATGATGGCATCCATTTGGAGAATCATAAGTGTTGCATAACCAAAAACATGTAAACATCAGATTCATTCTTTCTCTGGTTTTGTTCTTTAGTTTTTGTTTTAGATTTGATTGTGAAAAACAGTATCTCCTTCCCTAAAAACTATATATTCCATTTGTATATGTCGTCAATATATTTTCTATGTAAGAAGAACATGAAAAAGTCATTACTATATATATAATAATTTCACCCCAAGCAAGGCATTCCACTGCCACTATTGCTCTTAGGGCTACATAGCGGGAGGTAAATAGGAAGAGTGGTTAGATATAGGAAATGTCAGAAGTGGGGTGATAGATAGTTGGGTGGGTGGGAAGAGTGTTTGAAAGAATGGGAGTTAGTTTGTTAGGAGGTGTCTATTGACCTTACATTTAAACTCCTGGAAAGTGCAGCCGTCGGGGAAGCAGTCATGTGGAAGAGAATTCCACAGTCGCGAAGTGCGAGAAAAGAAACTGTTGGAGTAGAAGTTGCGGTTGCATTTTATTGGTTTCACTGTAAATTTTTTTAAAGTTATTTGTTCAGCAATGCTGTAGCCAGGTCTTAAACTCAGAAAACTTTGGGTCAAATCTATGAAGACTTATGACTTTGTTTAGTCCCAGTAAATTGACCCAAATTCTAATATCATCCTTTACATATATATCCAAGATATTGATTCACGGAAAATAACTTGAATTCCAATCACCACTCAACTATAATTGCAAAATACTACTATTTATTCTTACAGTGTAAAACATTGATTTTGCAATTGTTACACTTGACGATTTCTAAAATAGATCTAGTATTTAAATTATTTACTTGTTCGGACTGTTGTCCTCATCAATATTGTAATATTAACAAATTTCGGTCGTTTTACTCTCCGGCCTTCTTCATGTTATTTGAATTTTGAGCCAAACATTTTATTTCAATCATTTCGTATATTACTCTTGTTTCATGAGCCATGCTATCTCCGAACGTATTAGTTATCTCCCTTTAACTCAACAGTTTAAGTTATTTGTTCAGCAATGCTGTAGCCAGGTCTTAAACTCAGAAAACTTTGGGTCAAATCTATGAGGACTCATGACTTTGTTTAGTCCCAGTAAACTGACCCAAATTCTAATATCATTTTAGGTTGGAGTTTTGCTTTGATCATACTCACATCGAATGAAATACACGATTTGATAATTCTTCTCAAAGTGTATTAGAGATCAGGAATTATCATCATTCGAAACTATATGCTCCGGAAAAGTTCGAATCTTCTGTTCCATTTTCTATATTTTAATTCCTCTTAACAGCTATGTAGGGAAAACGAGCACTGAATAATTAATATTACTTCCAGATATATTGTAAACATTAACTCTTCTGTTACCAGTGAGCATATTATTGTATCTATCGGATTCAATCATTGAAAACTTACTACTTCCTGAAATGCACATATATAAACGTTTACGTTCTGGACAACCAGGATGTATATTTGGTTTCTGACTAAAATAATTCAGTTGTAAAATGCGGACTAATAACAAGAACACTATGTGTCTTTTTAGCAGTTTCAAATCAATGCATTCAACTGACAATTGGCGGGTAACTATTAAGTCTCATGTGCAGAGATACCTCAACATTCAATCCAATGTCTCTGCTTTGGAGGTGGAACATGCGGATGACATTTCTTCTGGGTGCTCTTTCTTTGTTAATTAGAGACATAAAGATATTACAATCGAACCACGATTCTTGTCTGATCACTGAAGTTAACTCTCATGAATCCTGGCCAATTCGAAAATGGGAAACAGCTAATTAATGTCATTTTTCTAAGCTACGAGAGAGGACTAGCAACAATGTGATGAATACATTCTCCCTATTTATACTACGGAAGACCTCGGTATATGAAAATGTTTCTGAAATGACAGATCGCAAAGACTACCTGGTTGTTGATGAATAAAGTGAGTGATCAGAGATCCACAACAGATGGTATTCAACTCGATGCTACATCTACTGAGGAAGTCACCAATGAGTAACTGATCGCTGATTTTAATTATGTATCTATTATCTTGACTTCATCCTACAAAGTTTAATAACTACACTTTTTTATAGCACATATCCATGCAAAGGCGTCAGAAATTCACGGTAATCTATATTAAGTAAGAGGAACATAGTTACACAGCCATTCATAAAATATTATCTGAAGTGATAACATATGGTGTGACCAAGGATGATCTAATGGTAGGGACAAAATGCTCATAGTACAATTATATTTTCAAATTTTGTTCTATTAATCATAATCTAATTTTGCGCCAAAATGCTACCCGAAAAATTCCTTTTGGAATATTAGATAACAAACATTGATCAATATATCCAAAATATTTGAATCCGGTAATTTGTAATTTGTTTCTGGTTGAAATGAGTACTCAGAAGTAATAATTAGATGACCAGAAAACAGGAAAGATAATAAATAGAAAACAAGAAGCCTACCCATTCCTCTGATATAGGACGCACAATATATATATATATATATATATATATATATATATATATATATATATATATGCTGGAATCTTCAATTCGAAATATTTTCAAAAACAATATTAGAAACTAATTTAGAATAGGTATCTTCCTACTCATGTTTCTGTTCTCCGCAAATAAAATCGAACATAAATGAATGTTTAGATTGGAATCTAATGGTATAGAAAGAAAAGCGCTAATTAGCAGACTCCACAAGGGAAACTAATAAATCTTGTTCGAAACACGGATTACTGTCAAAAGTAACATAGTGCCAAATGTTCACTGAGAAGAATTGATCATGAAACCTTACAAAAGAATCTTGGTGTTTGATTAATGTGTTAATCGTAATTATGATCGATTCGCCGGACTAATTATTTGTCCATGATTTATTTGAACTCAATTTTGTTTATTTTTTACTACACATTTTGTTTTTTGCGAGATCACAAGTCATCACCAGACGACATAATCCCTAGCGGAAGAAACTTTATTTTCTTTAAGTTTTCCTTTAATAATTGGCTCGTTGGTTTAAAAAAGAATGAAAGTTGTACTGCCAAAAGTTTCATAAACTTTAGTTTATTACCACAAGCAATTTCTATTTCGTTTCATGTTTTTGCTTTTGTCTATATTGCCCCTATTGCTTGGCTTCATTAGGTTTGTTTATAATTTTCTATAGATACTGAGTTCAGATTTTCAATCGACTCCTACCGTCATGAACAAGAATGCCAGCAACCATCAGACAATAAATGTGGTATTTACACAAGCAAAAACAATTTTAAAATAATCTCTTACACTTAACACAATGTTTTTCAAAACAATTCGTGAACTCTACAGTGTAGGTGATTCATATAAGTGTCAAAGTACAATATGAATAAAAAACAAATAGAAAACTTATCAGATCAAACACGTTTTGTCGTCTGAGGAACATTATCAAGGCACAAGAGAGTATTTTCTTGAAATTCGTCGAAGTACGACGGCTAAGATAAGTTCTCCTTTTTCTTTATTCATATATATATATATATATATATATATATATATATATATATCAGTCAGTTAAGTGCCATGCGTGATACACGCTTGGGCGATCATGTCTCGAAAGAGACATGACTGACTGGGCAGAAGATTATCCCGCAGTAGGTTGCCATTGCTTTCTGCGGTAGACTGGTTGCCGACCAAGGCTATAGAACCCAATCTATCCTGCTATTTAACCCATAACTGGAAGGAATGGACGGATTAATACCTTTCCCAAGGGTATTTGCGTGTAAGTGAATACAATGGATTCAACTGGAATTCGAACTCGGCTCTCCGATTTCTGATTCCGAGCCGATACCAAACTGCGCCACAACGCACATCCTGTTTTGCTGTATCACAGCTCATCAGTGTGGCTAGACATATCCACTTGCTTATGGCCGGGATCGAAACTCAACAAATTTGGTGTCAGTCCGAGTCGCTACTCCCTAAGCCATCGACGCATACTCATACAGAAAATTATGCAAGAGCCAACAAACCTACCTAGGTTTCAACCTTCGGCTTGTCAGGGTAAATTGGCTCTTGATTTGTTGGCTCTTGCATAGATTTTCTGTCTTTGTTGCTCTACTTTCGTATTGAGCGCTTTAGTGTTAGGTTTTTCTCTTTCCTATGAATATTTGACTTTTTGTTCATGTACATCGTTCGTTTCTTTTTTACTTCCCTTCCTTTTCCCTCTGACTTCGTCCTCGATAGTTTATTCAAGACGATCTAAATTAGCAGAATTATTTCTGTTACTATTAATACTGTTATAATTACTATAGTTATTATATATATATATATATATATATATATATATATATATATATATACTTTAAGTTATTATTGCTACATTCATAATATAATAATACTACAAAGATTTATATGATATTTTGTATTAAAAGAAAAATTTACCATTTATTTTTATACCATAGATGCAAGCCATTATCTTTAAAACTAAATTTAATGCTAAATTTCCATATCATGTTTTTCAAGGGAAACAGAAGAATTGCAATTCTGGTCAATACTCTCGCTTTTCATTAACATATATTAGTGATGTACCTCGACCATAGACGCTGAGTATCGATCGAAGACTTTAACTTTAACCCCCTTTCTCCTTATACTTTTTGTTTTTCTTTTCGTTTTCGATTGCCGTTACAAATATCTATTCCCGACATAGGCACGTGAGTGTCTGTATGTGACTATTGTCTGGATAATTTTAAATATTAACTTCTGTATGATTTCGGTCTGAGGAACGGCTGCTTAGCTGCGAAATATTTATTACCCATGGATATGTAGAATATCCAAAATCTTTTAAAAAATATATTACTCTGTTAAATTTACTAAAAAATTAAACATTCAGTTTATTTGAGTTTGTTTCTATTGGAATTTAACTGACAAAAATACCAAATATTCTACATATATATATATATATATATATATATATATATATATATATATATATATATATATATATATTGTTAAATATAACATACAATGAATGTCTACTATGTTTAATCATGAGCCGTTAATAATCTGTTACGAATATAAACATTTTAATTATATACAGAGGCCTCGTCATGCTGTTTTCACATGATATCATTTTGATGCTTCCGTAGTAGGAAAATATGTCTTACCTCAGAACGGTGATGTACATTGCAACTAATTGTACGGCCGGGTTCAGTTCAGAAGAAATATAATCCTGTCTTTGAAGTCAGATGAGAATCAAAATCTTAATCATTTTTATATTTCATTATTCTAATCTATTTAAATAGCTTCCGTTCTCAGATTTGTCTAGTAAAGAGCCTTCTGCAAAATTGTTTGCTATGATATTTCCAAAGTTTTGTTTAGTCTCACATAAATCAATACATGTGAAACAATCAGTGCGGTTCAAACGCATTATTATATTATCTTGCTGTCTACTTTTCTAATATGTGTTCCTGAACGATGATTGCAAAATGTGTGATTTACGATGAAGAAAAATCTACATAATGATTCCATTGCTTCTGGTAATGTTCTCCAAATACAAAGCCCTGGAGTCCTTTTAGTAGGTGTGCTTACTGGGAACATAGTTATGAAACAAATCGGGATAGGAAGAGACAAAATATGAGCAGAAAACTTTAAAGATTGTCCCTTGCGTTAAATAGGCTAATACTTGTATTTTTTACGGAACTAGTTACACATGAGATTGTTCGACAAGGTAGCAGTTCTTAGAATAAACTGAGCGAAAATCTACATATATCTGGAATATGGAAAAATGGCGTTTTGTGACAGTATATTAGTGGATCCATAGAATAAAGTACACCTGAACACTTGTCATAGGAATTGCAATTATGAAACGATGTACTTGTGACATTGCATTTGTTGTATAGAGACAGCAGAGTGAAGAAAAATCCTCCTTCTTAAAAGAATATAACGATTTTTAAACAGATAAAAGAATACTGAAAAAGTCCTGACCTGATATAAATGTAATCCTATCTTTTTGTAATCAAATCTGGCTCTTGAAAAAATAAACCCTGAGAAAAGTAATGTGTGGCGATTTGATTTCCTCATGACACTTCTGTCGACAAAGACAGATAGACAGTAATTAAACAAAATCATGGGGCATTTAATATTATCACTGACCGTTCAAATTACGCATTTAATATTTATATGAATCGATATTTATTTTCAGATATTCCATTTACTTTATAGTAGTTAAATAATTTAATTTGCTTATAATCGTAATTAATATTAATGATTAGTAACAATTTCTGCGTGTAATTTTTTTCTTTAAGTAAGAAAAAAAGAATAATTATTTTTCAAAGTGTCTTGCAGAAAAAATAATGGATATGCACTTGAGCAGAAAACATGTGAATGTTTGCATGAAAATCTGTTGGTATTTTTGTGAGCTTTTTGAATTGTGGTTGTGTATTTGAAATATGAAAGTTGTTTATCAAATTACACTCTAATTAACTTCGAACCAACTAGAATTTTTCAGTTTCAACTGAGGATTTTCTTAACTGTAATCAGTAATGATTGGTTGATAATAATAATACAAGTGACTTGTTTATTTGCTTACAAACAATTACATGTCTGGCTTTTAAGCGGTCAGGCGATTAATGACGTACATTCTAGGACATAGGTTCCAGGTATGTCATATCTCTAAAACTTTTAAGTGAAAACTCGAACGAAAATATCTTACATATATTTAAGCTTAATTTATTAACTCCAAATTTCTGCCATTTTCAAATGCGTGAATTTTATTTCTATGGAAAGTTGACATGTTAACGATCTTTGAATCTCCCTCTTGATAGTGTATCACAGAAGCAAAATCAGATTAATACCATCTCTAACGCAGTTTGGTGTACTTGATTGGATATCATTAAAATTTGGCCTGTGGCTTTTTCTCAAGCTAATGAAAAATATCCAAATATAATTGAAGAAGACAATGTGCAGAAAAAGTATTCAGAAATCAATTGAGGAAAACATTTAAATAGCCTAAGGAAATTTTCGAAAATATTTTACGAATTTTAAAAATAATATTTTTATTTATTATTAACTTGATATTTTATAATTATCCTTCGGTTCATATGAAGCAAACACATTTCATCAAGATCTCTAATTGTTCATTTTCATGAAAACAGTTTTTATAATATTAGAAAATTCTAATAGCAATAAAAAGTGCAGTTCAAAACAATTTTATTATGTGCATTAACTGAGATTGTGAAGCGGTCAATTCAGATGAAATAGAAAAGCTCAATTTAATTAGAATTTCACTGCATAATTTATTCAGCACATTGTCCATGTATATAATTAACATAATATTTCATAAAAAAACAGTCCCTGATTAATTAACTTGTGGAGAAATGGCATCAAATCTCGTTAATATTTTTTAAATTCCTTCGCAATTTCAAAGAATTTTCAAAGGTTTTCTCAAATGATTCCTGGAGAAAACATTACGAGATGGCAAGAATATAGAAGCACATCGTTACTCCAGAATTTCAAAAGTTCATAAGGTCTCTCTTTTCCTTGTCTAGGTCATATCTAGTGTCATTTAACAAACATTTCTGCATGTTACTTTTTTTGTTTTGTTTAGTTAATTTTACATTATTTTCCTGAGTATAATAAGTATCATAAAACAAATAGATAGGATATGAGCTCAGTTATGACTGACATTATGTCATACCATTTCAAATAAAAAGAAATATCAACGACAGCTAAAAATACGAAAACAAGCAAACAAGCACATTTAAAGTGAAATGGTTAATTTATGTGAAGTATTATATGAATGCGTTCCATTCCAAAAAATATTCATCAAAGACAACAATTAAATGTGGAATCCTTTCAACTTTTGAGATGTGTAAGACGTTTATACATCTCGTCAGTGCTAACGCTTATATCAAGTTACTTACATTATTATATATTCTTGGAATATTCTTCCTTTTTTGTGATGAAAAGTTCATTTGAAATTGTTTACTTATGCATAAAACTAACCCTTCAGATGAGAGCATCATACGACGTCCATCTAAACCGAAATGGAACTTCAGGGTAATAAAGATACTTTAAATCTCTCTTTGTATTAATAATATCGAACACATTTGAGGTATCGTTAAAATATATATATATATATATATTTTCTAAGCATATACTTTTGAATATAAGAGACAATGAATATCTATTGTGTTTAATCATGAGCCGTTCTAAACGTCGTATTTTGTCTTTAATTTCAGTTGAAAACAAAGACAAAAATTCTCCAAAATTTGGATAATATTTTATTAATTTGGTTCTAAGCTTTCGACTCACATGAGCCATCTTCAGAGAGGTTATTTAGAGGGTAACACAAAAGTTCAGAAAATTATTTGCTGCCTCGATACACACACACACACAATATATATATATATATATATATATATATATATATATATATATATATATGTATAATGATAATTGAAAACAGTATCCAAGCCAGGAAATTCTATATGAAGCATTGCAATCTGGCACATATTATATTACATTTCAGCGAATGAACACTCAACAGAATGACAGATGTATTTTATTAAATATTAATTATATCATATTAATATACAAAATATATTATTTCTTTCTGCATGATACTGGGATAATCAAAGTTGTTTTTATTTGTTGAGAAAACATTTTTTAAACATTGTCTATAAAATATACAATACACAAATTAATTTATTGTCACTCTTTTAAACTAAGTTATTGCCAGTTAGAAATAAACTACTATAAGAATAATGTAAATATAAACATCTAAACAAAATTAATTAGATAAAAGATTTTATAGTTAAAATAATTAAAATATAATAAGTTCTGCAATTTTCTTTGTAGAATATTTGCTTTGCTCTCATTGTATTAAATGTCTATGTGTATTACACATACACATAGCCATACTCACACATCTTACCACAGAAAATGATATGTTTTTACAAGGATCATGATCGATGCAGACATTAGCATTTTCAGTTGCTGAAGATCTGCTAATTATTCGATGTAAACGTTTTTATGCAAATCACGTAAGTCTTTAACTTTTAATCCTAAATGACCTGGAGCAAAAGATTATCAAATAATTAAAATGTTATTCAAACGTAAAGAATTCAGTTTGTGTATTTGTGAATAATTTTTTCATAAAAGTAATACGATGAAAATAGAACCAATAAAGAAAATACAACAGTAACAAAAACATCAGCAATAATAAAAAATAATAAAATCTGATTAAAAATACGTAAAGACAATTCGAAAATATCTTCTTAAAAATCGATATATAAATCAATAGAAAATCAAAATGAATAGAGATGTGCTGCAAAGAATATCTTAAGTGTGAAACTAATTTTTCCTTAGTATTGACGAGGAAAACGTACATATTAATTATTTATATCAAAGCCAACGATTATATGAAAAATGCAAATGTAATAACGTCAGCTGTGCTGAAATGACAATCATGTGATGAGATCATCAATCATTTGATGGGCGGGTAGGGACGTTGGAAATATATTAGCTAAAGCCGAGATCAGAAACTAATTTTACTTGGGAAGAAAAGTTATTTATTAGGAAATGCAGAAACTAAACTTCTTTGATTGTAGCTTCTACTCTCAAAATGTTTCAATGAAATATAATACGTAAAAGCGTGTAAGCTGTTTTTACCTTGATGAAATCAGAATAAATTCTTGGAATTGAATTAAATTTTTTTTCTTTCATTTTTGGTTATTTTTCTGGAAAAAAGTAATTTACTAGTTTGTAGTTCTAGTAAACGGTGCAATAGTTTTACTAATTTAAGCATAAAATTGACAGGAATAAAATTAATTTTTGTCACTTGAATTACGGTTTATAAAGTAAGATTTAATTCGAACTACATATATTTTCTCATATGAAATACACTCCGTGCAAGAGTTATATGCAAATCGATTGTTTTGTTCTAACTCCGACAGTTTTTAATAAAAATTAGTGAAACTTGGCACGTTATATGGCAACACTAAAACATGCGCAGATCTAAAGTTCTAAGCTAATCTTCGCAATGTGTAAATAAACAGCAACCATTTTGGTGACTTGCGGCCTGTTTCAGCCTACCAACTTGATATACAAAAGGGGACGTAAAGGTGCTTTGAATCAAGCTGAGAAGTCTAAAATTGTCCAAAGGATTCGTAACAAGATATCTACCTTTAAAATAGCCAAAGAACTAAACCGTGATTATCGTACAATTAAAAAATTTGTTACTAACTTTGAACTTTGCAACGGACGTTCTGACAAAGGTAAAATTCGTAAGAACGCACCTGTGTCGCATTGAGCCATGAGTAGGATCAAGAGAGAAATCCGCCGTAACCTTCTTGAAAGTAGCAAAAAAGTTTTTGCAAACGCTGGAGTTCATGATGTGCCCAAATAAACTCGATGCTGTATCCTGAGGACGGTTGCAAAATGTGGTAAGCCCTCTATTAAAGGATATACACAAAAAAAACGAGGACGGAGTAGGAACGAAATCACATGAAGATAAATTTTCAAACTGTTATGTTCACCGATGAGTGTCGAGCGACCCTTAATGGACCCGATGAGTGGAGGAGAGGATGGTACTGTAATGAGGGTCCACGTCCCCACCAGATTAGACGTCAATAAGGAGGTGATGGTGTGATATTTTGGGCTGCAATCATTGGTAATGAGCTGGTAGGACCATTCAGATTCGCAGATAGAGTGAATATGACCGCCAAACTCTACATTGACGTTATTAAGAAACACCTCGAACCCTGGCACAAGAAGAATAATTTGTCATTCCGGAAAAAGGTGGTATTCATGCATGATAATGCACCGTTTTATGCTGCAATGATAACCACTGAATATTTGGAAAGTGTTTTGCTAGACATGGGAAATTAAAGCCAAGAACAACCTGTTTTCCAGATTTAAATCCCATCGAAAATCTGTGGAGCATCTTGAAAAGGAAGATTTACTCTGGAGGAAGGCAGTACACCTCCAAGGAGGACCTCTGGAATGCCGTTCTGACTGCTGCTAAAGAAATTTCATCAGATGAAATCGAAAGTTTGATATATTCAATGGACCAAAGGCTATTTCCTCTTGTTAATAAAAATGGCAATTATATACAACATTGATTGTACTATAAAACCCTATCGAAAATGTTTGCTCTGTATTATTTTTGTTCTCAAATTACATATTCCTAAAATAATCAATGTTTTAATTTTCCCTCGCCATATTTGTTACTTTAGCAATTATTTGCCTATAAAGTTGGCACGCTGAAACAGGCAGCAAGTCACCAAAATGGCTGCCCTTTGTTTACTATTGCGCAGATTAGCTTAGAATTTTAGATCTGCGCATGTTGTCATATAACGTGCTAAGTTTTACAGATTTTTATTATAAACTATCGGAATTAGAACAAAAAGATCGATTTGTATATAATTCTGGCACGCAGTGTAGTGGCAAGTAATATTGGCTAGCAATGTCATAAATGAAATAAATAATAGTAATGAATAATAAATGGTCTGATGTTTCATTATAAGTTAACCATTATTGTATTAGAGTAAAAGGGGTATTAACAACATATTTCACAATAACAAAATAATTTTTTCCCAAAATATTACAAGTAACAAATCGATATCTTGTTCTTTGATAAGTTACAACATTTCACTTACAAATTAGAGGAAATGCAATGCAATTGTCAAACAATACTGGATGCGCTTGATAAATTGTGCTCTAAATTATACAAAATTCAAAAAATTACTGACATCTCATTTTAACATATATATTTACGAAAATTACACAAAAAACTTCTAGGGATACGAAAGAGTAAATTTATTCAATAAAATGGCCATTGGCTTCAAACAGAGTCCAAGCGATTTCTGAACCCCCTGCCTCTCTTCTAGGCGGTTTCCTTGTTTCAGTTGCTGAATATTCTTTGCCTTCAGATTATTTTTGGGGTTTCAAGAAGTTTAGTTTGTTTCTCGCTCAACACATAATTATCAAGAGGGTTGCAATCTGTAGACTTAGGTGTCCAAATATATGTGATGACGTCATCGCAGAAATTGTCTTACAATTAGGACTGCAATTTCCTTCTTGTGTTACATGATCAGAGTCCTGTTGGCAGACCCAGGGAAACACTAACTTCTCAGGATACTTGGTATATTAGGCTATAGTGTTGAGTCTGGATTCCTTACTAACACATTTTAGAGTTTTTTTTTGTTTTTTTTTTCTTCGCAGAACAATAAAATTCAGTCATCATTAGACTTATTCAGTTTTCTAAAACCTCGGCACCGTTCTCAGATTGACACCTAAACAGTCTAAAATATTCGTGCTGGAGCTTCTGTCACGAATAACAAACGGTATAGTACAACGTTTCCGAATTTCTGGCAGTTTAAATTGCCTCATGGTTCTCTATTTCTCACAGACAGTTTCCAACCGATCCACAAATATATTGCTGCCGATATAATCAAAAACAATAATGCGCCAAATGAAAATATTAAATAATATATCCATCGCCCTCTGTAAATGTTTCACTGTCATACAGATGCATTCACGAGGTACACACGGGCGAAAAACAAATATAAAATCTGCACGATTCACTTTAACTGAGACGCTTAAATTGTATTTAAATGCTTATAACTGAAAATCGACAAACCCTTTTCAAGAAAGCCAAATTAAATTAATACAGCTACGTGATTATTCCGAGGAAGATACAAATAGTGACATTTGAGTGAAAAGGAAATAAGAGAAAAAAAACATCAACAAATCGCTTATAGCAATATTTCATTTCCAGTTAATAACGTGTTATGATATCTATTAGGTTAAATATTACATTATATTATATTATATTATTATATTATATTATATTATATTATAATAATATAATATAATATAATATATGATATTATTATATTATATTATCATATTATTATATTATATTATATTATATCATATTATTATATATTATATTATATTAGGTTAAATGTGCCAAAATCATCTTTCGCATATTCTTCACATTAAGCTTTTAAATTGTACATAATGCATTACTCAATGTAATTGTACATAATGCATTACATAATGCAATCACTCAATGAGATCCTTAAAACTTATTTAAATATTTAGAATTAATCTGTTACAACAAAGATTTTTTAAACATGTGACACTTTTGATAAGATACAGTATTCAGTAACTTTTCTGTCTTTTTAATAAGGCAAAACAAAAAAGTCATTCAGACTCAAGGGGTTAAGGACTGGGAAAGAACATGATAAAAATAAACAAAAAAAGAATTATATAGGAGAGAGAAAAATAAAATTACATGGATTAACAAAGAAAATATAAAACGAATAACACAGCATTAAATCTTTGGAAGATGATTGGAAATGAATTGGCAGGAACATAAATGTGCGTGAAGAACTTGATAGAATAGAACATGCGGTTACATCTAACCAGTTCAACTGTAAATTGATGAGCCTTTAATAGTAATCTAGTACGGGACATTATATCGAGGTAACAATGACGAAAGCTCATCAAATACTTCACTATAAATTTATTTATAGTAAAGTCAAAAGAAATCTACATCACAGCGGCCAGTGTCTGGAACGATCAAGGTAAAGAACAATAACATTTTTGTACTTTATCAGTCAGTCAGTTGAGTGCTATACGTGATACAGGTTTTGGCTGATCATGTCTCAAAAGAGACATGACTGACTGAGAAGATGATTATCCCGCAATAGGTTGTCATTGTTTTCTGCGGTAGTTTGGTTGCCGACCAAGGCTATAGAACCCAATCTGTCCTGTTATTTAACTCATAACTGGAAGGAAGAGACAATTAATACCTTTCCCAAGGTTATTTGTGCGTAAATGAATGCAAGGAATTCAACTGGAATTCGAACTCGGCTCCCCGATTTGTCGTTCCAAGTCGACATCCACTGCACCTCAATGCACATTTTTTTATCAAGAACCTATAAATATATAGTATAAGCACCAGCCTAGATGTGACCACAATATTCAAAGCATACACGAATTACAGACGTAAAAATATGTATGATAATTTCTGATGAAATGATTCCAAATTTCCAGCATCTGTCTTAGCAATTGACTCAATATTATTCTTTCCACTTTATGTCGGGAAAAATGTTAACTCAAGATGGCACAGTTTCTCCTTTTCCAGGTGGCGGTTAACGTCAATCATGCAAATGGAAGTGGGGAAAAAGTTCTTTAATACCATAAACAGAGACCAGTTTCGTTTCAGAAGCATTACAATTTGCAAGCCATTTCTTAGCGAAGTTAATAAGAAATTAAAGGTCATTTTTAGATCATCTGCCAATCTGACCCTGTCAAACCGATAAGACTTACCATGAATACAGGATTAAAGATTTGTGCTATCAGCGTAGAACCCGAGTTGAGAACTGATGACATTAGTAATGTCGTTGACAAAAATTTGGAACAACATAGGTACAAGGATATTGCACTGGTGACAAAGCCGCATTAATGAAAAAATTTAAAAAGTTGGCCGGTTAAGAAAACCTCCATTCCACGATTTGATAAGAAAGCTTTGCTCAGAATCGGAATTCATCCAGAAATACCATAATCTTTCAAATCTTGAAGAGGAATTCTTGACAAATACTTTTGAGATATCAAATGCAAAAGCCTGCGCTTCACTATTTGTACATTAAGATATAAAAACTATTTAAGCAAAAGCCGATAACACATGTGCAGCTGATTTATAGATGCGAAAGTCATATACAAAAGTTACATGCTTAATCAATTCGAAATTTATTAGAACATATGTTACTCTGAGTTACAAGTCTAATAGACAGATACTTCAAAGTGTAATACTGGGAGTTTTGAATTGCTGAAAAGTGTTTCTAAGAAAACAGGAAAAGAAAAAATATCACCGTATTTTTTAGCTCAGATATACAATTTTAATCATTGAACGGATACCAACAAGTGCATTTAAGGGATCTGTTTTAGAGAAGATAAAAATAAACGATCAAAATTGTCCAGCGTTTTAATTTCTGAACAAATTTCAATCATCTTCCTTTGACTTTAGTAAAAGGATGAAGTTTGTTCTGACAGACATAAAGTTCAAATCATCCAAGTCTCTATCTCTCTCCTTCTCTCTCTCTCTATCTCTCTCTCTCTTTGCTGTTTTCACAAATAATGCAGAGGAGAAGGCTGTTTACGAAATCACTTGCAAAAACAAGGATGATCCAAACGATGTAACCGATTGATCAGAACCTCAAAATCAAAATCTAAACTAGTATCTTTTCAAATTCTCTGTTCAGTCATTGAGTCTCTAAGAAATGTGTCAATTTCATATTTGTAAAGAAGCTGCCTGATTATTCTGTCCCTCTAAGTAAGAAATTAATTCTTTTGCAATGCTTTATTTTGCAAGGTCTAATTGGATAATAAATTTGGACTACACGTCTGACAATTTCCAGCAGTGTCAAATTTGTGAAATGATTAGGCAGTCGCGGGATGTCACTAGTGCGTAGGCGGTTACAGCGAGAGAAAAAACTGGGTACAAGGTATTAAAGGAGGGTTTATAGTAAAACGGGCTTCAAGAATTGCCAGAAAAATAACTGGTGAAGTAGAAGTAGTGCTTAAATTTAATTGTTTCAACGGTAGACCAGTGGGATGTAGATGGCAACCTAATAGCGCCTTTAAATTCATGTGGTCAGAGCAACATTGTAAAATGTTCTTCAGAGCAGTTGCCATTTGTAGAAAAATAAGAGGAAACCATGTCACCTCTGTTAAAATCACTGCCTGTAGTTGCGATGCCATATCACGATTGATTACAA
Organism: Ascarosepion bandense; assembly: GCA_037127315.1. NCBI lineage: Eukaryota > Metazoa > Mollusca > Cephalopoda > Sepiida > Sepiidae > Ascarosepion > Ascarosepion bandense. The sequence goes on from JBBBDQ010001164.1 coordinate 82,878, forward strand.
TGCAGATATTTCTTTAGTTTGGCAAGAACCTCGAGATGAATAGGAGAAGCACCGGGTCAGATATGGCAACAGAATTCAATACGCGGACGAATGATTGATTTATAAGGGTGCAAGTTGAATTCTGACGAGAAAAAATTCTGACGAGCCACAGTGACCTAACCTTGTTAAGAATAGATACAGCTGTAGAGTCAATGTAGCTGTTCCACTTCTGGTCGGTTGAAAAGCAAAGCCGAGGCGTTAAGGAAATTGCATGTTTCGGATCAGTCAGTTAGTTAAGTGCCATACGCGATACACGCTGGGGCGATCATATCTCGAAAGAGACATGACTGACTGGGCAGAAGATTATCCCGCAGTAGGTTGCCATTGCTTTCTGCGGTAGACTGGTTGCCGACCAAGGCTATAGAACCCAATCTGTCCTGCTATTTAACCAATAACTGGAATGAAGAGACGGATTAATACCTTTCCCAAGGGTATTTGCGCGTAAGTGAATACAATGGATTCAACTGGAATTCGAACTCGGCTCCCCGGCTTCTCATTCCGAACCGATAAGTTACGCGAATTATACTTATGTCCAAGATGCTAATAAATGAAAATATTAACCTGGAAACCCGAGAACTGTTCTTAAATCCATCCCTGATCTAGACGCTCATATGGATATTATGAATGAGACTCTGTAAGAAAAACTAATTACTCTAGGCAAATATTTGATGGCTAATTTTGCTTGAAAACCTTATTCGCCATAACAGATCAAATCATCATTGACCAGTGATGAAGGCTCTCACTAGGAGCATTATCCAAATTAATGAACGTCCGAAAATTGCTTGTTAAGTACAATATAAGTACCCTGTCTCTTATTAGCGACTATAACATATTAAATGTCGTGGACCAGGTTAAAGGTCCAGAAAGAGTAACGTAAAAACAACCAACTAGGAAAATACGAATATATATCAAATACGGAAAGAATACAATGCTTGGAACTTAGTATGAATGATAATACGAGTTGGTGTGAAATAATATGACTCGACCCTCGGCCTGGGACTCGTAATGGTCGTTCAGGTAACAGTGTTCGTAGACCGATGGATTTCGGTGGATTTGAGCCGCTCTGAGGGCGCTCTCCTCAGGCTACTCCCTCTCACTTTTTATGAGGGGAGGTATGAGTAATGGTTGGAAGAGTTCATTCAGTCTGTCGGTGTAGCTGCCATGACATGAAAATACCGAAAAATTCCAAGGATTCATCAGACTGCAACGAAACATAATTCTTTCGGACACAAGAAACAATTGATGTGAAAGAATTTGTGATATCATATAAACTTAACGTGCATATTTAATGGCTGTCCACTGCTGCTATAAATACATTAGTTATGACTGTTTTTACTTTCAGCCTGTTTTAATTTTGTTCTTTTTTTCTGCATTTTTAGTGTGTAGATTCGAAAAATAATCGTTCAATGATTTCCCCACCTTTAATATATGAAAAAAAAATTAGCGACATGCTTGTCATCTTTGAATCAATAATAATAAAAATAAAAATAATAATGTTCGTAAGCCCTGACATTCTTAACCCCAAGAGAATACTTTCCAGGTCATGACAAAATAAGGACATCAGTTGGCAAGTATATCTTACCCTGCTAAGATTTTGTGGAAATATAAACCAAAACTCTGTGATATGTAATAAATATTTATCAGTTTTGTAGAATGTTCAAACGAACCGAACAATAAAAACTAATGAGTGAGGTGCAATTGTAATTTATTTACTCGTAAAGGTGTTCTTTTGCTCATTTCGATAATAATGCCTGTTTATGCAAGCATTTTAGCCAAACAATTGAAAAAATTATTAAGTATATAAGTAGTACTTCGCATTAGTGCTCTGGAAATCATTACAAGGTAATATGAAAAATAAACAACCTGGAGAACAGGGTTTGCCTGAAGAGCCAAAGATTGCACTCATGGTTATAATTGGTTCTTCATATTTTAAGGACTCTTCTGGGAATTTATCAATGTTTACATAGAAAAGGATTACACATTTTAACTACATAAATTGCATCGGTGCAAACCAAATTCGCATCTTAATGAACATTTATACAAAAATGCAAAATCATAACATAAAGAAAACTGAATTCCAGCTACGTATTCATCCAGTCATATCAAAATCATAATCGTTTGACTTGCAGTCAATTCGAATTTGATGTTGAATCTTGATGGCAGCTGGGAAAACAAACAGACTTAAAATGTAATAATAATAATAATAATAATAATAACAATAATTAGAAGAAGAAGAAGAAAAAGAAGAAGAAGAAAAAGATAAGTATTAATAATATTGCTGTCGCTCTAGATCAATACTTGCTAACTAGCAATTACCAAATACGCATAATGAAAGATTGTCCTATCCCGATATGCAGATTCTGTGATAAATATCTAGTAACAATTAACTATCTTCTATCAGGTTGAACTGTGCTAGCAACCACTGAATATAAAACTCGATATGATAGATTGGGCCAACAGATTGTAATATATATTTAAAGACCTTCAAAAAAGCAATCAAAATAAAATGATATTGTTATAGAAATCTCAAAGATATGACACATGAGAACATCCATAATTCCAGTTGTATTTGGAGCCCACGGATTGATTGAAAAAAGTGCCGATAGATTAATTGAAAGGATTCCTGCTTGCTCATGGCTTAAATATAAAATTTGCACTCATAAGTACAGCTCACACATTATGAATAAATTTATCGACGTCAAATATCAGGGGTCTTTCCTTGTTTTTTTTAAATTTTTTATTTATTCTATTTTTTTTGTTTTTTCCTCAAAAAATGCTAAATGTAAAATGTGAAGATGCCATTTCTTACATTAGGTCTCTGGTTGATACTCGGATGGAAATGTATATACAACAGATACCCAGAGAAATGTTACCTGGATAGATTATCAGAAGGTAATCGGTAGTGAACCACATTCCTGGATCTTAACGATTTTAAATATATACAAGGTATCACCCGTCATCATCAATTTCATCAAACAATGCATGTCGATATGGAAAACAAACCTTTACCTCAAACATATAAATGGAACCTATAAGTCTGGTGAAATAAACATCAAAAGAGGTAAATTTCAAGGTAACTCTTTGTCTCCCTTACTATTTTGCATATCATTAATAGCATTAAACAGTCAACAAGACAGAATATGGTTATAGAATAGGCCAAAAGAAAATAAGCCATCTATTTTGCTTGGATAACTTAAAGTTGCCTGCTAAGAATGATAATGTGTTGGAAGATCTTCTGTAATATGTAAAATGCTTCAGTGAAGATATTGGAATGAAATTCAATTTGAATAAATGTGCTAGAGCTACAGTTTTACGAAGATCACTAAAACAAACATCCTCAATTAGCTTAGACCCTGCTGTAACAATAAAATATTTAGAGCCAGAAGAAGCATTTAAATACCTAAGTGCAAATTAGAGTGAAAGGAATCACCATAAAATGTAAAAGAAATAGTGTCTAAAGAGTACTATAGAAAGCTACAACTGATATTAAAACTGAATTGAATTCTCAGAACAGAATTATGGCCATTGATAGGCTTTCCATGCCAGTGGTCCAGTATAGTTTCAACATCTTGAACTGGACTCGAAACGACATCAGAAGAATTGATTCTAAACAAGAAAGCTTCTTTCTAAGCATAAGATGCATCATCTAAAGGCTGATATAGACCTCTATACATACCAAGTAAAAAAGGTGGACGAGCTCTTCTTCAGCTAGAATTGTCATACAATACAACTATTGGCTTACTAGCATGCATAGAACTAACAAAGGACTGGATGATAAAATTAGTCAAACAACATAAAAACAGAAAGAAAAAATATTCAATAATAAAAGAAGGCAGTAAATACAAACAAGATTTGCATTTAGTAGATTGTATAGAAAAGCAAAACAGAAGTCAAGAACCAATTATTGCAGCAAAGAATCTGAAAAATAAAGCCAAGGATAAAGCTCTTAAACAGAAAAAACAACGGTGGCAAGAACGTGCCAACAAAATCTAATGTTGATAAAGTTAATACTCATCGACGGTTACGTGCTTCTGGATTAAAGTCTGAGACTGAAGACTTTATTCATGCAGCGCAAGACCAAAGTCTTTTCACTAGAAACTTTCAGGCAAATATTATACATTATAATGTGGATCCAAAATGCAGGTTCTGTGATAAATGCCAAGAAACAATACACCATCTGATCTCAGGATGTTATGTGCTTGCGCCAAATGACTATAAAGGTTGTCACGATAGAGTGGGGCAATATTTACACTGGACAATATGCAAACACTATGGAAAATATGTAAACAAACACTGGTATAAACATCACCCAGCACCGGTACAGAAACAGAAGATATCGCCATTCTATGGGATTAAACCATCTACACAGACAGAAAAATTGAAGCAAATAGGCCGTATATTATTATTAAAAACCAGAAAGAAAAATCTTATCTATTAAATGATATGGCTTGTCAAGCGGATTGTAACATAGCAACGAAAGAATTCGAAAAAACTGTCCAATTATAAAGACCTGGATTTTGAAATACAAAAAATGTGGAAAGTGAAAACAAGAGTCGTACCAGTGATAATAGGTGCACTTGGAATGATAAAAATAGAACAAAGCAACACATTGAAAGTATCCCTGGAAATCCAAGCTTACGAGATATAAAATATTGTCTTGTTAGGTACAGCCTACACACTAAAGAGAACCTTGTCTATGTAACGCAAGGGATGATAGGTGAGATAGAAAAAACATGGAATGGAGCCATAACAACACACCACGACCTGCCTTGCGTCTTCCTGCTTATATGGTAGGTAGTGCGACGATAGCAGAATTCGCAATATGATGAAAAATGATATGATAATAATAATAATAATAATAATAATAATAATAATAATAATAATAATAATAATAATAATAATAATAGAAAACTTAGAAGTGAACTATCAGTACTGGATGAAATGAATAGAGGAATAAATGTAAGAACTAGGAAAAGCAGAAGAGCCGAAAGAAAATATAACATTAGGAATGAAAATGAAGTCTTATCAAATAAAGAAAACATAAAGCAAAAAATCCAACTGAAGGCTCAAAGAATAAGACACTATGAAAAAAGAACAAGATTTTACAGACAAAACAAGATTTTTCAGACTGATACAAAGAGATTTTACAGGGAAATAGGTAAAAAAAGAATTGAAGTGAGAGTCCCCCCCAGAATGGAATAAGTCACACAGTTCTGGGAAAAGATATGGGCTTGCCCTAAAGAACATAGCAAGGAAGTACATTGGATTGCGCAAGAGACAGAACGAATGAAAAATAAACCAGAACAGACATGGTCTGGAATTACAGAAGATGATGTTAAATTTGCACTAAAAAAAGCACACAATTGGAAATCCCCAGGTATAGATAAAATTCCTAACTTTTGGCAATATTATTTAAATACAGCACATAAAAAACTAGCCAAAGAACTTCAAGAAATAGTTGACGATCCCACTAAAATTCCTGCATGGATGACCAAAGGAATTACATTTCTTCTACCCAAGAATTGTGACACAAACAACCCGAAAAACTACAGACCAATTACATGTCTTCCGACAACATATAAACTATTAACATCTATTTTAACAAAACAGACATATTTATTCTTAGAAAGAAATGACATGATACCGCTTGAACAAAAAGGGTGCAAACGTGGCTGTTATGGTTGTAAAGACCAATTGCTAATTAAAAAAATGATCCCGGAAAACTGCTACAGTACAAAGAAATATCTTAGTACTGCCTGGATAGATTATCGAAAGGCATTCGATAGTGTGCCACATTCCTGGATTTTAAAGATTTTAAATATATACAAGATATCGCCCGTCATCATCAATTTCATCAAACAGTGCATGTCTATATGGAAAACAACCCTTTACCTCAATCATATGAATGGAACCTATAAGTCTGATGAAATAAACATCAAAAGAGGTATATTTCAAGGTGATTCTTTATCTCCCTTACTATTCTGCATATCATTAATAGCACTAACCAGTCAACTTAATAAGACAGAATGTGGTTATAAAATAGGCCAAAAGAAAATAAGCCATCTATTTTACATGGATGACTTAAAATTATATGCTAAGAATGATAATGAACTGGAAGGTCTTCTGCAAACTGTAAAATGCTTCAGCGAAGACATTGGAATGAAATTTAATTTGAATAAATGTGCTAAAGCTACAGTTTTACGTGGATCAATACAAGAAACATCTTCAATTAGCTTAGACCCTGCTGTAACAATAAAAGAATTGAAACCAGAAGAAGCTTATAAATACCTAGGTGTAAATGAGAGCGAAAACATTCACCATAAAAAAATGAAAGAAATAGTGCGTAAAGAGTACTATAGAAGGCTACGAATGATATTAAAAACTGAATTAAATTCACAGAACAGAGTTATGGCCATTAATAGCCTTGCAATCCCAGTTGTCCAATATAGCTTTAACATCTTAAACTGGACTCTAAACGACATCAGGCGAATGGATAACAAGAAATCTTCTTTCTAAGCATAAGATGCATCATCCAAAGGCTGATGTAGACCGCCTATACATACCCCGTAAAGAAGGTGGAAGGGGTCATATTCAGCTGGAATTGTCATACAAGACAACAACTATTGGCTTACTAACATACATAGAAACAACAAAGGATTGGATGATACAATTAGTAAGACAACATGAAGAAAGAAAGAAAAAATATTCAATAATAAAAGAAGGCAGTAAATACAAACAAGATTTACAGTTAGTAGATTCTGTAGAAAAGCAAAACAGAAGCCAAGAGCCGGCTATTGCGGCAAAGAATATGAAAATGAAAGCCAAAGATAAAGCTCTTGAACAGATGAAACAGCGCTGGCAAGACAAACCTCTGCATGGCCAATATCCAGAACTTACCAATAAATCCAATGTTGACAAAGTTAATACTCATCGATGGTTACGTGCATCTGGATTAAAGTCTGAAACTGAAGGCTTTATTCTTGCAGCACAAGACCAAAGTCTTTTCACTAGAAACTTTCAGGCAAATATTATGCATAATAATATGGATCCAAAATGCAGGTTTTGTGATAAACACCAAGAAACAATAGACCACCTAATCTCAGGCTGTTCTGTGCTTGCCCCAAATGAATATAAAAATCGCCACGATAGAGTTGGGCAATATTTACATTGGGCAATGTGCAAACATTATGGAAAAGCTGTAAACAAACACTGATATGAACATCACCCAGCACCGGTTACAGAAATAGAAGATGTAACCATTCTATGGGATTACACCATCTACACAGACAGAAAAATTGAAGCAAACAGGCCAGACATTATTGTTAAAAACCAGAAGGAGAAAACTTGTCTATTAATTGATATGGCTTATCCAGCGGATTGTAACATAGCAATCAAGGAATTTGAAAAACTGTCAAAATATAAAGACCTGGAAATTGAAATAGAAAAAATGTGGAAATTGAAAACAAGAGTTGTGCCAGTGATAGTAGGTGCACTTGGAATGATAAAAAATGGAACAAAACAACACATTGAAAGAATCCCTGGAAACCCCAGCTTAAGAGATATACAAAAAATTGTCTTATTAAGTACAGCCCACACACTAAGGAAAACTTTATCTATATAATGCTGGGGATGATACGGAAGATAGAAAAACATGAAATGGAGTCATAACAACACGCCACTACCTGCCTTAGGTCTCCCCGCAGACTTGGTTGGTAGTGAGACCAAAGCAGAAATCGAAATATGGTGAAAAATGACATAATAATAATAATAATGAGAAGAAGAATAAAAGAAGAAATACAACAACAACAACATCAAATGAAAGAATATGGTCAGATAATTCATATTGCAAGAATGTGACAAGCACTCAGAAATCATATTACAATGTAATATCTTTCTTCAAAATATTTGTTTTTATTTCCTATTATATTTAAAAACACTGGAACATTGATTATATAAAAAATAGTTGATGGAATATGGAAAAAATAACAATTTACAGATTTAAATCTTGAAGAAATATCTTGTCAAAAAAGATTATTAAAATAGATATTTTGTCAAGAAATAGATTAGATCCTGTAGAAATATTTAGTAAAAAATAACCAAATTTGTAAAAATTGCATGTTTTAAACTCGGACTTTTTGGACATTTTCAACGTTGTTTTCTAATGTTTTTCAATAAGTATCAGATTGATAAATCAGTTAAGTATGGTTCCTTTTGTAAGATATTATGTAGTGTACTTTGTAAGCATTATATGGATTTCATTTTGATAACTGTCAATACTGATTTTCAAATGTTTACTCTCATAACAATACAACTGCCGTAATCTTATGGATATTTGCTCGCACATGATTTAGTGTATTAGGAATTAATCCCATAGCTGTTGTTCTGAATATTAAGCTCACATTGACTGGGAAGAAACCATGTCTTTCCAGATAATTTGTTTGCATCTTTCTGTTGCATAAATATGGTTGAATGTGTCTGAGATTACTCTTAAATTATCTCAGGAATCCGATATTCTATTGCAATATCTTATTTTTTTAATTATCTAATACAATTATAATACTACTTTTTATAAATTTATTCACACATATATTTCTAAGGGAAAAGAAAATGATAGCTGTCATTTAATTTTCTTATGAGAATTCTGTTCCCAGTCAATCGATATTGTATTAAAACAATCGAGTCGAAACATCATGAAATAACGATAAGCTCTTTATGCATCAAAAGTATCATGAAGAAATATGTTTTTGTTCACAGAGTTTTCGAAACAATCATTGTCACTTATAAAACAAATGATTTACCGTAATCGTCTGTGTCATCACAATGGATCTAGCATATATTTTTGGTCGTACGAAATCTCTATTCCTTTCATGATAATAAGGGTTCGCAAAGATGATATTGACTCGAAGTTCAATAATCTAAATGTTGTGCTATTTATTTTGTTTGATTCAAAATTTGAAAAAAAAAGAAGATAAACATCCATACGAACATTTTTTATCATTTTGTCCCTACTCCTTATGACATTGCTGTATGTGTTAACGCATAGGTTCCCAACCTTTTTGCTGCTATTACACCAAAACACAATTTCACTATTATCAATTATTCGAATGAACAAATACCCATAATATAGGAAAAGAAGTAATTATATCTTCATACATTAAAAGCAGTCAAATTTAATGGAAATTATTCAATAAAATAGTACCAATCTATAATAATCAGAGGTATAGTAGCCGTAACCTAGCCGTGATTCTTAATGTGAGTGTTGAGCTTGTATTGCCTGTTCCATTGCCAGTTTATCTAATCTTGGCTTTGTGACTGAAAGGGCTATTCGGGCGTCGTTTGCCATGTTTCTTGGTCTTCATTCCAAGGACACAGTGTGAAATTATAATCTGATTGCCTCTTCCCAAATCAAACATTCATTACCCCAAAAATATGGGCTCATTACCCCACTAGGGTAATTTATCCCGGGTTTGGGAACCATGGTGTTAACGTCGCGTAAACAATTTGCGACACGGACATGATTTAAAAGCTGCTTAAGTGGTTTAAAGGGCTGTTATATATACCCAGGGACGTGCAAAATGTTTCATAGCGAGCCAGAAGTGTTCTATATGCGGATGATAATAGAATTTAGCTTTCAGATAAAATGGGCAATTTCTTTCTATTATGTGCTGAATATGTTACACTTTGCGTAAAATGAGTTGCAAGACAGAAACACTTCAAAAAGAAATTCTGCCTTTAGAAAAGATAGAAAAATAATTAATAAGTGATACCCAGCGTTCAAGAAAGAAAATAACGATTTACATTTTTCACTGTGGTAGACGAAATATTTCGAGGGTAAGATCCGAAATGATATTTCCGTTTTAAGTGTTGATAAGACGTTCTACTAGACATTCCCTTACACATTTTATTTGATGTTTACAAAAAGTGGATGCTATTCGTAGACATCATTCATATTTTATGGCATAAAAACCCCCGTACAGAGAAAGATATTCGAAAATAACTGTTAGAAATCAATTCTTTGAAAAACATTTTTCTGAAGAAAACTAATCGTAAGGTCAATTGTAATAAACGATGATTATTCGAAATACCTATTTTTGAATACGTAGTCTTGATTGGAGAGAGACAATGTTGAAATTTTTATTTACCTAGAACTAATAACGTTCGTAAAGGACATAATATAATATTTTGCAGCAAGTGTCATCCTATCATTCCATAATACAAAAATTCTTAGACGCTCTTAAAAGGGAACAGAACTTGATAGAAATTCACATTGCAAATATAATATCAGGTTGCCAAATTATCAAGAGCACCAAGAAAATATCTCGACGTAAATCGAAACTGTAAAGATTCGTTATCATGGCGGCATCACCCACAATGGAATGAACTCTTTCAATCATTACATATACTTCCCCTCACAAAAGTGAGAGTGAGTAGCCAGGAGATAGCCTGGAAGTAGCCTGAAGAGAGCGCCCTGAACTCAGCCGAGAGTCGTCTACACACTGCTACCATAAAGACCATTACGAGTCCCAGTTCAAGGGTTGAATTACAATATTACACACTAACCCGTATTATTGTTCTACGAACAAAGTCTCAAGTATTGTATTTTTCTGTGTTAATATATATATATATATATATATATATTGGTTATTTCCTATTTTGGTTGTTTTTGTGTATTTCTTGCTGGACCTTTAACCGGGTCCATGACATTAGTGTCATTCTTTAAAGAGTACTCTTCAGTAGTATACTATTTCCGTGACGTAAATATATAAGGGTTTTTTATGCTAAATTGTTTTATTAACGATATTTTCATTTTGAATAATTACTTTTACATTTTCATTTTACTAAATAATTTTGCCTTTTGAATAATTATCATTTAGTACAATTGACTTTCGATTAACGTTTACTCAAAGAATTCACAATTCGAACAAATATTTTCAAATAATTATTTTCGAACATTGTTCGCATAACCAATAACATATGTCGAAAGTGAAGAGTTGGGTAAGTCTTGCTTTATGACTGATATAATTACATCCAACGCCAATTTACTAACATCAAGTTTCCATTTTGGTTTCCCATATTTTCAAATTTAATCAGTTTCTTCTCCAGATGACAATAAGGAATAAATATAAACATATTTATGCAATCTGGTGAAGTAGAGTGTTAAAAGTACTCACACATTCTATTTCTAGCAAAAAGAATTGACACAATAATCTACTGATGATTGCGCGCAACATATATATATATATATATAGTCATCCGCAGACAGATCTGTTTTGCTGTATCAGAGCTCATCAGTACGGGTAGACTCCGTTTGCTTTTAACACAGGATTGGAACCCGACCGAAGTGGTGTCAGTCGGCGGTTCTACCTCTGGGCCATGGGCGCACGGTAGAAGGAGGCAAACTTTTTAGCATGTGTATTGTCATTATACACGCCCAATAGCAAGAGTACTCTCTCTCTCTCTCTCTCTCTATATATATATATATATATGTTGCGCGCAATAATCGATAGATTATTGTGTCAATTCTTTTATATATATATATATATATATATATATATATGTATGTATGTATGTATATATTGTTTTTTCTAAATATATACTGTTAAATATAAAAATAAATGTCTATTATATTTAATCATGAGCCGTTCTAAACATCGTAAAGAAAGATCATTAGAAGACGACCTTACTGAGATGAGAATGTGACTAAACCTGAGTTGCAAGATCAGGGTCAATAATATTGCTGATTCTTCTGTGGATATTATCATGGAGTTCAAGTTAATAGCAGGGAGCATCGCATGTGGAAGCAATATTATTAACATAGTAGACTTATAGATCAATTATTTAATCAATTTTATCTACAGTGATTTGTTAAAACGAAAAAGCTCTAGGAACATCTCTAGTCTCATATCACCATGCTCGATCACCATGAACATAATTTTCATATTCAGATGACAGAAAAATGAAAACCTTATATCTAAATCAAATGTTATGTTTATATATACACAATGTGCAAGAAACTGTTTCAATTTTTTTTTAAATCCCTAAAATATATGGACATTAAAATCAATAAATGTATTTTATCGGATGAAAAGGATCCCGTTAAAGATTTCTGATCCTACTCTCAGGTAGATAATTTAAATAACGAATAACAAGTAAATAAATTAAAGATTTTTATTGGTATTTGTTTTAGAAATAAATCAATTCCTACTTTTTACCTTCTTCTAATTCGATGGGAACTAGATGTTAGGATATGCAATCATATAAATACTTTTTAATAAGGAATGAAAAATTGTCTTGTGGAAATCATTCTTTTCTCAATTGGTTTGATAATAAATAATTATCTACGGACATTTAAGATTCATTTTGCAATTCAAGAAAAGAAGAGAGAATAATTTACAGTTTTCTAACAAAGAAATAGAATACCATATAAACTAAAGGAAAATTGATGACGTAAAGATTAATAAATAGTTATAAACAGAATGTTGTGGTGAACGGTCTCGAGTTACAGAAAACTGGCATGCAGCATTGCAAACTGATTTTTCTATCTAATTATGCATCGTCCTTACAAGATGACTAATATTTCTATTGATGTTTATAATACGTAAATGACAAATGTCATTAAAAATAAAATATATTTAGATGTTTTTATTTCCTTTCTGACAGCCATATCATGTTGAAACACTTGTTACAATATGAACACCTTAATTAAACAAGGTTGAGCTTGGGCGTTACCGAAATGTGTGACACATTGTAAATACTCGATGTTGTAAGCTTGGATGTATGGGCAGTGTGAGTGATAACGGCTCAGAATTAGAAATCGAATTTCTGTCGAATATGTTACATAAAGAAACAAAAATAAACTTGGGAAATGAATGAGTCCATCTCTTTTTCCTCAGCTGTAAGTTTAATAGAGGTAGAGAGAGAGTGTAATGACATTGTTCGACAACTGTTGTTTTCTTTAAACGCGACAATAAATGCCTTTCTGCGTCTTGCTTTCCTGCATGTTGGAAATCCTATTTTTCTTTAAACGCGACAATAAATGCCTTTCTGCGTCTTGCTTTCCTGCATGTTGGAAATCCTATTTTACAGTTCCAGTCTTTAAGACATCAGGCGAATCGTCTAATCCTTCCCACTATCGACAAAATAGAATTTTAATTCTCTTTGGCAAAGACTAAATGATCTAATTAACTCTGAATTTGTTGAGAATCTCACATCGCAGTGTCTTCTCTCAGATCGGCAATATAGCTTCTACATCTTTATGTCAACTGTTGATGTGTTAACAGTTATAGCTGAAAGAGTCTATCAAGCTTTAGATAAGAATGGTGAAGAACGGGCAGTTACTTTGGACACATCTCAAAGGCTTTTGACAGTAAATCGAGTCTATTTGTTGAATTTTTCTGCCAAACCAATCATGAATCTATCCGATTCATGATCATCCAAGCTAGCATTACAAATGTGCCTAAGAGTGGATTGAATATTCTTTCTCATTACTATTACTTCTGTAATTTGAAATATTCTGAGTTTAGAATAAGTATCTTGTTCGTAGCTAAAAACTTGTTTTTAGTAAACGTAATCAACAGATTTTAAAATTTAATTCTAGCTTATTATTTTGATTGCAAACAAAAGAAATAATCTACACTAACTCGATAGATCATTAGTGGATTCGTGGGTAGTGAGGTTGCAATTTATACAATTTCTTTACCAAGTTTTATGCAAGCATCTATGCATCTAGATAACGAATTCTGAACAAGCTTTTGGACGAAAAATATCAGAATTGAAGAAGGTGCTTGCTCAGATTCATAGAATAAATTTCTTTCTGTCATAGACGCAACAGAACTGTATTGAGAAATTATAGTCGAAAAATATTCGTTCATTTTTTTCTTTTAAGTGAAATTGAACAATTTCATTATAGCTGATAAAAAATACTGTTTTCCTCATCACAAAATAAAGGTATTTTCGATTAGTATTTTATGTCAAATCAATCAGAAACGATTTTGTAGCTATAATGAAATGTCAGCGTTTCTCATAGAGGATATTTATATGCAAAAAATACGCCTGAAGCCAAATGAAATTGGTCATCACGTAGATGAAAGTACAACTAGATAGAGCTTATCATATTTCAACATTTATCGAGATTATCAGTGGGGTACAGTATGCAAAAATATAATTCATTCCTAAGTGGCAAGATTGTCACAAAGATTTTCATTATTTTTAGGAACCCACAAATCGTCTGCTGAAAAATGAGTAATGTGTTGATTATTGTAATGAAAATACACGACCGATTATAAAAAACAGTTATTTAGCTGGTTTGGGTTTAGGATATTTACAAGGCTATGTTTTGGTACACGGAAAAATTATTTAGGCTTCAGTGAGGTGCGAAAATATTTCGTTAACTGCAGCTCACCTCTGACACACAAAAACCTATAGATAAAAATGAACAACCAAAAATTAAGAAAGGGAAAATAATACATGAAGGGTTAACTTAAAATTAAAATAAACAGAAATACAAAAAGAATATATGAGAAATCTATGTTAGAAATTAACAGAGAATTGCAATGAAATTAAGTTAGACAAGTTTATAAATTCATCTGTGATAATTTATGTCGTGAATATTAGAAATATTCAGCTCCTCAGACAGATTTTTAAAAAAATCAACAATCACATTACCAAAATGGCTATTCACTTGTGGAAATTAAAATTGTGAAATTAGAAAATACCTAAAGCATAATACAAATAGCCAAATAGTACAAAAGTAGCAATCATGGCAACGATTGCAGATTATACCAAGAAGAAAAATTAGCTATAATTTTGTTCCCAGGAAGTAAAATTCAATAAATAAAATATCAGATGTTATGTCGAAACGTAATTAAACACATAAATACTTACCAGAATAATAGAAGCACGGATAAATGTGTTCTAACTCCTCCCTAATTTAAAAAAAAATTCGGTTGTTTGACGAGCCGTAGTGTGAAACCGCGGTAGGTTTTGGCTAGCTTGAGATTCTTTGTGTGTCTTTGCTCTACTTTTGCATTTCGTTTGTACTTTGTATCGAGCACTTTTTCTTTCTTTTTTTTGTGGTTGGTTCCGTTTGGGTTTTTTTTCTTTACTGCGGAGTATCGTATGTCTTGTCCTTATTCCGCGGATTTCTTTTTTTTCTCCCCTCTTATCCAACGCCTTAGTGCACCGGATTGTAACGGAATTAGGTTCTGTTTGTTAATGGTTTTTCTTAAGGTTTATCTTAGTATAAATTTAAAACTTAAATACTTGCAGAGTCTATTTAGTTATTATTTTGAATATATATATATATAGGATACAGCGAAACAGCACTCTCTGCGGATAATTATTTACGCTTTTGCCAGTAGTTCGAACACTATGTAGAAATGGTAAACTTTATAAAACAGTAGTTACCCACTGTTATGTACTCATCGTTCATTCAGTAAAGTATTTGAACACTCACGGCTACTTTCCTACGTTTACGTTGTGTATATAACAAGGTAAAATCTGATTTCCTGCGCCGCACGG
This sequence comes from Ascarosepion bandense, assembly GCA_037127315.1. Taxonomy (NCBI): domain Eukaryota; kingdom Metazoa; phylum Mollusca; class Cephalopoda; order Sepiida; family Sepiidae; genus Ascarosepion; species Ascarosepion bandense. Next base: position 98,436 of record JBBBDQ010001164.1, read on the forward strand.
CAATAGGTTAGTGGTAGAATCTTCAACAGATGTCAAATTATTTGAATTTTAATCCTGACTGGATACCAATTGGAAGTCTTACCGTGCTGCTGAGCTGTGATACAGAGAAACAGGTCTGTCTTCAAAACACTATCTATATATATATATATTCCTGTTATGAATTAGAAAAAAACGTTGAACGATCAGTTAATATAAAACGTCTGAAGATACGGAAAGGTTTAATTCAATGTAACTTAATCGGCTGAAGTACTAATTAAATGATTTAAAACTTCTACATTGGATAAGCATTAGGGACTTTTTAATACAACTGTGTAATGCTCCGTTATGGGCCATAAGTGATACACCCTTGGGCGATCATGTCCCGAGAGAGAGATGACTGACAAGGCAGAAGATTTTCCCGCAGTAGGTTGCCATTGCTTTCTGCGGTAGACTGGTTGCCAGCCAATGCTATAGAACCCAATCTGTCCTATTATGTAACCTATAACTTGAAGGAAGAGACGGATTCCTTTTATTCACTTACGCATAAATACCCTTTAGAAAGGTATTAATCCGTTTCTTTCCTTCCAGTTATGGGTTAAATAAGACGGCAGATTGGGTTTCATAACCTTGGCTGGCAACCAATCTAACACAGAAAGCAATGGCAACCTACTACGGGATTATCTTCTGCCAAATCATTCATGTCTCTTTCGAGACATGATCGCCCAAGCGTGTATCACTTATGGTACAAAACTAACTGACTGTATACTGGTACTGATTTGATCTGACTCTAACTAATAAATGGTTAATAATTATATATATATATATATATATATATATATGTGTGTGTGTGTGTGTGTGTGTGTGTGTGTGTGTGTGTGTGTGTGTGTGTGTGTGTATTATTTTGCTTTATTAATAGAGTGGAGTGTATATATACATGAGTTAGATGTGTGGATATAGAAACTTGCTTTGGATAGTAATTGGCAGTTACAACGTAATACTATCATCAGACATTTTGGCTCACCTCTGTTTAAGAAAAATATAGATCCCAGAGGGTTAAAGTGTGGTTAAGCCCATTTTTTTTTTTTGTTGCCTACCGTGTGAAATTATGACGCGGCGAACTGATCGATGTAATATGCAAGTTAATCCTAAAAAATCGTGTAGAACGCTAGAAAATAAGTTATTGAAATGTTCAAAAAGTTGGAATAGAAATCAACAAAGGTAAAAATAAAATACCACAGTTTCTTAGATAAACTTTTAATCTCTAAAACTTAACATATCAACCATTCAAGAAAGTTCAAATCTCCCAACATTTATCAAACCATCTACTTAACATAAACAAATTCCACAATACAAGTGCAGTATATTTGAGAATTTATTTCGAGAAAATCTATTCAACCCACTTACAAGTAAACACACACGCATAATAATTACAATTAACGACAGCAAAAGCAGCGAAAGAAGACCATTCTTTTAAAGGCACGGTCCAGCGGCGGACAACTTGAAACCAAGCTCTCATTTGAGCCACATAAAGCGGTAATATATGACGTGATGTTTAATCAAGTACTGACACAGCCAGCTTTGATGGCAGTGTTGATGTCTACGCCGACATCCTTTATCTCTTTCTCTATCTTTTTCACGTGAAAACACACACAGACACACAGACACACACACGTATATATATATATATATATATATATATATATATATATATTAATTTCATATCGAGTTTATGGGCAAAAGAACAATATAAATAAAGACAAAAAGAAAATTTTTCAACGCTTCGGAAAAGTAATTTTACCTTTTGTCTGTATTCACAGACTCAGAAAGAAATTATTCCGACCGATTTTCCTTTTCACACCTCTTTTACCTTCCTTTATTATACTAAACGCATTGTGATAGCCTTATTATACCTACCCATACACCTTATATACACATTGCTTGAAGTAAATTACAGAACTCTCCAATCTTGAAGACGTCACTAAATGTAGCGGTTCAGGAATGCAGGACAAAAAAGAAATATCATGTGGTTGTCTCCATTGGACAATAAAAACCTGATCACAAATTTAGTTAAGATATTCACAAAAATCAATCTAAATTAAACCAATCTGCACATAAAGGAAATTAGAAAAAAATGAAAAACGATAAAAGAGTATATATTATAAAAAAAAGTTAATCACCAACATTGCATATATAGCAACAATCCACTAAAACAAAAACCGAAAAAATAGAAAAAAATGAAGAGCTTTTCAACTTACACCGTCTCTTGAAAACATTGATTTGTACCAAGTGGGGATGGTAATCATCAGGTTGAACGAAGAAAAGAAATTCTGAGATAAAATATCAGAGATTATTTCCATATGCTGATCGGAAAGTAAATTCTATAATGACTAAATACTAACATATAAAAAGACAAAAAGTATAGTAAACCTTACAATAAAACTATGAAGCTAGAAAATTTAAAAACTATTAACGCAGTTTAGAACAGAAAATATCATATAAAAATAAAAAAAATGGAAATAAAATGAGTAAAATAAAAAAAATTAAATGAAAAAAAGAAGTAACAAGAGCACTCAAAGATAGTAAAACTCCGCCAAGGCAATAGCGACATCATCTTAGCGATTAGCATGAGATGATTATTAAAACTGCAATGGATTCAATCGTTTTTATTTTGCCTAAAAAATATTGAATCCATATTAGAAATAATATATTTTTAAGGAAAACATAATGCGTTCAGAAAATGTAAAGCAATCTAAGGAAGGTAATTCAGTATTTGGCATCTCAAACGTACGAAAAAATATTAGAAAAAGTAACTCAAAAATTTTATCCTATACTGGTTCGAACCCAAAATCTAATATGTTTGTACCAGTCAGGAAGTTAATCATCCCTGAAAATTGCATCCGATTTCAGCGAGTCTTGAGATGTCTTGACAAGCGAAAGAGAAACAAAGAAACAGATCAACGTAACCGAATACAATACCTCCGTCATTCAGCGGAGATGATAAAGTGAACTAATATAAATTCATAAACAATAATAAATTAATCTGAAAAATGATATCCTAAACTGTATAATGAGCCACACAAAATGGTAATATATGCCGTGTTGTTTAATCAAGTACTGAACATGTCAGCTTTGTTGGCAGGGTTGATGTCTGCGAGCATATCCTTTATATCTTTCTCTATCTTTATCACTCTCTCTCTCTCTCTCTCTCTCTCTCTCTCTCTCTCTCTCTCTCTCTCTCTCTCCACACACACACACACACACATTCACACATATATATTTATTAATTCATAAATCTATAATTATATTTCTTATATATATAAATTCATGAATCTATCTCTATATCTCTCTCTCTATCTCTCTCTCTCTCTCTATCTCTCTCTCTATATATATATATAATTATAGATTTATGAATTAATTTTACATTGCGACACGGAAATTTGTATGTTTCGAGATAGATTCTCATCATCAGTCAATGTTTGATGCTAGTTGTGCAGATGATTTACATTTTTGTGTTTCCTTTAACTAATCAGATCGAAATACCCGTTAGACTGCAAAATGAACAAAGAAAACGACAATCAATTCAATATAAATAAAGATTCAAGTTACCAGAAAAAAAATCTCATGCTCATCAATTTTAGATATGGCAGCACAATCATCAGTTGATCAGCAGAGAACGCATATTTGATATGCCTTACATATATATATATAAAATAATTTTTTTCTTACACCTAATTATGTGTAGGGCAGAGTTTTTGCTGTTTCCGTAACAAACTGTTATTTTTATGGGGTTGTTAGCACTGAGCCCAACCCCCAAACCTGGAGGAATGTGATTTTCTAAGCTTAGACTAAACACACGGCCGAAAGTACGGGGTACCCAGTGAGGATCGATTTCACTACTCAGTTATAATGATACTAGCGAGACGAGCTTGCTAACCATTACACCACGCCGAGGTGCCAGTATATATATATATATATTTAAGATCTATTATTTATGTAAAAGAACGATATAAATAAAGACAAAAAGAAAATTTTTCAACGCTTCGGCTAAGTCAGTTTACCTTTTGTCTGTAGTCGTATACTCAGAAATAAATTATTCCGACCGATATTCCTTTTCACGCTAGCGAGATCGTCAAACAACCAGAACGTTGGTTCTTTTTTGCAGACGATCGTGCTATTATGAAACTCGAGTAGGGCTCTGAACTCTTTCATTTTGTTAGTCGTATCGTTGCGTAATGTCATTGTTATCGTGCTCTTTTCGGGATCAAGAAATGTATGTTACTTTTGTCGTGAGTGGCTATTGTTTGGTCTTTTCATAGTTTATATTTTGCTATTCGTTTTTTTTTGTTTGTTTTTGTTTTTGATTTAATTGTGTTCCTGATAAGTTAGCGGATGTTGGTTTTACCAATACTCAGTTTATTGATAAGACATCGCTCATTCAGTAATAAATTAGATCATCTTGGCCACTGGCGTATGATACATCATACGCTAAAATTCTGCCTTCCGTCTACCGAGCGCCCATAGCTCAGAGGTAGTATCGCCAACTGACGCCAATTCACTCTGGTTTCAATGCTGAGTTAAAAAGCAATCGGATGTCTAATCGTACTGATGAGCTGTGATACAGCGAAACAGATCTGTCTACGGATGACTATATATATATATATGCATTTAGCGGCATTTATGACCCTTTTTTTCATAAATATGTTTAGGTATTTGGTCCGTTATGTTTATCCATCCTGCAACTCAACTGTATCCATAAAAATGTAATATCAAATTCAACGGGTACGACTTCTATTCCATTAAATACATTCAATTTTAATTTGTGTGGCTCGATGTTTCTCATAATTAGTTATGAACCCAAACGACTACTTTATTGACAGCAATAATTCGCTTTTTTGTCTCAATAAAATGTTTAATTCTCAACATTCTGTAATGTACGTCCTGATGTTCGACTTTATGAGAGATACTCACGTTTCTGGGTGTTAGTTTCTAACAGCTTTAGCAGAGTAAGAATTAGAATGTCACCGTATAGATATGTTGAGGCCATAAGTGGATATCTCGAAATAAACAGTTTTGAGAAAGTAAATCTACAGAGTATGAATTTACATGGCCTCAATCTGTTCACCGATATCCTTTGTAGAACCTGGATGCCTTGTGTACAAATTCCCACACTTAATGCTCTCCGCACAAAGTAAAGGACAATAAACTGAATTTTGTTTTTCACACTCGCTCACGTTTCCATTTTATTGTGTCATTTTCTCAATATGTATCTCTGTTTTTTTTATCAGGTTCAGTTGACATCATCAGTGGGCTAATATTGTACCGAACAACAAAAGCAAAATCAATTTCCCCAATGTAAAAAACGATCGTTAGGCTCCTGTTTCTCATGGTTTGTTATTTATTGACAGTATTAACCTGCATCTCGTATTGTGGGCCACTTTAAACTTCAGTTGATATAAATATACCATGGAATAACTTAAGATACTTTAAATATTTACCAACATTAAAGATATAATTGTAAAGTGAGTATTGTAGAAATAAGTTAAAGTATATGCGAGAGTTGAACCTATTGTCACACATTTGATCTTTGTGTAAATGTAACTGCTGGGATCCGAACATGGACACCTATGTTTTACGAAATAAAAAATTTCGTAAAATTATTTAGCTTAATGTAAGAATATTGAAACGAACTGTGATAACATATATATATATATATATATATATATATATATATATATGTTATCACAATTAGATGGATAGATAGACAGATAGATAGATAGATAGATGTAAGTAGGTTCGTCTGGCTCATTAGGTGATATATATATATATATATATATATATATATATATATATATGTTATCACAATTAGATAGATAGATAGATAGATAGATAGATAGATAGATAGATAGATAGATAGATGTAAGTAGGTTCGTCTGGCTCATTAGGTGATATATATATATATATATATATATATATATATGTTATCACAATTAGATAGATAGATAGATAGATAGATGTAAGTAGGTTCGTCTGGCTCATTAGGTGATATTATATATATATATATATATATATATATATATATATATATATGTTATCACAATTGATAGATAGATAGATAGATAGATAGATAGATAGATAGATAGATAGATGTAAGTAGGTTCGTTCGTCTGGCTCATTAGGTGATATTATATATATATATATATATATATATATATATATATGTTATCACAATTAGATAGATAGATAGATAGATAGATAGATAGATAGATAGATAGATAGATGTAAGTAGGTTCGTCTGGCTCATTAGGTGATATATATATATATATATATATATATATATATATATATATATGTGTATATATATATATATGAAGATATTTTTAAAAGTACACAATATGATTAATGAAATGAAAGTGTGTAAATTAATGTTACACGATATCTTAAAATCAAAGCAACCGATTTCGCCCTCTCGCTCTTCACGCCTCTACAGGAGATTTAAACTTAGATTAAAATTAAAGAAATGTTTGATGAAGAAGGGAAAAATAATTCCAAACAGCTAGAGACTCATAATAGCGAGCCACCCCGAAAATCCACATTGTTTGCAGGACCCGATATAAAGTGCCTTCCAGCTCCTTGAGATGAAATACAGAGTGAGACCGGGACACAACATTGAACTAGCCAACACTAAATTTAGCAGCACATTTTCTCTTATTTAATAGGTGCTTACAAATAGCGGAGCCATAAGGGAAGGTGTGATTCCTGATATTAGTGGGGACATGTTGCTTAATTCTCATGTCCAGGCGCTCAGTAGTTCTCTCTATGTAATCGGCGCTAAAACTACAGTTATATTTAAAATAATAGAATTAATTTGATGGGAGTGGGAGAGCATCCTTGCACCAAGAACATAACATAGGCCAGGTTTGAAAAACTATACGTACCCCAGCCCTGAAAAAACCATGACGGACATTAGATGAAATTTGTCTCATTGTAGTCTAATATAAACAGGGCACTTTTTCAACTGTACAACGTTTGACCTTTCTGAATTCCATAATCTTATTATGGACGACCGAATGGACAGTATCAGGGGTATACCCTAAACCACATAATGTTTCCTTTAATAAAATTAATTTCATAATCCAGGAAAGACTCTGAACATATCATTAATGCCCTATGAACTTCTTCTTCTTCTATGTGCACTGTCCCTTCAGGACGTAGACGATCATGGCTCTCCACGTCTCCCTATTCCTTGTGGCTCTTAGTATGTTTGCTCCTGTTGCTCCTGGCAACCCCCGTTCCGTCATCCACCTGATCAGACCCTGCAAATATGTTATCCGCTGCCTTCCTCTGTCTCTCCTTCCTTCTATCTGACCAGTCAGTATCAGGTTCTCCAGGATCTCCTTCCTCATTGCATTTCCCAGGAACTTCAGTTGTCTCTTCCTGATGCTCAGCATCAATTTCCTTTTTGTTGCCATTCTTTCTAACACTTCGTCGTTGCTTGTATACTCAGTCCACGATATCCGTAGCATCCTTCTGTAGAACCACATTTCGTCCGCTTCCAGTTTTGTCCTCATTTTCGATTATATTGTCCAGCATTCACTGCCGTATTGAAGAACTGACATCACTTAGCAGTCTAGCACTCTTTTCTTCGTTTCTATTGAGATTTTCCTGTGTGTTAGTATTGTGTGCATCTTCTGGAACGCGTCCTTTGCCATGCCAATTCGCCTTCGGATCTCCGTATCGCACTTTCCATCTTCTGTTAGAACACTTCCTAGGTACTTAAATTTTTGTACTTGCTTGATTCTGTTATCCCCCACCTGTATTTGGCATTTTGGGTTGTATCTTTTGCTGATGACCATGCACTCAGTTTTCTTAAAGTTTATTTGTAGTCCCTTCTTGTCACTCTCCACTGCTACTTTCTGTATGAGGTCTTGTAGTTTCCTTTCCGTGTCCGCAATCAGCACTGTATCGTCCGCATACCTTATGTTGTTCAGGTTGTGGCCTCCAATAACAAATCCTGCCGTGTCATCTAGGGACCTCAAAATATTCTCGCTCTATAGGTTGAACAAATAAGGTGAAAAGACACATCCTTGTCATACGCCTTTTTCTATCTTTGTGTATATACTGAGGTCGTTACCTGTCCGTATGCAGGCCGTTTGCTGCCAGTAGAGATTCTTGATTATTCTTATGTCTTTCTCGATATGTCGAGGCTGCCGAGCATCTCCATCAATTCTTTGTGTCGTATTTTGTCGAATACTTTCGCGTAGTCAATGAAGCATAGGTACAAGTCTTTCTTCATTTGTAATGCCCTTTCAGAGAGCATCCTTATCATGAATATGGCGTTCCTTGTTTTGTTCCTGTCCTATCTCTGGCCTGATTCTGGTTCTCGCTCTATTCATCAGGAAAGCAGAATCAGGGCCTATGAAATAGTGTTATAATAATGTTTATCTTTTGTTTTTATGGACAGAATGAATCTCAACGCGTATATGTATATATAAAGAGATTAGACAAAGAACGGCTTAATTCTATCACTTCAACCTATCAATATGTACAACAAAACAAATGTCTATCTCATGCCATAACATCGTAATCACAATCCAAACGGTATGTCGTACAAAAGATCTTTGTTTAATACTCACTCATTTTACTATTTACCCGACTTTAAATTATGACAATTGGTCTCCTCCGCATGTTATTACCGATCTTTTGATCACCTGATGAACATTTATGAACGTTCTCAAATTTATTAATTCGTGATAGATATATGATATCTTTGCCTCTGTACGTATAAGCCCGTGCGGAATAAAAACTACATTCATCAAGTACTTCACTGGTTTTCCTTTTGTCTCCTTTTCTTCTTTTGTCTCTGATACAGATACACTTCATCTGAGCTTATTTAAACACACACATATATGAGCGTTAAAATTAGGTGATAAAATAGATCTTTAACAGTTAACGGATCAATCTCGCCATTATTAGGTTTAACAGAATATTTTTTTGCTTGAATTAAATGTTAAATTAAATTGAGTGTAAATGTTTTGTTCTTTGTCTTATTTTTATTTTATTATTCACGAATAGTTAACGAGGTCGATATCCAAAGTTGGAGGAATTTGATGGATTTGATTTCAACGTTATTAGTTCTTTTAAACTGATTTATTTATTTGTACTGTCTAGATGATTAGGGTTTATTTATTTGCTTTTAATTTTGGTTTCTGGTGGAGAATCGTGCATAATATACCTTCAAATTCTTCTTGTTTAAAATAATAACAATTTCAGATTATGAATTTACGGTTGAAGTGTGTATTATTTCTAATAGTCCTTTTGTTAAGAGTGAAGTGTCCTTTTCTGAATTCATTCTTACAACTCATGGTATCCGCTTTGTGTAATATTCGTAATATTTTATGAGTTTTTTATTGTTTTAACCATATAGAAAATTTTGTATAAAATTTTAAGTTAACAATGTTTCTGATATTTTTCCGTAGAAAGAAATCCCTCTTGCTTTGAAAATGTTTGGAAAGAATGATGGTGTCTCCTGACAAATGTGAAATATTTATTTTAATATATATATATATATATATATATATGTGTGTGTGTGTGTGTGTGTGTATATATATATATATGTATATCTATCTATCTATCTATATATATATATATATATGTATATATATATCTATCTATCTATCTATCTATATATATATATATTTTCCAGACATATGCTATTAAATATAAGAGACAATGAATGTCTATTATGTTTAATCATGAGCCGTTCTAAACGTCGTATTTTTGCTTTAATTTCGGTTGAAAATAAAGACAAAAATTCTCCAACATTTGGATAATTATTTATTGGTTTTCTTCTAAGCTTTCGGCTCACATGAGCCATCTTCAGAGAGGTAGTTTAAACTGAAATATTATAAAATCCACCATCACCGACGATTTTATTTTGTGTTGACATAAAACTCCGCTTGGCAACGGCAATAGTTACCAAAAATAATAAACGCAGTTCTTAAGTTTGCGATGCGGTTTTATGACGTCACACCGCGGGATAGCGCGAAATGACAACAAAACCATCTAGTCAAATGCAATGTAATATGTTATTTCCTGTTTTAAAGTTGATTTTATTGAGTGTTGGTTGTTTTGATTTGATGTACATGGCCTCCAATATCTGCAGGTTCCTCTTACTGTGTGTATGAGTAAGGATCACCGTATTGTTGACCAAAATCTGTCTGATATTACCTACATGTTTATGTTTTTCAGAGAAATGTTGTTTAATAGTACTCTGATCAGAAAGATGGCATGTAAGTCTACGGGAGAGGGCGTGGTGTGTAAAACCAATATATGTACTAGGTTTTTGAGTAGTATCAGAGATGCAATCTCTGAATGGGCATGTAAATTGGTACACTACATTGGTTTTTTGTAAAGAATTTAGTTTAGTGCCTGTTGGGTTATTATAGACTAGGAGGTCAATTGTTTTAAACTTTTTATAATATATAATGAGTTTAATTTGATTATTACTTTCGACTGGTTTAACATTTCTACGTATTATGTTTTTGAGAGTTTTTTTCATCTTGTTTATAATTATTATGTATTTGGTTGCAATAGTATAAGTTAATAGTGTTATGTTTATTTTGATGTAAACCATTATTATTAATATTATCATTATTGTTAGAGCTATTGTTAAGTTTGTTGAGATACATTTTAATTTGTTGATCAATAACGGAGTTAGGAAATCCATTATTGACTAGTGTTTGCTTAATGTTGTGTAATTCTTTATAAAATATAGATTTGGAAGAAGATATCATTTGTGTGCGTTGAAGTAAGTTTTTTATAACAGCTAACTTATATCGTTGGGGACATTCACTATTATAATTAAGAAGACACGAATTTATGCTAGTTGGTTTCCTATATAGAGAAGTAGTAAATTTATGTGTGCTAGAATCAATGAATACATCAAGGAATGGGAGTTTGTTATTAATATTAAGTTCTAATGTAAATTTCAGGACGGAGTGACTTTCAAATTTGTTTTTAAGATATTTAATTTGATCGATATTCTTAGCTAAAACAAAGATGTCATCTATATATCTTACATATATAGAGGGTTTATTGTTGTCATTAATTATTTTATTTTCTAGATTTGCCATATAATAATTAGAAAAGAGGGGACCTAAAGGAGATCCCATCGCAATACCATCTATTTGTGTATAAATATTGCCTAAGGGATCGTGAAAGGGTACTTGTGTGGTGCATGCTAATAATAGTTTTTTTAATATAGTGGGTTTAATATTGATTGATGGGAGAGTAGCATGGTTGTATACATCACGGATAATGATGTCAATTGTTTCCTGGACGGGAACATTTGTGAATAAGTTTTGAACATCCAAAGATGCAATCATTTGATTATTAGGTTTTACGGAATGGAGAATCTGTAAAAATTCGTCCGTGGAGTTAATGCTATATTTACTAGGAAGATAGGGAGTAATTAGTTTGTTAAGTGTTTTGGAAAGGTTGTATATTGGTGTGGGTATTTGAGAAATGATAGGTCGGAGGGGATGATCTTTTTTATGGATTTTTACATTTCCATAAAGGTAGCCGGGCTGATAATCACCTATAATCTTTTGAAGTTTATAGGATCCTATTTCAGCATTGTTTGCAGTAATGAGTTTATTAATATGTTTTTTAAGTTGGGTTGTGGTATTACAAGTTAATTTTTTAAATTTGTTGTGATCGTCGAGAATGGCCTGTAATTTGGAGTAATATTCCTGTTTGTTTAAAATAACAAAAGTATTGGTTTTATCGGCACGTCGGATAACAATATTTTTGTTATTTTTTAGATGTGTGGCTGCTTTTATGAGAGGCATATTTATAATATCATTAGGATTTTTATGGTAACGGTGTTTGATTGATTCAGCTTTGAGTAATTCTTTTAAGCCTACCTGTGTAGTAATATGGTTGTCCTGTTCGAGTTGAAGTATTTGTTGGTATAAAGCTTCAATTTCCATTTGTTTAAACATTGAATTAGGTTTCCGAGCGACATGAAAATTTGGTCCGAGATTAAGGAATTCTATTTCATCTGGAGTAAGTTGGTAATCCGATAGGTTAATGAAGTTGTCATTGATGTTTGGTAAGAGTATTTTTCCTTTATATAATTTGTTTAGCTTTTTTTGGATGACTTGTTTATGGGATTCATGTTCCTTTTGTGTTGTATTGTATAATAAATCCAATATTTCCTTGAATTTTTCACTTGTAGTAGAAGACTGTAAAATTTCTTTGATGTGTACAATTTCAGTGTTGATTTCTTGTAATTCCTGTTTGGCTGTGTGCATTTGACGTTTTATGAGGTTCTATTGCAATTTCTTAGCGGTGGGATCATTTAATGCTGCGGCATCATGTAACTTAAATTTAGTATGTCGAGGCAGCAAGTAATTTTCCAGACATATGTTATTAAATATAAGAGACAATGAATGTCTATTATGTTTAATCATGAGCCGTTCTAAACGTCGTATTTTTGCTTTAATTTCGGTTGAAAATAAAGACAAAAATTCTCCAACATTTGGATAATTATTTATTGGTTTTCTTCTAAGCTTTCGGCTCACATGAGCCATCTTCAGAGAGGTAGTTTAAACTGAAATATTATAAAATCCACCATCACCGACGATTTTATTTTGTGTTGATTTGGGATTTTAAACAAACAGGAATATTACTCCAAATTACAGGCCATTCTCGACGATCACAACAAATTTAAAAAATTAACTTGTAATACCACAACCCAACTTAAAAAACATATTAATAAACTCATTACTGCAAACAATGCTGAAATAGGATCCTATAAACTTCAAAAGATTATAGGTGATTATCAGCCCGGCTACCTTTATGGAAATGTAAAAATCCATAAAAAAGATCATCCCCTCCGACCTATCATTTCTCAAATACCCACACCAATATACAACCTTTCCAAAACACTTAACAAACTAATTACTCCCTATCTTCCTAGTAAATATAGCATTAACTCCACGGACGAATTTTTACAGATTCTCCATTCCGTAAAACCTAATAATCAAATGATTGCATCTTTGGATGTTCAAAACTTATTCACAAATGTTCCCGTCCAGGAAACAATTGACATCATTATCCGTGATGTATACAACCATGCTACTCTCCCATCAATCAATATTAAACCCACTATATTAAAAAAACTATTATTAGCATGCACCACACAAGTACCCTTTCACGATCCCTTAGGCAATATTTATACACAAATAGATGGTATTGCGATGGGATCTCCTTTAGGTCCCCTCTTTTCTAATTATTATATGGCAAATCTAGAAAATAAAATAATTAATGACAACAATAAACCCTCTATATATGTAAGATATATAGATGACATCTTTGTTTTAGCTAAGAATATCGATCAAATTAAATATCTTAAAAACAAATTTGAAAGTCACTCCGTCCTGAAATTTACATTAGAACTTAATATTAATAACAAACTCCCATTCCTTGATGTATTCATTGATTCTAGCACACATAAATTTACTACTTCTCTATATAGGAAACCAACTAGCATAAATTCGTGTCTTCTTAATTATAATAGTGAATGTCCCCAACGATATAAGTTAGCTGTTATAAAAAACTTACTTCAACGCACACAAATGATATCTTCTTCCAAATCTATATTTTATAAAGAATTACACAACATTAAGCAAACACTAGTCAATAATGGATTTCCTAACTCCGTTATTGATCAACAAATTAAAATGTATCTCAACAAACTTAACAATAGCTCTAACAATAATGATAATATTAATAATAATGGTTTACATCAAAATAAACATAATACTATTAACTTATACTATTGCAACCAAATACATAATAATTATAAACAAGATGAAAAAACTCTCAAAAACATAATACGTAGAAATGTTAAACCAATCGAAAGTAATAATCAAATTAAACTCATTATATATTATAAAAAGTTTAAAACAATTGACCTCCTAGTCTATAATAACCCAACAGGCACTAAACTAAATTCTTTACAAAAAACCAATGTAGTGTACCAATTTACATGCCCATTCAGAGATTGCATCTCTGATACTACTCAAAAACCTAGTACATATATTGGTTTTACCACAACCACGCTCTCCCGTAGACTTACATGCCATCTTTCTGATCAGAGTACTATTAAACAACATTTCTCTGAAAAACATAAACATGTAGGTAATATCAGACAGATTTTGGTCAACAATACGGTGATCCTTACTCATACACACAGTAAGAGGAACCTGCAGATATTGGAGGCCATGTACATCAAATCAAAACAACCATCACTCAATAAAATCAACTTTAAAACAGGAAATAACATATTACATTGCATTTGACTAGATGGTTTTGTTGTCATTTCGCGCTATCCCGCGGTGTGACGTCATAAAACCGCATCGCAAACTTAAGAACTGCGTTTATTATTTTTGGTAACTATTGCCGTTGCCAAGCGGAGTTTTATGTCAACACAAAATAAAATCGTCGGTGATGGTGGATTTTATAATATTTCAGTTTAAACTACCTCTCTGAAGATGGCTCATGTGAGCCGAAAGCTTAGAAGAAAACCAATAAATAATTATCCAAATGTTGGAGAATTTTTGTCTTTATTTTCAACCGAAATTAAAGCAAAAATACGACGTTTAGAACGGCTCATGATTAAACATAATAGACATTCATTGTCTCTTATATTTAATAGCATATGTCTGGAAAATTACTTGCTGCCTCGATATACTAAATTTAAGTTACATGATGCCGCAGCATTAAATGATCCCACCGCTAAGAAATTGCAATGGAACCTCATAAAACGTCAAATGCACACAGCCAAACAGGAATTACAAGAAATCAACACTGAAATTGTACACATCAAAGAAATTTTACAGTCTTCTACCACAAGTGAAAAATTCAAGGAAATATTGGATTTATTATACAATACAACACAAAAGGAACATGAATCCCATAAACAAGTCATCCAAAAAAAGCTAAACAAATTATATAAAGGAAAAATACTCTTACCAAACATCAATGACAACTTCATTAACCTATCGGATTACCAACTTACTCCAGATGAAATAGAATTCCTTAATCTCGGACCAAATTTTCATGTCGCTCGGAAACCTAATTCAATGTTTAAACAAATGGAAATTGAAGCTTTATACCAACAAATACTTCAACTCGAACAGGACAACCATATTACTACACAGGTAGGCTTAAAAGAATTACTCAAAGCTGAATCAATCAAACACCGTTACCATAAAAATCCTAATGATATTATAAATATGCCTCTCATAAAAGCAGCCACACATCTAAAAAATAACAAAAATATTGTTATCCGACGTGCCGATAAAACCAATACTTTTGTTATTTTAAACAAACAGGAATATTACTCCAAATTACAGGCCATTCTCGACGATCACAACAAATTTAAAAAATTAACTTGTAATACCACAACCCAACTTAAAAAACATATTAATAAACTCATTACTGCAAACAATGCTGAAATAGGATCCTATAAACTTCAAAAGATTATAGGTGATTATCAGCCCGGCTACCTTTATGGAAATGTAAAAATCCATAAAAAAGATCATCCCCTCCGACCTATCATTTCTCAAATACCCACACCAATATACAACCTTTCCAAAACACTTAACAAACTAATTACTCCCTATCTTCCTAGTAAATATAGCATTAACTCCACGGACGAATTTTTACAGATTCTCCATTCCGTAAAACCTAATAATCAAATGATTGCATCTTTGGATGTTCAAAACTTATTCACAAATGTTCCCGTCCAGGAAACAATTGACATCATTATCCGTGATGTATACAACCATGCTACTCTCCCATCAATCAATATTAAACCCACTATATTAAAAAAACTATTATTAGCATGCACCACACAAGTACCCTTTCACGATCCCTTAGGCAATATTTATACACAAATAGATGGTATTGCGATGGGATCTCCTTTAGGTCCCCTCTTTTCTAATTATTATATGGCAAATCTAGAAAATAAAATAATTAATGACAACAATAAACCCGCTATATATGTAAGATATATAGATGACATCTTTGTTTTAGCTAAGAATATCGATCAAATTAAATATCTTAAAAACAAATTTGAAAGTCACTCCGTCCTGAAATTTACATTAGAACTTAATATTAATAACAAACTCCCATTCCTTGATGTATTCATTGATTCTAGCACACATAAATTTACTACTTCTCTATATAGGAAACCAACTAGCATAAATTCGTGTCTTCTTAATTATAATAGTGAATGTCCCCAACGATATAAGTTAGCTGTTATAAAAAACTTACTTCAACGCACACAAATGATATCTTCTTCCAAATCTATATTTTATAAAGAATTACACAACATTAAGCAAACACTAGTCAATAATGGATTTCCTAACTCCGTTATTGATCAACAAATTAAAATGTATCTCAACAAACTTAACAATAGCTCTAACAATAATGATAATATTAATAATAATGGTTTACATCAAAATAAACATAACACTATTAACTTATACTATTGCAACCAAATACATAATAATTATAAACAAGATGAAAAAACTCTCAAAAACATAATACGTAGAAATGTTAAACCAGTCGAAAGTAATAATCAAATTAAACTCATTATATATTATAAAAAGTTTAAAACAATTGACCTCCTAGTCTATAATAACCCAACAGGCACTAAACTAAATTCTTTACAAAAAACCAATGTAGTGTACCAATTTACATGCCCATTCAGAGATTGCATCTCTGATACTACTCAAAAACCTAGTACATATATTGGTTTTACCACAACCACGCTCTCCCGTAGACTTACATGCCATCTTTCTGATCAGAGTACTATTAAACAACATTTCTCTGAAAAACATAAACATGTAGGTAATATCAGACAGATTTTGGTCAACAATACGGTGATCCTTACTCATACACACAGTAAGAGGAACCTGCAGATATTGGAGGCCATGTACATCAAATCAAAACAACCAACACTCAATAAAATCAACTTTAAAACAGGAAATAACATATTACATTGCATTTGACTAGATGGTTTTGTTGTCATTTCGCGCTATCCCGCGGTGTGACGTCATAAAACCGCATCGCAAACTTAAGAACTGCGTTTATTATTTTTGGTAACTATTGCCGTTGCCAAGCGGAGTTTTATGTCAACACAAAATAAAATCGTCGGTGATGGTGGATTTTATAATATTTCAGTTTAAACTACCTCTCTGAAGATGGCTCATGTGAGCCGAAAGCTTAGAAGAAAACCAATAAATAATTATCCAAATGTTGGAGAATTTTTGTCTTTATTTTCAACCGAAATTAAAGCAAAAATACGACGTTTAGAACGGCTCATGATTAAACATAATAGACATTCATTGTCTCTTATATTTAATAGCATATGTCTGGAAAATTACTTGCTGCCTCGATATACTAAATATATATATATATATATATATATATATATATATATGTGTATATATATCTATTTATATATATATATGTATATATATTTATATATGTATATATGTATATATATCTATATATATATGTATATATCTCTAAATATATATATATATATATATATATATATATAATATTACCTAGAGTAATAACAATACCAATAGTAACAGAAATAACTATGCCGAAACTAGTATTGATTAAGCTATCATTTAAGTCCTCTTGTACAACCCACCGAGAACGAACTCGGAGGGAAAAGAAGGGGAAATAAAAAAAGAACAAACGAAATACATGAAACAAAATGTCAAACTCTCCTAAGAAAAAAAAACAAGACGAAAACCCTAACAGTAAAGCGCTCAATACGAAAGTAGAGCAAACAAAGACAGAAAATTTAAGCAAGAGCCAACAACCTACCACGGTTTCGCCCTACGGCTCGTCAGGGAAATTGTCCTGTCTATATATATATATATATATATATATATATATATATATATATATATATTGTTAATGTTTTTTATACAATTAAAAACATTTCTGGCCATGTTAGCCGAGGTTTTAATTCACCTTATTGAATCTTAAGTCGGCTTTTATCACTGGTAAGTGTGTGGGTGGGCGTGTGTGTGTGTGTGTGTGTGTGTGTGTGTGTGTGTGTGTGTGTGTGAAACAGAGATAGAGATATATAGAGACAAGGGTGGATGAGTGAGAAGTCAAATAATTTTGTATCATGCATAAAATATAGAGTATACATTTCTCAAGAACATTTTAAAATATTAATTTATAGATTGTCACCGAATGTTGTTCACAGGCGTTACAGAATCAGAAAAATCTCTATCAATTAACAGAAACCTTATCAATCTCATTATCTTTACATAAAATGGATAGCACAAGCAAATTGAATAGAAAATGATAACATAAACAAAATGTCGAACTTCCGTACTATTTCAAATGATCTGTGGAGTTTTTGTTGCGTATGTTTTTATTTTTTGCTTCTGTATTTGCGTGAGTATATACCTAATTATATTCATTTGTTCATGCAGTGAAATATAACTTTGTCTATCTTGATCTCATTTATTCAAGGTCCTTGCCATTTTCCGAATTCGCTCTTACTCATAAGCAAGATTGTAGCTTTTACAGACAATTTCTTAGCCTGGATTTATAATTTAACGGAAAAATTGACCCGTCAATAAAAATAAAATTTTAAAATTTATGCATGTATATATATGTGCGTATATTCGTCTTTACATCTCTGTATACCAATATATGTCTGTATGTGTATATACTCGTTTGTCTAGATATGTATATTTGTAGATTTGTATATATGTGCGTCCATGTCTTTTCCCGTGTAATAAGTTTAATGCTTTGTTAAGCTTAGAATTTAAAATTCACAAAAAAAATAAGTGAATCTAATAATTGATTAAAAAAGCTTATCTCTATTGTAATCAAATATGAATATTATGCCCCAATAAACAGTGTTTAGAGTCTTTCTTCACATTCTTCATATTAGAAATTACTTTATTTTGATTGTTTCACACTGTTGAGGTAAAATGCCTCACTGATTAAAGTTTAGCTAGTTTTGATCCTTATAAAACTCTTCAACTTGAAACAAGCCTCATCATATATATATATATATATATATATATATATATATATATATGCTTACGTATTTAGCGATTTTTGGATTTTGATTACTCATTTCGGGTTTTTCTTTGGGCTACGTACTTTGACTGATGTTCATAGATCTTTCTTTTTATACAACCATTTTTCCTTCCGCGTGTATGTTTGGAAGGTTTTTCGAAACGATTATAGTGATAAGTTTACATATATATATATATATATATATATATATATCCGAGTGAATAGAGAACGAATAATTCTTTCAACGTCCAAAACATTAATTTAAAACAGTGCTCGATATATATATATATATATATATATATATATATATATATATATATATATCTGAAATTACAACTATACTCGTGTCGAAAAATTTTCACGAATCTACAAAGAAGGAAAAAACGATTTTTAAAAAAGAAAGAGCTAAGTACATGAACATCAGTCAAAAGGGTTTGGTCCGTGTCAGCACGTAGCCCAAAGAAAAATTCCCGATACTAACAAAAAGCGTTCAATATTTAGGTAGAGCAAAATAAGTAAAAATACCTAGTGAGCCAGACACCCAACCTAGGTTTCACCTAATCAGATTGTCAAGGAAAGCTGGCACTATTTATTTTGTAAAAATACAAAATTGTGGCATAAAGGCGAAAAGGGATGGAGAGAGGTTGGTACTCACTGAGCTATCTTATACCTAGCTAAACACTATCACGACCCATTCACTCTTTACAATTTGCTCAATCACTAAAAGAACCCATCCGTCAACATCCTTCATAAATCATAATGTCACAAACTTACAAGGGGCACCTAAAAAAAATTGGGGAATATAACCTATGAAAATAAAAATGTATTTATATACAATATAATAAAACATTTAATGAAAAATGAAATGATGGGAGGGGAATGAACCCAAAAATAAACTGAAAATACAACAAATTTTGAACTAAAATAATAATCAATGTTAGTAAGAACCGTCCATCCCAGAAAAAAGAGTGGCCGCTCTATTCCGCCAAACGGCGAAATCAAGAAGCACACTCGCTAAGGGAGTGTGAAGGGGTGGAAATTAAATGAATGGGACAATAAAAGGCTGAACTAGCCGAGATAAAAGGAGGCAAAAAACAAATTGGGAGGATTGGGAACTTCGACTGGGATCATAACAAAAGAGAAAGCCGGATACAGGCTAGGAACACATTCATTCACTTTAACTAGTTACACAAAAAGAGAGTTACCTTAACCAGGGGAGGGTTCCACAGGAATCCACCCCGATGTAACCAGCAGATCTAAAAGAGAAAATCAAGACTAACCCCTTTCAAGCAAACCAGACTTGCTACATTTACCCATCTTTCGCTGAAGTCTGTCGAAGTCAAACGTTTCCAATCAGTTCTGATCTTTAGTTTGAGCTGATGCTCAAAATATCGGATCAGATCCTCATGTGAAAGACTCTGACCTCGCAAGACTTCCTCCATTCGCGTCGTCCAACTCACCATTCGAGCCGTGGCTAGCAGCGACAGAAACATCATACGCTTCATCCCAGAAAACGGGGGCGACAAGCGCAGCTCATCACGTAATGGATCCTTGGCGATGCCCTCCACTAACCCACGATAGAAGACTCTCCTAGGCGTGAAAGGTCACTGGACCATGGAATGGCCCGCAGGGCCGCCAGACATTCGAGGAGAAAACTCGATCGCCCTCGAGGTTTACGGCATCGCCTCGAGATAGGGGTAGTGATAGTAAGCCTAGGGAACATGTCCCTCACTATCCCCTTAAGCAATGCGTCTTCCAAAATTGCTCGCCTGAGAAAAACCAATCTTGACGCAACCTTATGGCCCATCAGGTATGGCATTCCCAGACCCCCATGACACGGACGTTGGTAACGGATACGTTTGTCGACGTAGTGTTTGCGTCCTCTCCACAGAATGGAGAATAGCAAACGCTCGATCGCCTTCCTACACCGTTTACAAAGTGGAAGTACTAACAACTGGTAAAGGATAATGACGTATGTAGCACACACCTCAGCCAAACCCTTTAAGGACAACCTCCTTCGTCGCCAAGTCTTGGCCGACGCGTCTACCTTTGCCAGTACTTCAGACCAACTTATCTCCAACTGTAGGTCGGGACCGAATCACACTCAAGAATGCAGACCGGGCCGTCCGTCCAGTCGAAGGGCCCCGGGAGGGTAACACCCTTCCAGGCACCTAACCGCAAGCCGGCTGACTTGTTGCGGTTAATCTTGGCCCCTGTCACCTGTTCGTACCGTTCAAGCGCCTTCTGTACCACCTCGATGTCACTCCGAGAGGACACGAAAGTAGTGACGTCATCGGCGTACGCGGAAACCCTGGCTCGAGCACCACCAGGGACAGCGATTCCGCGTAGGGCCGGAATGCACGCCCTGTCCCCTAGCCGGCGACGGAGGGGCTCCAACGCCAAAGCATAAAGTAGGGGCGACAGTGGACAACCATGTCGGACCGGCCTAGACAGCGCCAGAACGCCCGACAACTTTCCGTTCGCCCGTACCACAGCCGTGGGGGATAGATACAGGAGGGTAATCCAGCGGCGGAAGTTGGTTTCGAATCCAGCTGCCTGCAGTACAGCCGCCAGGTAACGATGGTCAACCCTATCAAATGCCTTGGACTGATCTAAATGGATCAGCGCGGCTTCGTCGTCGTCTTTTATCCCCTCTATGATCGTGCGTATCAGATGAAGGTTGCTCTGAATTGTTCGGCCCTTCACAGCACAAGTCTGCTCAGGTCCCAACAGAGACTCGGCACACTAATTGCAAACGATTTTGCAAGATCTTGGCCAAAATCTTTAACTCTGTGTTTAGCAGAGTTATGGGCCGGTAACCCTCTAGCTTTCTCCCCACATCCTTTCCTTTTCTCAACAGCATGATCACACCCCTGGTGAACTGGTTGGGATGGACCCCTTCCGGAACCAGTTGTTGAACACGACAGTCAAAATCGGGACAAAGATGTGCGACAGCCTCAAGTACAATTCATAGGGCAAACCATCGTGACCCGGCGATTTGCCTCTGCCGACCTTCTTCAAAGCCGAGTAGACCTCCGTAATCTCTCCCTCGCAGCTAGCTGCATCAGCCGGCAAAAGCCGGGGGAAGTCAGCCAAATAGCTACGAAACTCTTCATCACGGAGACCAGGCTCCTTGGTAAACAGGATCTCGAAATGCCGCCGAAACGCCTCGCACATGTCGTCAGTCGACCGAAGAGTGTGTCCGTCCGGGTTGCGAACCTCTCGGTCGCCTCCTAGGCAAATTTCTTCCTTGCGCAGTTCTGTGCCCATGTTCACAGCTTCGGAAGACATCTTGCTTAACTTATGTCTAACTACCTGGCCTATGTAACGATCGATATTCGACCGTTCCACGGCCTCCTTAGCTATTGCTATCTCTAGGTGATCCCCACCAGCCACCGCCCGAGAGTAATTAGCTGTGTCTTCACCTTGTCAGCCTTATCTAGTTTGATCCGTTTGCTGAAATTGGTGGTGAAAGACCTCGTACTATTCTTAAGGTTCTCCCACCACTTATTACCGATTACTCCACCAGTTAACGCCCGCTGCACCAAGTTAATTAGCTGGCACCGGAAGTCCCGCCTGTCCAGTAAGGACACGTTGAACTTCCAGTAACCAGCCATTCTAACCCTATTTTCTAAATTTACCCGGGCACAAACGAGTTTGTGGTCCGAGTAACCTAACTAGGGGAACGTGGGACAATCTAAAAGATCTATGTCGGCTTCACGAACTAACATTCTATCAAGGTAGCTAGCCACCTTGGTAGAAGGCCAACTATTAGCCCACGTTCACATTCTCTCACCCTTGCGATCGACCCGGTATTTATCGACTAGACCGAAGTCCTCGATGAGATCGACCAAGCTACGATCACGTTCCTTCCCACTAGCTCCCCACCCTCTATCCAACTTGGGGTCCAGGATGGCATTCCAGTCCACCACTAAAAAAAGTCACGTTGAATCCACCAGGAAGCGCTCCAACCGCCGAAAACACGAGACGCGCTCCTCCTGGTCGTTGGGCGCATAAACCGCAACCAGTCGAAACGCATTGCTTTTCACTGCAATATCGGCCACGATCAGCCGGCCCTCAGCACCGACATGGACAAGATCCACCTTCATGTCCAGGGTACGCTTAACCAACAAAGAAACTCCTCTGGCCAGCCGGTTCCCATATGCTGAAAAGACGACAAAGTCGTTAGAAAGCACACAGGCATCGGCCTTGCAAACAAAATGAGTCTTTTGGATCGCGGCGACATCCACGCCGAAGGACCAGAGGTCTCGAAGCAGGAGGGCAGCCTTACTCCGATCCCTAAGGCCCTTCACGTTCATACTGTCTAACTTGATTGACATCTATTTAGACCTGTAAAGAGAAAGCAAAAAAATTACTCCTGATTACATACAGGACGGAAATCTATGGAAGTAGGGACGCCGATGGATTGTCCTAGGCTTCCCGTACTAATATCGGACGTAATACCGCCGACGTCCGTAGGAAACGTTAGTTTTGCTGCCCTATACAATGAGGGGTGGAGGATGACAGGGACTCTCCCAGCACAAAAATTTGCTAATTTTCTTGAGTAGTTAGTGCCCATTTGGCCCATTTTTATCTTTGAGTCTGCCTCTATGGCGCCCTCTATAAAGTCCCATACTTTCAGTTTCCCTCCGGTGTTTCTAACAAGAGTCATTACACCAGGGGCTTCAGGAAAATTGAATGGGTCCTCGGCCGACTTCCCGTCAATCGAGGATAATTTAAAGAGGGGCTTGAGAAGAGTCTTCTTCTGAGAAGAAAGATCCCTTTCCAGTAAATTTCTGTCTATCTTACACACGTCTGTGTGTTGAAAAATGTTTTTCTGTTCTTTTCTGGTTTCGGGGAGAGCTTATCTGCATTGGGGGAGGGTTGAACAGTTTTGTGGAAAGGTGTTTCTGGTTGGGAGAAGGAGGTTTTTAGAATGGGGGAGGGTGTGGGGGAAGGAGATGAGGTGTGCCTAACTGAGGAGGCAGATTTACTCCTCCACTCAAAAGGGGTAGTTCTAACGAGTGATGTAGGGGCTGATTGGGTCCTGGCCGTTACCATGGGCCGTTCCACCCTGCCACGTTCTTCCTTTTTTTTCCTTTTTCTTGCTGACACATTTTTCCTCCTCTTCTCTTCCTCTTTTTAATGATGATGAACGCACAGGGGGCATGTCTTCGCATTCCATTTGCTTTTGTTGTTGTTGTTCCCGCTGCTGCTCCTGCTGCTGCTGTTGTTGTTTTTTGGGAGACTGCTTCTTTTTTTACCGGCGACGTTTTTTTCTGGCTGAGGAGGTGAGGAAGATTCCTCTTTTTCCTTTCCTCACTAGCTCAGTCCATTCTTTTGCTGGTTCTTTGTTGGTCTTGTCGGCCACTCCCACTCCCACTACCTCCTTCGCTGCTACAGTTTTACCTGAAGCCGGTGTTACCGGTGTTTCTTTGTCCATTGCATTAGGGCATATCTTTGCTAAGTGCCCTGCTACTCCACACATCCAGCAGTGTGCCTTTCTTCCCTCCACCACCACACACATTCTCCTTCCTCTGCACATTAACACATTCGGAATTCTAATGAATTCCTGGCGGTTGAGCAATACTTGGAGCTCAAAATCTTCTGTAGGTACTACTGATTTGCTCACTACACGGTTCACTGCCTCGACTGAGCCAAAATGAGCAAAATATCCTCCTATATGGTCACAGGATATGTCCAGTGGTACTCCCAGAATCACAATGCGAGTTTTTCTTGTTTCTTGGTACTCCGTTTGAAGTCTGACATTTGTGGTAGTCAGAATACTTCGAGCCAGATTTTTGGCCTCCTCCTCAGTTCCGAGAAGAATATCCCACATTGAACGGGGACGCCTTGCCAGTATTTTGGCAGCAATATTCAAAGCCTTTAGAGTTTCCTCCATCATTTCCCTGTTAACCACGATGAATTTTCACGTTTTCACGTCGGTTGTTAATAGGGAGATAGTCTTTGTTGCTACAGCATCCAGAGCTTCAGGAATTGTCAGTAATTCATTTTGGGAAATTAATTCTTGGTATTTTTCTCTCATGCGGTCATAGCAGACTGCATCTTTTTTCTCCATGCTGACGGCGGTGAAGGTGTTACCGTCGGAATATCCGTCGATGTAGAAGGCTGGGGAGACAGCCATATTGGTCTTCGTCTCCCCGCAACACACAAATAATTAAACAGACGGTTCTCAAAAATCAAACTGACGACAAAAGAAGACAAATATAAACTATTATGTGCAAAGGAAACACGTACTCACAAAAAAAGTTCAAAGTTGTTTAAGTCAATTTTTTTATCCATAATATGATGTTGTGGTATAATAACGCCTTTTGGCAATGCCTAATAACGTCTATTTCTTGATCTGAAATTTCGTTAAATTCCTTATCAAAACTAATGGCATCGTTGAAAGTTTTTTTTTTTCGAAAATAGATAGGTAATACACTTTAATATCATAATTATTGAACGAGCAATGCTGATTTTATTATAATTTTTAAACCATTCAATACAATCATTAGTAGATTATCACTGGTTTGTATTAGTAAACATTCTTAGTGACTTGCATACTGTCTGCAAGATTACTTATTTGACCTGTTTTAGTGGAGTTCAGTAATCATTATATACAAGTTTATTTGGAAAATTACTCTTATGAACTTTTACTGTTATGAAACAAGGTTTCAAATTTAATTTCTCCACACGATTGTATAATTCAAATTTGCCAACTGAAATAATGACGTCTTGATTAATTTTAGTCTCTATATCAGTAAGAGCTTTTTTGTACTGTTTAATAACATCTTTGTGTAACGCTTTTTTATAATTATTAGTGATCATATATATAAGTTTTTAGACTTGTCTGCTTTAACATAGATTTTTCTACTCCTCTTTATTTCGTTAATGTCAGCACTAATTTTTACTGCACAATATTATTCTTTATCCGACTATATTTTAGTTTTTAATAAAGCCGAAAAACTCAGCTTCAAACATGTCTTATTCTTTGATATGTGAGAGTAAGCATAGGTTTTTTATCCATACTTCTCACTAGTATTGTTGTCATTTAAATTAAGATAGAATTAGGCATTCCATGTCATATTTGCAATGCACATCTATATTGTAGATGTTGGTCAGGTATGGGTATATCTTTAAGTGAACACTCTAAATCTATGCGTTCCGTGTTTTTTTTTTTTTATTTAAACAGTGCTCGATAGGCTAACCTAGAGCTGTGATAAATGAGATTATATCTATTCTCGTGTCGAAAAATCTTCCACGAATCTATGAAGAAGAGAAAAAACGGTTTTAAAAATAGAAAGAGCTAAGGAATGGGATATTACAAGTTGGAGCTGTAACGATATTTGGCATCCACAGCGATATATGTCTATATGGCACGACCAAGGAGAAGGCCGTGGATGCAAACTCGTCGGTAAATTTTGGTTTTAGGTCCCGAAGGATTTTATCCCTTCAGGTTTTTCCAAAATAGCCTTATTTCCGTGCAAATTTATATGCTAAACTCCAGTCAACAATTAGATATTGAAGAAAACTATCTTTTTTATGCTAACGACCAGAAAAAATCGAACTTCTCGCTTTTTTTGTCACCCACAACCATCTCAATCAGCAGACATTCGCTGCTGAATCACTTAAGTTGTAGGAAGCTAATTTCGGCCTATTTACTTCCTTTAATGAAAAATCTATGAAGAAATTACTAAGCGATTTATTTTTTCGGTACTCAATTTCAGCAGAAAGTTGCGTGTATTTGCGTGTTTTTTTTTCCCTTTATTTTTGTTGGTAATTAATTTAAGAAAGTTGCGTGTACTTAATTGGAGAAGAAAGTTAACTTTCAAATATATTAAATTAAGTGATAATTATCGTTTTACTTAAGTTTTTCCGACAAAAGTTAACTTTCAAATATATGAAAATATAGAATTATTTTAAGAACGTTAACTTTAAAATGTATGAAAATAAGTGATAAGTGTAGTTTTTTAACCTTCAAATACATTGCATGTATTTGAGTGTTTTGTGTTTTTTTACTTTTTTTTAATTTCAGAATAAATTTAACTTTCAAATATATGAAAATAAGTGATAAGCTTAGTTTAATTAACCTTCAAATATACTTTGTGTATTTGCGTGCTGTTTTTTCCTTTTGGGGGAGAGGGTACTTAATTTCAGAAGAAATTTACCTTTCAAATATATGAAAATAAGAGACAATTGTAGTTTTACTGAATTTTTTTCAGACGAAAGTTAACTTTCAAATATATGAAAATATAGATTTTTTTCAAGAAAGTTAACTTCAAGATTAAGTAAAAGTACCCTTAACACTTATTTTCATATATTTGAAAGTTAACATTCTTTTGAAATTAAGTACCAAAAAAATAAAAAGGAAGAAAAAACACGCAAATACACGCAACTTTCTGAAAACTACTACTTATTTTTTAAATTATCAATGTCATTTTTTCCATTTTTTAACTTTCAACTTTCTTTACAATTGATGTAATTATTGTTTTATTTCCAATGTTAAGTATAAAAAATGCTTTACTCTACTACTTATTTTGTTCCTTTTGTCATTTATAATTTATAAGTATTTTCATATCTTCATATATTTGAAGGTTAAATACAACTACACTTATCACTTATTTTCATACATTTGAAAGTTAACTTTTTTCTCAAATTATGTACACGGATCTTTCTTCTGAAATTAAATACCAAAAAAAAATCGCGTAGTAATTTACAGTAAAAGAAGTAATTTAGCTTCCTACGCCTAAAATGATTCAGCAGCGAATGTCTTCTCATTGAAATGGTTGTGGGTGACAAAAAGAGCGAGAGGAGGTTTCATGTTTGCTGGTCGTTAACATAAAAAAGGTTAGGTTTCTAAATATCTAATTGTTGATTGGAGTTCAGCATATATATTTGAACGAAAATAGGGATATTTTGGAAAAATTTGAAGGGATAAAAGCCTTCGGGACCTAAAACCAAAATTTACCAACTCGTCATTAGCCGATTGCTAACCGAACCGCATTAATAAAATGTGTGCTGTATTAGACAAACGATAATGTATCGCATCACGTCAAACCAGTAGATACTATGTGCGTAGCCAACAGGTCAGTTAGACGATCGTCAGCTTTCGTGGGATACACGAATAGAGTACCAAAAATGCTACTCAGGTTAATATTATGACACTATAATCTCACATATGATCCTGATGCTAGTGGCAACTTTTGGGAGGTGGGGGCAGAATAGACCAAAGACATCCCCAGAATTTTGGATGGTCCTTCAATTGGCCTCCTACATTTATAAGCTTAAAAAAATCTATGAAACTTATCAGTCTCTGAATTTTTATAGGATTAGATCTTCAGCACTTTTCTCCCTGCGTTTTCTTTTTTTATTTAGCTTTTAAGGACACATCTAATGACAAGTTAAAAAAAAAAGAAGATAAAAAAACAGCCAGATAGACAGAAGCTGACATATTGTTAGAAAGAGCAAGGGACTTAATAATCATATTTACATGTCTGTAGGAAGATGTTAATTAGAAATAATGTCCCAATTTTTTTCGCATTTATTTTTTGTGTGTCGAGAAAGTTTTGTATAGGAAAAATAAAGGCAGACAAATCATACTTCTTTGTTAGTATTGAATTTAGTATTAACCCTTTGAATTTTTATTGAAATTAATCTCTCTTGTGTTTCAAAAGCTTGAGAGTGAAAAAGAGGAAATAATAAACTAGAACCGCACTACTATGAATGAAAAGTTATCCCATTTATTTTAGTAAAGTAACATACTTATACTTAAACTTATTTCTTGTGCATACGATAGTGGTGTAGTATGAAAATGAAGACGCTGCTTCAGTTTTCCTCGTCCTCAGAAAAACCTCGGCTCCTAAGTGACCCCAATTTCAGAATTCCATATTCGCCACTACCTGAAACTGGAGATTCTGAATAATTGAAGATTTAGTCTAGCTATACGAATTTCTTTTCAAAATTTTGGGGGTTGATGCATGAGTTGGCTGTATTGCAGATATCAGCAGACCATTGACTACAGTTATTAACAAGCTGCCCTTGAAAATGGTGGTGATACCAAAATAGATTCGGATGTGATTTGCGGCCTATATCTAATCAGATTCCTCAACATAAGATGACACTGATGTTAAAATTACTGATGTTTATCCGAGTCATTCCAAAACTGTAAGTGCACTTCAAAGTATCAGCGGGACCAAGATGTTCAGGATTTATGGTAATATCTAAATTGAAGATGATTACTCTTTGCACGAAAGATCCGACAAGCTTTAAACTTTTAATTGAAAACTATTTTCTCTATGGTTTTTCCAAACATAAATCCTAACATATCGACTCAAAACAGAAATCAAGGAGCCGAGTTCGAATCCCAGTGGAATTCGTTGCATTCACTTACGTGCAAATAAAACAACGAAAGATATAAATCCGACTCTTCCTCAAGCTACGGTTTGAATAAGAGGACCTATTGGGTTCAGTAATGCGGATATCGTGGACTGAACATGCAAGCAACGATGAGGTGTTGGAAAAATTGACGACAAAAAGGAAATTGATACTGAGCATCAGGAAGAGACAACTGAAGTT
This sequence comes from Ascarosepion bandense, assembly GCA_037127315.1. Classification (NCBI taxonomy): domain Eukaryota; kingdom Metazoa; phylum Mollusca; class Cephalopoda; order Sepiida; family Sepiidae; genus Ascarosepion; species Ascarosepion bandense. The sequence goes on from JBBBDQ010001164.1 coordinate 128,130, forward strand.
CCTAGGACAAACAATGAGGAAGGAGAGCTTGTAGAACCTGATACTGACTGATAGAAGGCTAACATAATTGCAGGGCTTGATCAGGTGGTTGACGGAACGGGGTTTGACAGGAGTAACAGGAACAAATATACTAAGAGCCATCAGAGATAGGGAGACGTAGAGAACCATGATCGCCTACGTCCTGAAGGGACAGGGCACATGGAAGAAGAAGATGTCTTGGCTAGCAATCAGTATACCACAGAAAATAATAACAACCGACTGTAAAATAATTTTCTGCCCAGTTAGTTATGTTATTTTGTTGTAGAGTGACTGACGCTAATGTAGCCTTTTCACTTGTGGAATTGCCCACGATCTGAAATAGCCTGTTTAAGTAAATAATATCAGAATTCGAGGCGTAATATTTGAGTATTATTCGAATAATATTTGGACTGATTACTTCGGTGTCTATTGCAATCTAAACCCCTTTTCACTCTGTTGTAATTCTGTCTTGTATTTTATTGTAACTATTGTACTGTTCTGTGTATATCTGCTTAGCACCGGATATTGTGCTGAAAAATACCGCAGCACACTTTCTCTGTGTATCGTATGCACCTCAGCGATACAATGCTCTTTCGAGGCAAGATCAAATAAGCGTGTATACTGTATGGCACTTAACCGACTGAATCGAACCAATATCATTTCTAGCAGCTGGGTGTTCAAGGTCTAGAGATTGTCCTACAAAATTCCAGGAATTTATCACATGCAATATGGCACGTTAGTGTATATATAAATCTCTTGATTTTTATTTGTCATTTTGCTTAATGGTCTTTTCAAAAGTTTTATATGCTTATCTTTTAAATTCTAATAATCACCACATTGACTATATTTTTTATCTATGATTTTCATACTATTATATATATATATATATATATATATATATATATATATATATATATTATGGACTCTCCCGTCGACTTCGACGTATGAGTGTCTAAATCAGACTGCCACACAAAGTCTTGTGTAGCACCATCCACACATTTTGAAACTACCTATAACAAACAATCGGTGCAGAAGTTCGCCATGGATCGCATGAACAGCAGGTCTCTGTTATTTAACCCATAACTGGAGGGAAGAGACGGCTTAATACCTTTCCCAAGGGTACCAGTGTGTAAGTGAGTGCAGAGTGTCCGATTGGAATTGAAACTCGGCTCACCAATTTCCCTTTTTGAGCCGACATCCACCGCAGCACAACGCACATCCGTCAATAAACGCTTACAGCCCCTGGTATTCCCAAACGGTTACCCATCTAAGTCTGCGCGGGTGGTCGAAACGTGTGTTGCTGACCACCAGGCGGTTTGCGGCCGCAAAGTTGACGAGGCGGTCGCCGTTGTCACATCGGGTCCCCAAAGCAAACCGACCGAGGATGTGTCTGGATGTGTCGTCGCCTGGCCCCGTGCGCGCATTCCAATCACCCGCGACAACCAGCATGTCGCGGCGAGGAACCCCTCGGACGACCTGCTGGAGCCGGCTGTAGAACGCGTCCTTGGTGGCATCGTCTGCATCAAGGGTGGGCGCATATATGGCCACCACGGAGATGTTTGTGATGTGGCCCTTCAGCCGAATCCTGGCGAGGCGCGGAGAAATTGGCTCCCACTCCAAGAGAGCCGCATTTGCCGATTCTGCCAAGGCGATAGCTACGCCCTGGCGCCCCGTGTTGTCCGACACGCCGCTGTGGTAGAGATGAAAGTTCCTGTCGACCCCCGGGACCTTGATTGTGGAGTGTCCGGAGTCAGGGACGCGGACCTCTGAGAGGCATGCAACTTCAACTCCATAGTTGTACAGCGCACGCATGGTTAGAGCTTGCACTCCAGTATCCCGCAGCGTGCGCACATTCCAGCAGGCGAAGTAAGACAAACGCCTGCGTGGAAGTAGTCTGACTTGCTGATTTAACACCTGCCCCGTCAAACCGTTGAGGACAGGCGCGTCGCCTACCGGGTACGCCGTAGCTTGAGTCGGTATAACTGTGAGAGACATTAATAATCATAATCATAATCATAAGGGATGATTCAAGGAGAAAAAGCGGATGGTGTGGTAGGGTCCCCAGCCCTACCCCGCAGTGACGACGAGGACTTGCCGCAGGTTACCCGAAGACGCAGAGGTCACCGCCACCAGAGGCCGCCGGATACCGGAACAGACGCGATCTGGATTTGCAGGGAGCATTGAACGGTTTTAAAGCGCCGAACACTCGCTTTCACACCCTTGCCCGTTTAGTGGAGCCAGTGCCGCGACGTGGACGCAGGGTAGGGAGTTTGTGCGGCAGAGGTGTAAAATTACACTAGCCATCAGGAGTCATTTTATAAGAACAGTGGGAGCTCACCCCGCTGCCCAACTCCCGGCGTACCGCACCAGTCAGCATCAACCTTGCGAGGGCCGCCTTCAACCGCCTCCAGAAGTGTCTCTGGTCAAGGCGGGAGATCGCCCTGCGTACAAAGAGCCGCGTCTACCAAGCTGTTGTGCGATCCATCTTGCTGTATGGCTGCGAGACATGGCCGGTGCGCGTAGCGGACCGCAAGAGGGTGGAGGTCTTCGACAATGACTGTCTCCGGCGCATCCTGCGTTTCCGGCGGATTGATCGGGTGCGGACATCGACCCTTCGTCAAGCATGCCGTCTTCAACCGATACCGGCTGCTCTCCGACTCCGTCGACTGCGTTGGTTCGGCCATGCTGCGCGCTGTCCTCCGGGTGAGCTGATTCGCGACTGCCTCTTCCCGAGGCCCCTACCGGGCTGGCGCAAGCGTGCGGGGGGTCAGCTGAGGACGTGGGCAGCCACGCTGAAGGGGGACATGGAGCCGATCTCGGGCCCAAATGTCGTGGGGTTTCGGAGGTGGAACCGGGACTGGGCAGAGATCGGAGTGGAGCTGGCTCAAGATCGCCGATCGTGGGCCGCCGCTGGGAGAGACGCTTCAAATGTTCTTGGGGATGCCGGCTCAACCCGTCCTGGGTGAATGCCGCCACAATACAATACATATACCCATCTAAGTACTTGCTTAACTTCGGTGATCGAGCGAGAGCCGGTATATATATATATATATATATATATATATATATATATCGTCATCCGCATAAACATATTTGTTTGTTTTCAGCAGGGATTGAAACCCTACCGATTTGTCATCAGTCGGAGATTCTACCTCTAAGGAATCGCCGCACAGAGGAAAGCAGATTTGAACGAATTATTTAGAGAATATAACAAACGCCAGGACCCAAGATTGCTCAATTCATTGCTGAAAACGATGCATGAATAGCAGGGAGTAGTTACTTTTTTAAAATCTACCATTTCTCTAGAGTACTCAATCGATGTGCGGGAGCGTAAATAGCCACATACAGTTCTGTTTTACGTTATTTATAACATCTCATCATTACGGCTAGACATCCAATATATATATATATATATATATATATATATATATATTGCATTTAGGCAGCAAATTTTCTTTTAGAAATGTCAGATTAAATAAAATGCAAACATTATGTCTGCTTATTTTTAATTAAATTTGTTTATAATCACGGATTATCTTTCGTATATTATAATTGAAAGATGTCAGAAACTAATTGTAAATTTCACAGGTTTTAGTATCATTCCTTTCTCAATGTACCCAAGTACTTTCAATCTTTTTCGAGATTTTGTGAGGTTTGTGAGTTATGGTAACAAAAAAAACAGCTAAACTTCGTGGCTAAAAAAGACTGTAAATTTTTCTGTTAATGATTATTGCCTCGAGAATCTTTAGTTTACTTTTGTAGTTTCTTTGTGTAGGATTCTTCTGTTATCGATCATTATTTTTCATATTGTGAGTGTAGACAGGAATATTGTTGTAGATGTCTAAAAATGGACGAATGGTCAGAGAAATATAATGTAAGACGTCTAGCTAATGTAGATGTTGTAAATTCAACATATATATATATATTGTTTGTTTTTTTTTGTTTTTTTTTTGTCGGAGATACATTTTACCAAGAGACATTTGAATTCAGTTTATAAACTTGGTTTTACGTAACACATCAGTTTGTGGGGAGGAGTTACTACGGATAATTAAATAAGTAGTATTGTATCATTTAAAATATATTATAAATTTTATTTTTTATTATTAAGATCAACGGGATTTATATTAGTACGAATGAGATTTGTTCATTATTTTTTTCATCCTGTTTGTAGTTATCGTGTATCTGGTTGCAATAGAAACACTTAAAATACTTATGCCTCCAATTAATAAAATCAGCTATGAATTATTGTAATTTATTTTATCTGACATATATATATATATATATATATATATATATATATATATATATATATATATTAAACAAGGATTAAATTCAAAGGATTGTTGATGTTCCAATGGCCATTTCGATATGAAGATCCCCTCCCCACGGGGAACGACATCACCTCAGCAACAGAAAAAAACCTCCAGTTTCTGAAAGGTTTTTTTCTGTTGCTGAGGTGATGTGTCATTCCCCGTGGGGATCTTCATATCGAAATGGCCATTCAACATCTTTGAATTAATCCTTGTTTAATATATATTTGCTCTGTAATATTTTATTACATGAAGCTCTCTTCCTGTATCACTTTTTAATATTAAAATAAATTTTTAATATTAATTAGGATCGGGTTTTTTGGAATTTACCTTCCTGCTTTTTTCCCTTGGATTGAAGTATCTGAATTAAAATATATATATATATATATATATATATATATATATATATATATATAACTGTGCAAAAGTATAAGGACAAGAAATATTTTATCTTTTATGAGAAATCAAAATAACTTTTAAAATCATCCTTGTCCTAACACTTTTGCACACTAATGGTAGTGTCCAAAAATATTAGGACGGGTGATTTTTCTAAAAACCTCACTGAAACTTAAATACAGGATGAAAAGCCAAGTAAATTGCTAATAAAATTTGATTATTTAAAACTAGGTGTAAAAACATGTATTAAAAAGAAGTTATATACAATTTATTTTCTATTAAACAAGTTATTTTGAAACTACTCATGATTCTATTATCCCTGGATATGACTGACCTTTTTCTTATTCACCCATCTCAAATTGATAAATCTAATGTTACTTCGCAAGATACACTTTAGGAACAAATACAAGCAGATTGGTAGGATGTAACATTAGATACATTAAAGAAGCTTGTGATGTTAATACCTGACAGAATGAAGGATGTGAGCAAAGTAAAAGACTGTTATATTAAATATTGAATTTATTTTGTAACAACTATTTTTTCTTTTTTAAAGCATCCGTTAAGTAAAACAAATAAAATTACTTTAATTAAATTGTTTATTTTCTGTCAATATACCTCATAAAAATATAAAATAGTTCTTGTCATAATACTTTTGCACATTACTACATATATAGTCGGGTCTGGTTTCAATCCTAGGTTAAAAAGCAATAGGAGTCTGTGGATGAATTTTTACGCTCTCACAACCTGATTGAGGGCTCTGGAAGAATGGTAAACTTTGAAAAAGCAGTAGCTACTCTGGCATGTACGCATCGCTCATTCAGTAAAATGAATTAGAGAACAGTGGCTATTAAGTGCGTATAATGATAATATACACGCTAAAAAGTATGCCTTCTTCTACCGAACGCCCATAGCCTAGAGGTAGAATCGCCAGTTCGGTCGGGTTTCAATCCTAGGTTGAAAAGCAATCGAAATCTAACCGTACTGATGAGCTGTGATACAGCAAACAGATCTGTCTGCGGATGACTATATATATATATATATATATATATATATATATAGTTCTGCAACTCATAACCAAGACAACCCTAGAGTTCACAAGACGTAAGAGATGCAGCTGGCTTGAGAGTCATACACCTAAATGCAATTGTAGTATAAAAAATGTGTGTTCCATGGTTGTAGAATTTATAACAGAAGGGGTGTATATCAAGCTATTATATACGCTAAACATAATACAATCTTGAAGAAATACTACATCGGTATTTCTGCAGGTGCTTGGAAGCAACGGTTATGCACTCACACACACTCCTTTTACAAATCTGAATTAAGAAACCAGACATCTCTATCGAAATATCTGTGATCATTGAAAAACAAGAACTTAACCCCTGTGATTAAATGGAATATCTTTAAGAAATCTAACAAACCCATCAACTTGCTGTCACTTATGACTTGGTGAAAAAATTACTATTATCAAACACCAAAATCAACTGGATCTGTTGAATCTGAGGAGGGAACTAGTTTTTAAATGTCGACGTAGGAGCCGATTTAAATTATGTTAAACTTTTAGCCCCTCATTCATTCTTCTGAAGAATTAACACACATCACACGCAATATCTATTATTTATTTGTACTTTATTGTTATATGTGTCGATGTTTTTTTTATATATACGGGTTTATATAGGTCTATGGTATTGTTTACACTTTTGTTTTCGCGGGTGTATGTTTGTATGTATGGGTGTTTGTATATATATATATATATATATATATATATATATGTGTGTGTGTGTGTGTGTGTGTGTGTGTGTGTGTGTGTGTGTGTGGGTGTGTGGGTGTGTGTGGGTGTGTGTGCATATATGTGTGTGTACATATATATCCGTGTGCGTGTATGTGTGTATAGGCATTTACCTGTGTGTGTGAGTTATATGTCTATATCTATGTGTGTTTTTTACATTAACGTTATATTGTACTATAATTGCACCGTTGACCGAATATTTTCCCTACCTTATTAAAGGTTTATCATATTACAATTATATTGTTAATCGAATAATTCGTATAATTTTGATTATCTAGTGGGGGGTGGCGGTAATTGTGATTAAAACGGATTGATTAACTATTATATCTTAATCTTTTTAATTTTCTTAGTTTATTTTAGATTCTAATTTCTTATCCTTCCACTATTAAGATGTTAAATTTATTTTTTAAACTAAATAAGTTTAAACAACTAAATATAAATAGAATAATTAGGCATACTTTCAAATTATTTTTTAAAATTTATATTGTATTATATTGGTTTTGTTGAATGAAATTAGTATAATTTTGATTATATAGTCCTGTGATGGTATTTGTGATTACAAGGGATTGATTATCTCTTAAATATTTATAATTTTCTTAATTTTATAGACTCTAATTTATCCTTTCACCGTTAATATATAATATTAATTTTTTTATTTTTTTATTTTCATTTTCTCGTAACATCTTTTCTTTCTAATTTAAATTTATTCCTCTCTTCTTTCTTTTTCTTTCCCTTTTCGTTTACGCTTTAAGATACTTACCCTTTCTCTTTAACGCTATCTCTCTCTCTCTCTCTCTCTCTCTCTCTCTCTCTCTCTCTCTCTACCTAACCGCCTTTCTTTACTGTTCAAATCTACATGTCAGCAGTCTGACTTGAATAATGTATTTTTGACATCCGCTTTTACGCGTCCTTTTGATTATATGTTGCGTATATATATGCTTATGTATGAATGTGTGTGTATTCGCCGAAATGATGTAATGATGTATTTTCTTTACATTTTCTCTTTTTAAAAAACAATTTTTATTTTTATTCTGGTTTTTATGGGGGGGGGGTCTTTGTGAATTTCATTTATTCGTTTAAAATCTTCTGTACAATAAAAAGGGAAGCTGACGATGGTTCGCCTGAAATAGGCCTTTCGATTTACCATGAAATAACGTATCTGCCTAACTTTTTTCCTATATATATATATATATATATATATATATATATATATATATATATTTGTGTATAAGCTATCGTAAATCAGTATCAATTTTTTAGGGAAACTGTTTTTTCCTTGTACGTGTGACAAAAACACCTTATTATTAGCTATGCTAATCTTAACAATGACATATAAAAATGATTTTATTACTTCTATGCCTTCATGAAATCTGCAATACTAATTCAAAAATAGTTTTTACTAATTCTATAAATATATGTCTGTCAAGAGATAGACAGAATGAAGATTAATATGGCAGACACATGAACAGAAAACAATAATCACAGAATTTTGAGCCACTTTCTTAAGAAGAATCAATGCCCATGCCACTCTTCATCAAGTTATATATGAAAAAAAAAAAAAGAAATATCTACTCTAAAAATGTCTCGTCGCCTAGAAGTGGATATTTTTCATTGAACAGAAAATAACCTTATTTTATATCTGCAACTTGTAATAACAAATAAAGCAATGAAATATATAAATCTATGCAGTAAAATCTTTCTAATACAGAGAACTAAAAACAAACCGACAATAACAAAAGTTTTAATAAAAACAATTACTGAGGCATTAGGCTCATAAGTCCCAGACATTCATGCACTGATATCCCCACAGACATATAGATGCGTTGGTTGAAATAATCCATTGACTTGACCCAAAGTGTAGTGAGTTCAATACCAGGCCAAAAAAGAGGTGAACAAAAATGTCAGTTATTAAAGTTATGAAATTAACTGTACTGAGATATCCAGAAAATACCTGGCAATTGGATCTAGAACAATCTACCCCTGTGGACAAAATAAATGTTTCGCTTTGAGATTTCAACGTATATCACCTGAAGTAAGGCCAAAACTTACAATGGCCGAAATGTTGCGAATATTACAATAAAGATGAGAACTCTAGTTTGATCAATGTAAACAGTGTAACTAAAATCATTCTTCTTATAACAAGAGTTTCTGCAATGGATATCGGCTCGGTGTGAGTAATTGGGCAACTTGGGTGAAATAACATCGTCGTTTGTTTGGCTTAATTTTTAAAAGGTTTAAAAACGTCTTTATCATGAAAATAAAATCACTATTCCAGTATTCTGTTACTACTATCTTCAGTCAAGCAAAAGAATTGCTCTTAAAATGCAAAATATGGTTGGGCCACATTAAGGCTTACTAATCAGAAACAAACACATTGATCTCATCAGAATAAGCACTATTAATATCCTTGAAATTAAAATGCAAATCAATAGAATTTATCTAGCGAACGAAAGGTTTTTTTTTCAATTGTTGCGCCATTGAAGACTCAATATTTTAACCACAAAATGGTCAATTACAAACACGGAATTGTGATCGCAAAGAAAAATAACTCATGCAATAAAATATATTTCCAACTTTATTATAAATATATGTATTTGTTTCTTCTCTATAAAGATTTCTTGTGTGTTATAAATAAAATCAGTGAGCCGAGTTGAAATGCTGGACAAGGTTGTTGTGTTGGATGGACATACTTGGCAGCCAGGCTAATGTAATGAATAAACCATATTCGGAATCTTGGTGTAGGAAAACATTGCATTGTCATTCACAAGAAAGCATAGTGATTCACAGGTTATAATGAAATTGAATCTAAAAAGTCATTGCTACATATATGATGAAGTAACGTGGCATTATAAAAATGAAAAACAAACTTATGAGGATCACTATGTTTGATAAGAGCCAAATATAAATGGGTGTTTTTAGTTCAAATGTATAAATGAATTTATTCTTCCGTGTAAAATACTCGGTCCCTTGGTGGCCACCATTTCAGAATTCCACATTCACCAATACTTGATACTGCAAATTTGTTTCTGGATAATTGAAGATTTATTCTAGCCATATGAATTTTTTAACAAAGTTTTGGGATTGACGTATGACTTGAGTGTATTGCAGATATCAGCCGACCATTGACAACAGTTGTGAACAATCTATCGTTTAATTTAATTTTCCTTTCCTAGGTGAGATAACGGTAAATTCGATAAATCAGATTATTTTTTAAATTCTCAAAACGGTATTTTTAAAATTATTTTGAACATTAGAACGACGGTTTCATGTGTTTCTAAGGTGGCAATTGGATCGTTTTTGCTAATTCTCGTTATTTTTATTCGGTTTTTCTTTTCTGTGTGAGATAAAGGCAAGTACGTCGTAGCAGCCTTATATTTTCCCCAATCTAAAATGTGAACTTTGGAAATTATACTGAATATTAGAACGACGCTTGCAGGTGTTAAAAAGGTTACAATTAGATAATTTCTGCTAATTCTTTATTCAATTTTTATTTCCTGTGAGAGATAACGGCAAATTGTACCAGCTTATTTTTTGTCATCCCAAATGTGAATTTTTTAATTCATTTGAATGTTAAGATGAAGCTTAAACGACTAAGTAAGGTTACATTTGGATCATTTTTACGCTGCTAAGCCACCCTTATTAGGTGATTATTTTTATTGCTTTTAAGAAACTCGATACAGACTTTTATTCTTAACGTTATTGCTATACTTATAATTTTTCGGCTATTTTAACATCTTTCCTTCTTTAAGTTTCACTCGTAGCCTTTAACTTAGAGACACATGGCCTGTTAGATAAAACTTTTAGTGAAAATAGATTTCTTTTTAAGTTTTAAATTTAATTCCTGACAGCTGTAATAAAGAAAAAGTCAGCCTATGTTTTTCAGTAGAAGAAGGAGTAAAGAAATAGCGTGAATAGAGTGAAACGTAATAAATGATACGAGAACATTTGAAGTATGGAAAGCAGAATTAAAAAGATCTAGTAAGTAGATTATATAAATTGTTTATTTAAATATTCCGAGTAGTTTACAGGCTGTGACAGACACCTGAAGATGGCCAGATGAGACAATGACAATGTTGTGAGTATAATCATAATAGTCCGAATGTATAGAAGTCCTCGGTATGAAGATTCACAAGTCTAGTAGCAAGGAATCTGATCGACAGATTGAAAGTTTTGAGGAACGTTTAACCACTTGTAATTTCTGTTCTTCCCAGATCGATCCTAGTCTTTGTTAGGTTCTCAGTTGTGGACAAAAGGTTAACCCACTATCAGAAGCAAACATTTTTAAATTTTAAATACATTTATCTTTAATATACCAACTGCATTTGTTTTATTAAAAAATTGCTAATAATACATATTATAGCAAAATGAACAGCAATACATTTTACCTGTACATGAAGGCATAATATTATTTCCAAAATATTTGTAGTCGCATGTATATAATTTTACTCAAAATATTTAGATTTTGGCCATAAATAACCGGTAGAGGTTAATATGCTGTTGAACAAAATTAGTCAACCAACCGAATGTATAGTCGTTTAATACTGATAATTCCTCATTTTGGTCAACTTTCTCTCATAGACAAGGAACAATAACCGAAGGGACATATTTTCCTTTTCTTAAAAAAAGAATTCATTCAGATAATGATTAAACGATTTTCTTATTTAATAAACTCTTCAGTGGGAATTGAAAATTCCTTTGACTTTCAAAAATATAAAATATTACTTTCAAGAATACAGAGAATTTAGTATATTACTTCTAACCAAACCCCCTAAGGTTGTGTGTAATCTTTTAAGCTTATCGAATAGAATATAAAAGTTGTTTTACTAAATTGTGTCAGCAAACATTAAAGCGAAGTTGTTGTCTGGAGCGACAGACCGTGGTAACATAAAAATAGACAGTAATAGTTGGTTATTTATTTATTAGAATCACCATGGAAACTTTTTTCTGCTATAAACGTTTAGTAGATACATATAAATGCAGTTTTATTTTTATTTTTGTTTAATAACACTACGCCATGATTCAATAAAATGTTTCCTCTCGCATCAAGAGTATTACAGTTACGTTTTGAACAGATTTTATTTTGTAGGAAATTTGCCTTGAATATAATGAACTCTTCACCATCGAGGATATTCATTTCTCTTAGATTTCCTAACTGTGGCAAATGCTCTTATGCTGTTATCGATATAAAAATGTATATCATTTAACGCGGGCCTCTTCTAATATATATAAACTTAATTTATTTTATATTTTTGTTATTTCTCTTAAACCCTGTTCCGCTATCCATTTGCTCATGTTCAGTTGATAGATTACGTCGTGTTTTCATCTGACTCATTTGTCCTCAATCCGTTCAGTGAATTATCAGATATTCTAAGCACTATTTATCTCTGCTATAATTTCAAGTGTCTCAATCTGGTTTAAAATATAGGTTACCATTTTTTTTCTAAAACATCTTCTTTGCTGAAATATTCGGTCCATATTATCCACAGCATAATTATGTAGAACATTCTGTTGCTTATTTACCTTTGAGCTCTTTTTCATCTGTCCAGCATAAGCGGACATAAAAAAGATGTGATATCACGTATCAGTTCAGTACTCTTTTCTTTCATTCTAACATATTTTTCTATTTCTTTATACTTTGCATTTTTGCTCATCTTTTACTAAAAATGTAATTTGTCTTTTTGTATTCAATGTTTAATCCTTTCTTTCATTTTTTTTCACTAGATTTTATAATCGTTTTTGTAATTTTCTTTCCGTGTTTGCTATCAACAATCCGTTATATGTATGTCTTATGTTGGTCAATAAATCCACTGGCCATTACTAATTCTTCTTTTAGATTCGTTTCACTGTTTGTCAGTTACGTTCTATATTTGATACACTCTTGGGGGAAGATTTCCCCGCCGTAGGTTGCTATCAATTTTTTGCAGTAGACAGGTTGTGAAGCAAGGCTATAGATCCCAATCTGTCCTGCTACTAGACCCAAAATAGACGAATTAATACCCCTTTCTAAAGGTTATTTGCTCGTACGTGAATACAACGAATTTACCTGAATTTTGAACTTGACACTCAAATATCTCGTTCTTAAATTAATTTTTGATTTTTTCTTGATTTTGGTTGCCATCTATATTTTCCTACTATTTTTATTGCGTTTGTTTTTAATTTATAATATACAGTTTTATTACCTACCTTATTTTAAAGGTCATGACTAACATTTAAACAGCATTCTGTTTTTGGTTTGATTTTTTGAAGATTATTTTCTTGTCATTCGTTGAAATATTTAGTTTTCCCTATTCAGTTTTCGGCCGATATATTTTATTTTTTTATCTGGAATATTTGTTTAATTTATTTCGGCTTTATTGTTTGAACTTTATTTTCTTTAGTTTAAATTATTTATTCTTTATCCTTGGGCGGAATCTTCTTTTTTCGTCTTTGAGCAAAGTTTCATTTTACATCATTTTAATTTTCTTTTCTATTCGTTTTTTAAAGGAAACTATTTTTGTGTAATACTTATTTTTTTAAGTTTAATTATAATTTCGTTAATTAACATTTTTTCTCGGCAGTTACTTTTTTATTTTTGTATTTTCATGGTTTTTATTCCTCTGTTATTGCTTATTTATTTAATTTTTGCCCATCTTTGTAATTGTTGATTCTTTTTATTTAACTTCTTTTAGGAAATAGAAGAAATTTACATTTTAGTCTTGTTTTTATCTGTTATATTTTTCTTCCTCATCTTCCCGCTACAATTATCATATTTTTACAAAAAAGTTTAAAATATTTTTAAAGCTTAATGGAGATGTTTTACAAAGAAAATAGCCGACAAAAGACAATCTGTGAGGTAGGATCTCTTTGGGTGTACCTCGTAACCAAACCAATCAGATAAAATGAAAAGAAATTTAAACATTTGCAAACAACCCCCTAAATTAAACAAATGAAATTAAATAAACTAAACGCAAAATATAAATAGTGAAGCTACAAAATGAAGCTAAATTGCCAGACACATCATAATAGATGACAGCCAGGGAATCGCGCACTTGTTGGAAGTCCTACATCTAACTGTATATTTTAATACCTTGAAAGTTTTAGAAAGGATCCAAAGTTACGAAAATCTCATAAAAATGCTTTTCACCTTTGGAAATCTCCAATAATTTTAAAATTTCGAAAAGAAAATGGTCAGTCTTTGTATAGGACAAACGTTTACGCAAATATTATTGCTCAACGGAAGACACGGGGACCCAATTATTGATATCCTGAGGTCAAACCTCAGAGAGTCATTACAAGGTCTGTTCTTTTTTTGTTTGTGTGCGTGGGACGTACTCCTGCTGCCAGACGATGATTGTGTGGAGGTCGCCAACCTCAAGCTGATTAGCAAAGACCTCGTTTTACTGTCCGAAAATGTGCGTCGTTCCCATGACCAACTTGCATTATATAAGGTTCTTCTCAAGTAACAGGAGAACACTTAGACGTCTACTTAAATTAATATGGACAAATATTAAGTAGCACCTCTGACAACTTGAACCGGGAATAGAGCTTCACTATCATGATCAATTGTTTGATCCCCGACTTTATGGACAGTTACAGCCGGAAAATGCTGGTCAACGTAACCGACAGAAAACAAAATTGGTGAGTGTGGAGAGGCTCTCATTTTCCCGTCTAAAAAAAAGGCATTTTGAGTTCTGAAATTCCCATCTGGCGAGTTCCACTAAAGGATCTGTCAATGACTCTGAACTGGTTAGACAAACACCCAATTTGGTCCCAATTTACATTCCTAAAATCAAAAACACTTTCAAGAGCAAGTAAAGAGGAGGAAGTATCAAAATGGCGTGTCGTTGGTAGGGGTAACGGAAGAACCATACTGCGGATCCCAATTCCCAAAAATCCCCATAAATTCTCAAGGGTGAAAAACCCCTACCCTCCCAATGTTCTACCAGATGTAAGGCTGATATCTCCGTTGTCATATGATGTATAAGCAAGCGAAATACAAAGAATGAATGAACCAAACTTAAAGAAAATATTAAACAATAAAAGGAAGATCTTCAAGAAAAGTGAGTAACGAAGCAAAAGCCAGTGAGTAGCCAGTCCTCTTATCTTTTTCCCTGACTTCCCAATCATAAAAAACATGCCCTTTCCCCGAATGACTAGATCATTGACCCGTACACCTTCCAAAACGACAAGCCGGAAAAGGAAAAGCACACCATATCTTTCTCTAGTTCCTTTCACAAACTTCACAACATTTTTCTCTCCCACTCACAGAAATTCACAGTTATTAAAACCAGAGGACTTCTAAACAGCAAAGAAGCCCAGAAAGCACTACATCTTAGAAAAGGATGAAAATATAAACATTTCATGACATCAGGGAAGACATCTGCCGTGTATCCGAGGAGCAAGGAAAAAAGCTTTATTCATTTGAATAAAGTAAGAATTCTTAAATTCTTAATAAAAAAAAAACAACTTAGTGAGGAAAGACGTCAAAAACCATAAGAACTTTCCAAATGCGAAAAGGATTTTAACAGTCGTAAGATTAGGACCCTGTACTCAGCAGATATGGGACATGATCGAAGATTCTCCCACATCAATATTTCGCTAATCAGTCAGTTAAGTGCCATACGTGATACACGTATTGGGCGATCATGTCTAGAAAAAGACATGAGTGACTGGACAAGATTATCTCTCAGTAAGGTTGCCATTACTTTCTGCGGTATACTGGTTGCCGCTAAGGCTATAGAACCCAACCTGTCCTATTATTTGATTCATACCTAGAGGGGAAGAGATGTGTTATATCAAATAGTAATTAGTGGGGTCCAGTTTATTACTTACTAATAATAGAAAAACGATACCCCACTTTATACCCAGTAGATGCCTTAATCATGTTTTCAACTATTATATTCAGTCAGTCAGACAAGTACCATACGTGATACAAGCTTTGGGCGATCATGTCTCGAAAGATAAATGACTGACTGGGCAAAAGATTATCCCGCAGTAGGTTGTCATTGCTTTCTGCGGTAAAATGGTTGACACCCAAGGCTATAGAACCCAATCTGTCCTATTATTTGACTCATAGCTTGAGGGTTAGAGATGTGTTATATCAAGTAGTAATTAATGGGGGGAGTCATTTTATTACTTTATAACAATAGAAAACCGATCCCCCACTTATGCCAAGTAGAAGCCTTAATCATGTTTTCAACTATTATATTAAGAGCCATACATGATACACGCTTTGGGCGATCATGTCTCGAAAGAGACATGACTGACTGGGCAGAAGATTATTCAGCAGTAGATTGCCATTGCTTTATGTGGTTGCCACCCAATGCTATAGAACCGAATCTGTCCTACTACTTAGCCCATAACTGAATGGAAGAGACGGATTAATTACCTTTCCCAAGAATATCTGTGCGTAAGTGAATGCAAGAAATTCAACTAGAATTTGAACACCCAGATTTGTCGTTCCGAGTCGATATCCACTGCACCACAACGTACATTCACTAATAAAAATGTTAAAAGACTTCGCTAATATTTTGCTCGGAGGATTCTATTTTTGTTTACAACTTCATATATATTGTACTAAAATAATTTTTTCCTTAGATATTTGGTGCCCCGATTCCTGATGGCACCATAAGAAGGTAAGTAGGTCTAGGCTTAATGGAACAGTCTGTGGGTATTTTTATCCTGGCCATTTTCAATGAAGAAAAGCAATCCTAATTGGTCTTTGAATGATTCTCTAGTTGGCTAGGGGGCCTGAGTTTGGAATCTAGCAGGGCGAGGCTGACTCGCTATCTTAAGTGTCTCGAGGTGAATGTATGTCGTGTATAGGAAATTCAGTTTTCTCCTCGCGACTGTGAAAGCATTTTGGCAGAGGATATTCCTAGCAGGGGAGGAAGACTTTTGGTTCAGCGTGTTCGTTTCTCTTCGCGGATATGGTGGGTAGGCTTTGTGCTCTGGCTTTTATTATAAAGGCTCTTAGTTTTATGTGACCATGGCATTAGGTGTTTAACACTACGAATTGTACTTGATGCAGTCGCCCTTATTGTCATTTTGCTGGTTTACAAGAAATGAATTAAGCAGAAGGCAGTATCTCAACGATTCTCAAGACAAAATTGGTTGGTTCGGATAGTTAACTTTCGGCTTTTAACTATCTTAAACACAGAGATAAAAATTTTGGATAATGCCATAGCCAGCCGTTTGCAGGGCGTCCAGTCTGGTCCTATTGGCTCTGAATAGAGTTGTTCCCTGAAGAGCAAAACCAGGCTCACGATAAGAATGGCAAAGCACGAGCTGTTTCCCCAGATATCTCCAATGTATTCTTTTACACAGTCTGACATGCTCGACTTTTAAGCAAGCTGCACAGTTATGGTATAACTGGACGCTTGTTTGATCTCATCTAGTCGTTCATATCGAAACGCGTAATGAAGATAGTATTGAACAAGTATGATTCCCGATAATACGAATGTTAGTGTCTCTCAAGGCTCTATCCCAGGTCATACGCTTTCAGATCTTCAAAGATCTCGATGAATCATTCAGATCCTTAAGTAGGCATCTACACTGACGATACCACCATTTATTCCCGCCTCGATAAAAAAATAAGCTGAGACTGACAAAGAAAATCTCGCTACTGATTTTGAAAAGTAAAATTCTAACCTGCGATGGACTGGGGTAAGAAATGGCTCGTAAATTTTAATGTTTCCAAAACGAAGCTGATATCCTTTAAATATCAGATACAAATGTTCCTATCTCTAAATACGAATTTGAACGAGATACTAGATTAGCAACTAGACCCCACCCTTTTACAGTGAAACCGATAAAATGCAGCCGTAACTTCTCCTACAACAGTTTCTTTCCTTCGCACTTCCTGACTGTGGAATTCTCTTCCACACGATTGCTTCCACGACGGCTACAATCTCCAGGAGTTTAAATGTAAGGTCAATAGACACCTCTTAACACACTAACCTGCTCCCATTCTATCAAACACTCTTCCCATCTACCCAACCCTCATCCTCGCTATCCTTACTCATCTGTCACCTTCCTCCTGACATTCCCTATGTCTAACCACTCCTTCTCTTTACCTTCCCCTATGTAGCCCCATGCGGAATAGTGGCAGTGGAATGCCTTGCTTGGGGTGAGATAATTAAAAAAAAAAATCTCTCATCAACATAGACCAGGCTAATCCTCCTGATAGCAAAACACTGTGCTTCCTCAGCCTAACAATCTCAGCCGACCTCAAGTGGAACGACCACATTGAATTCATAGCTAAATCTTCTGCTAAAAAGGTCGATTCACTGTGTAGGGCCAGGAAGATTTTCTCGTCTGAATCTTTCCTGAACATATATAAATCTACTATCCAACCCGTGCATGTCTGGTGTCCCTGCTTTTTATCTGGGGTTCCTGACAATACCCAACGGAGAATTTGCAATGTAAACGATTCCGACCTGGTAGCTCAACTGCAGTCATTTTCTCACCGACGTAATGTGAAATCCTTATGTATCTTTTACAAATATTTTCACGGTTTCTGTTCTAATGAGCGTAGCTCCCTGATGCCTCTACTACATGAATTTACTCGAGCTACTAGACAAGCAGCTTGGTCCCACTATTTTACAGTGAAACCAATCAAATGTAACGCAACTTCTACTTCTCAGCTTCTTTACTTCGCACTGTGGAATTCTCTTGTTTATACTTGCTTCCCTGACAGTTACAATATCAAAAAATTTAAATGCAATTTCAGTTGCTGTCTCTTAACTACTTCACTCGCATCATTTCCCTGACAACCCTTGTATCATGGTCTTCTCCCTTTTCAGTCTATTCTTATGCAGTTCTCTTTACACCAGTGTTCCCATCCTTACCCATTCTCTGACACTTGTAACTTGTTCATCTTTCTCATCACTCTACTCTTATGTAAATTCCTGTGTACCAGTGGTAAGACTGTTTTGCTTGGGGTGAAATTACTATGATTAAAAATATAAATCATATGAAACGCTTGATAATCGAGCAAGTCGACAGTAAAACCGCACTGATCAATTTAGATAAGACCAAGGATTTTGACAGGGCTGGCCATTGATTTCAGGAAGTTGTTCTTTTGACCGCCTGTTCCGGGCCGTACTTGGATCTAACTTCTGTATTTGTCTTCCATGGCATTGGCGGAAGTGAATGATGTGACATTGTGGCATTTTTTTTAGTATCCCGCTCCATTCGTCACGGTTGGCCGCTTTTGCCTTTGCTGCACGTTCTTAATGAAGAGCAGTTCTTTCGAAAGTTCATGACGAATCCAGTCTTACGTAGACTTACCAACTCCAACAGATCCCCAGGTTCTATGCTGACGATGTTTTGGCTCATCTGTCAAACAGAGGCAAGAATGAATATTTAGGTAATGAATTCAGACAGTACAAGACGGTAACAGGGACCAAGTTCGGGAGAGGGCCGAGTTCGCAGTTCGGCTGTGGTTTCAGAGGTATTTTTCCTTAAAGGGGAGGGCGGAAATATGAGCCTCGCATGTCTACCAAATTCTCCTTTACCGACTCTCCGCGCTTCCACATCATTAGCCAATACTAAAAGATATCAACCATGAACATGGTAACAATATTCTGAATGTATAAAAATATATTCCTACAACTCTAGATACATACATAAAACTCGCTATGCATTCAGTTAAATAATTTTTTAAATGATAATGGCTACAAATATAATCAAAAACGCTTCATTATATAAAATATTGTGATAATTTTTATATAATTTTCGTACTTAGAAGTGTTATATGCACACAAGGTAAACACAAGCCAGTGGCCGAGAGTAATCAAATTCATTACTGAATGAACGATGCCAAAATAGAACGGAGTAGCTCCTGTTTTTAAAGTCTACAATTTCTCCATAGTGTTTAATCGGTGGGCGGGAGCGTAAATGGTCATTTAAGCGATTGATAAATTCTCGTCTATAGTACGCAAAAATAAAAATAAAACTTACATCTTATTTCAACAGATATATTTAACAAAATTACAGAAAATATCTTTAAATACTAAAGAGCAAACTTATTCAATATAATCGCTATAAGTTCAACCACGGCCTCCATTCGAATTCGTAATCTTCTGCAAATCTTCGGGACTGTCAGACAGTTGAGTGCCATACGTGACATACGATTTGGGCGATCATGTCTCGAAAGAGACATGACTGACTAGGCAGAAGATTATCCCGCAGTAGGTTGCCATTGCATTTTGCGGAAGACTGGTTGACAGCCATGGCTATAGAACAAAACCTATACTATTATTAACCCATAATTGGACGGAAGAGACGGATTAATACCTTTCTCAAGGTTATTTGTGCGTAAGTGAATGCAGGAAATTCAAATGGAATTCGAACTCGGCTTCCCGATTTGACGTTCCTAGCTGATAACCACCGCACCAAAACGCACATCTTTCGGGACGGTCATTTTGTCTAATTTCCTGAACACTGTCATAATACTTGCATTCTGTTGATTTTTGGTGTTACAGGGAGTTTGGTTGGTCTTTTGCTCAACTGCGCCCAACACAAAATAATCAAGTGGGTTGCAATCTGAGCCATTATTTTGCTAGATATACGGCGTGATGTGGTCACATAAATTGTCTGACATCCATGACTGTGTTCTCCTACTTGTTTGTCATTTTGCATTATCCTGTTGTCAGACATAGGTTTTACAGCATTTACTCTCTTCACCCAGGTCAGCACTACCTCTTACAGGCACTTGATGTAGGCCCCCGTGTTGAGTCTCAGGCCCTTAGCAAAAAATCCGGGACTTCTTTTCTTATCAGAATGATTAGTATAAGTTTTCTGAGCCGCCACACTTTTTCGTCATCACCATTGGATCAATTTAACTATTTTTGGGCCCTCTTCAATATCTTCAGGTTGACACCCAGACACTCTAAAATGTTTCTGTTTGTCATGAATCCTTACCTGTAACTCCAGTATGAACTCTTCCTAAAACTATATATACTATGCCTCTCAAGAGATGGGTTAGTCGAGTTGGTAGTAGTTAACTCCAAACCAGACTGACAGTCATACTAACACCTTCCACATTTTGTAGTGTTATTTCTTGCTAATATATATTTGTTATTTCTACCCATGTGGTCAGGTTGTTCTTTTCGGACCTAAACCTCGAACATAATAGCATTGAACCTTCCACCCGCGAATGCCGAGCGGCACATAAGGCGGTTTCCGAATTTCTGGTGGATTGATTTGCGTTTTGGCTCTCTTTTTCTTGCAAACTGTGAACAATGGAATATACTAAACTGGGCAGTCGACAAAATCTTTAAAAAAAAATCACGCTAGCGCGAGATTAAAAAAGATATAATGCGTGTGTGTATGTCCGTGTGTGTGTGTGTGCGTGTGTGTGTGTGTGTGTGTGTGTGTGTGTTGCTTTTCACAGTTAATATTGGCACTATTTTATCAGTTGCGTATTTGGGTCATCGCCGACTAATCAGATTTCCCCACCCTGCATCTTGTAGAGTGAGTAGACAGATGCATTTCCCTATAAAATTCACAGATCTCAAGCGCAATGAGACTGAATAGCTATGTGTGCAGCCATTGCGAGAGAAGTCTTAATATTTGTGGGTGGAAGGCTTCATAGATTGAGGTTAACGTCTCGTCGAATGTTTCTCCAGATTAAATTAACGGTTACGTGTCCGTGACCAAGGGTCGTTTTCCAGGTCTACTTACTCAACACACACTATGCATAAATGAAAACATCTTAGACTTTCAAACAAAGATTTGTGGTCACAGTAGTAAGTCTGCTAGTACAACGGGTCTTGAGGCTGTGATGAAAATATCCATAGAATTTGTTAATTTTAGGCCTGGCAACGTTAATGTCTGTGTTTCGTTTGATATTTCACAATACTCTGAATTAATCGGGCAGAAATTAAATGAAAATTACAGAACTATATGATTAATTACAATCTGTTCAAAATGGCTCCAATTTATTTAAAGAATTGAAACAAAAGTATTTTGAATTAATATTTGCATTAATAATAAAAACATTTATTTTAACTTATTTTTAACTAAAACAATACAGAATCATTTAATATATCGAATTTTAATTTAACTGTATATAATAGAAACAGATTTAAATAGAATAAATAAGCGAAGAAAAAATTTATACAATAATGAATGAATTATATCATCTTTTTAATATTATGATTAAAAATGTACGACTAGACTTGTTAATGAAAACTTGCATTATGAATAAAAACAACATTCAGAATAATATACTACTTCCTTTTCTCTGTCCTAGGATAAGTATTTGGGTAATAATAATAATAATAATAATAATAATAATAATAATAAAACACTGGTATGAACGTCACCTAGCACCGGTTACAGAAATAGAAAATGTCACCATTCTGTGCCGGTCATTATTGTTAAAAACCTAAAAGAAAAAAAATTACTTAGTAATTGATATGGCTTGTCAAGCGGATTGTAACATAGCAACCAAGGAATTCAAAAAACTGTCAAAATAGAAAGACTTGGCAATTGAAATAGAAAAAAAATGTGGAAATTAAAAACAAGAACGTGCCAGTGATAGTAGGGGCACTTGGTATGATAAAAAATGGAAACAAAAACACATTAAAAGAATCATTGGAAACCCTAGGTTAAGAGATATTACAAAGAATTGTCTTGTTAAGTACTGCACACACACTAAGGAGAACTTTGTCGATGTAACGCTAGGAATGCTAGAGAGATATAAAAACAAACATGAAATGGAGCCATAACAGCACAAAACGACCTACTTAGGTCTTCTCGCAGACTTGGTAGGTGTTGCGACCATAGCAGAAATCAATTTATAATGAAAAACGACATAATAATAATAATAATAAGAAGAAGAAGAAGAAGAATAAAAGTTCTACTAACATCTTGTTAACGACTGAAACGTGAAATGGGCATTGGTTCGCGTGCAATAACTGTGAAATTGTTTTTAATGTCATGTAGCAAAAATGAGCTGAAATATTAGAATTATTTTAACAGTTTCGCACATAGCCTGAATAAAATATTCTTTTGATGTACAGAAGATCTAAGGTTTGTAAACGTTTATTTATTTTTAATTTAGTATGTCTGAATGCAGTTCTATGTAAAAAAATCTAATGACACTTAGAAGATGCGTCCAGATTTTTATATAATTTATCATTTTTGGTTGGAAATATAAATGGCTAATCTCTTGGGAGTGAAATGATCAATATTTATTTATTATCATTATTATTTCTACCAGTGATAATATCTCCTTTACAAAATTTCTACCAGTGATAATATCTCCTTTACAAAATTTCTACCAGTGATAATATCTCCTTTACAAAATTTCTACCAGTGATAATATCTCCTTTACAAAATTTCTACCAGTGATAATATCTCCTTTACAAAATATCTGAATTTTGGAAATGTCAAAAATTTCATCACTATCATCAAAACATTTAGTCAATATTGTGTAAAAATTCTCCAAAATGTTGAACAGATATTCCTTCTCTGTTAAGATTAATAGACCACACATACAAATACAAATTTGTCGGGATGTTGTAAGTTCTACATTCACTTGGTGTTGAAGTATTTCATCTCTGCACAAAACACGGCGAAATGAAATTTATGTTAAAATGATATTGTATTTGAAATCCGCATGAGTTGCACGTTTATTAATATGACAGCTGCAAAGCGTTCGGACGCGATAAAATCCATAATGTGAGAAACGAATTTTCAAGGTATTACATTCAAATCTGAAAGGTTTCAGTCGTACACATATTAATGTCTTCTGTTTTCCTCTATTTAACACAGCTTTGCACAAAGGTAAGTTTCATAAATGTCAATTGCACAATGTTTGTCAGAATGCCTAATCTCGTAGTGATTTTGGGGCTTTTCTGTTTTCGAAACTAATGAATTTAATTCGTGGAATCAGACTAATCTAAGCTTGGTCTTCGAGGGTATGTGTTAAACCGTTCTAAGCACAACCATTTGCCCAAAGTTTAACCAAACATTAAAATTTATTTGGGAATACGTTCTCGGTTTAGTCAATACATTTTTGCACACTCTCAAATATACCCTATATGATGATGATAACAGACGGCAAGATTTTGAATTACTGCCCCCTGCCGAAAAAGACAGGCTGTGCGTGACTTGAATGAATCAACCTCTTGCTCAGTGATTTTTTTATTGCTAAAATATGTATTCTTTCGCTCTATCAAAGTGGGACTCCCTCAACTACAGACACAAAAGATTGCTTTGAACTAACAATTCATTTCATTTTCATTTAATTTTTCCTTTTATAAAATATCCTATCGATATGTTTGTTAATATTCCCTTGCTAAAATTTTATCCCTTAACAAACACTTAATATTTAACTTTGATTACATAAAGAAGTAGGCTGTTGAGAATTAACGCAAATCACTAGCAAAATATTTCAAACGTAAGATTGCTGAACATGTCACAGATGGCAACATACATTTTAATATGATTTTACAGATGCGTGCACGGGAAAAGTAAGTAACCCATAAAATTGTCAGTCAGTTAAGAGCCATACGTAATATACGCTTTGGCTATCATCCCTCTTTCGAGACATGACTTACTGGGCAGAAGATTTTCCTGTGGTAGGTTGCCATTACTTTCTGCGCCAAACTGGTTGTCAGCCAAGGCTTAGAACCCAACCTGCCCTGCTATTTAACCCACAGCTGGAAGAAACAGAGAGGGATTAGTACCTTTCCCAAGGGTATTTGGGCTTGGGTGCAACGAATGTGACTTAAATTCGCACGCGGCTCTCTCTCTCTCTCTCTCTCTCTCTCTCTCTCTCTCTCTCTCTCTCTCTCTTTATTTATTTATATATATATATATATATATGATAAGTCTTCATGATAAAAATTACTGCAGCACAGGAGCTGTTATGTTTCGGTACCTGTTTATCAAATGGTCTGGATTTTCATGACATCAATTCTCTAGGTTGCGACTTTAATAATCTTATCCCTCGTATTCTTCATGACCTTGTTTTCTACCAATTAATTGAGAAAAACCATCCGAATTTCACCCCCTTAAATGGATATGTTATTCTACCCTCTTAAAAAGAAACGGTAATAATTGTGTTGAATTTATTTTTATATATAATAATTGATAACAGAAAAAATGTTTCACCGACGGAAGAGTTGCTAAGCCGAAATACAACAGCCCCTTCGTTGCAGCAAATTATGGTTTTTAAGCACTTATAATAAACATATTGCTATGATTATTATTCTACTAATTATTGCACATTCTTCAAAAACTAATTTACCAAAAACAGTGGTCAGTTAACACATTAGATTGTACTACTTCTGTTTTTATATATATATATATATATATATATTAGAAAAAGAAATAGGGTTGTTCAAACTCGAGAAATTGGTATAGTAAAACGTGTGAGAGGCCGTGAACGTTCTTTTTAGAGTGTATATTTTAGATTTATAAAGTGTAAAATGTACATTTTATACAAAATGTTCACGGCCTCTCACACTTTTTATGCTATCTATCTATCTATCTATCCATATATATATATATATATATATAATGAGAAAGATAGAGAGGGAGAAAGGAAGAGGGTGAGAAAGATGGAGAGGGAGAGATAATGATGCCAAGTCCGTAAACGGAAAGTATAATGTTAAAAGATATAAATAAAATATTAAGAGAGATCTGCATCAGTAAATGAATATGTATTATCCACAGCAATATAATATACATAAAGAAAATTCCTAATTATCTTTTCAGCTTTACTATATATATATATATATATATATATATATATATATATAAACTTATATATAAATGGAACTTTGTCTCTGTGTGTGTGTGTGTTACCTATAGACTCTAAAACGGCTGAACCGATTTTTTGGAAATTTACACAGTTGTACTATAAGCGCCTGCGAGTGTTCTTAGCTAGGTTTTGTGTCGAAGCACCCCAGTAAATATCGAAAATCGATAATCGAAAAAATCGGGTTATAGAAGGAGTGGTCCGATTTTAATCAAATTTGATACACACATACACAAATCGAATCTGATCAAAAACCGATATTCAGACATCAATATGGCTCACTTTCTCCAATTTTACTCCCGATGAGTACGATAACTTTTCATGGATTTACTTACATTAGTTTATACTTGGATGAATTATTTGACTCCGATATAGGAAATCGATACCTCGATATTCTACCGGGTTTGATCAAAATCAGTTTTTCAGCCCTTTTATTTATTTTTTGCTTCGGTTTGGCTCCACATAGGTATAAATGTAGTTATTAGTCTCAGCCATGATACCATTTACTCAGAGGACTTAATTAGCCTTCATAATTCAGTTTACAACGAAAAAAAACTTATTTGATACCGATACCAGGAAATCAAAATTTAACTTATATCCATTCATTTTTCTTTCATCTACGGTTTCGCTTTAACTGAAAACAACTATTGCTTTTTAGTCTTTCGTGCCAACGTCTAAAGAGTTTGAGCTCCAGGACAATGGATTAGTTTTAAAGCTTTCATTACACACGAGCAACGCCGGGCTATAGTACTAGTATATATGTATACGTGTGTGTGTGTGCGTGTGTGTGTGTGTACTAAATTAGAGTAGAGATAGCTTAGCATTTACACAAGAAAAAACTTTAGTCCTACAACTTGACAGAAAAAAAAATTAGTCAGTAGATTTTTGCAATACTCATTTTACTTCATGATGTTATTTGATTATATTTGACATGATGACATCAGAACGAAAAGGTCGGCTTTTTCAGAAAACATTGTCTTAGGAAAAAACAATTACAAACTAGAATGAAGTCATATCGGAATTGCCGAGAATTTATAGTATGCTGATGTCAAATTAAATAAAATAAAGGAAATATCATTGAATTCTTAACAAATGACAGTAATTTCTGATAAATCGCTATTTACCCCTCGAATCCAGAGTACCTGCATTCTGAGGCATATGAAAGACTGAATAATGCCACCAAATGTAATTACAGAAATAAATAAAATTGCCCACTTAGATTCTATTTAAAAGCACTAAGGGAATGCAGACCCCAATATTTACCCAAAGAAGAAATATACATCAAAATATAAAATATCCTTATCGTTTCATTCACTGTTCAAAGCGATAATCATACAAAATAAAATTTAAAATCGCACTGAAGATAACATTATTAACAACAGTAACAATGGAAATAACATAGATAAAAAAACTACACAAATTTCTACATACTAACTCCTTAACAATCACTATCCAAAATATTTCATTCACATTAAAATAATTAGGACTACATTCAAGCCCATTACGAATCTGATTAGAATCCAAAATACCCATAACAACAATATCACTGAAACAGTCACATATAAAATAGAACGCCTGACCTGCTCTTCACATCAAGGAAATTTGTAAAAAATTACAAAAACACAAAGTAATTTTATGCACAACAATTTTATCAAATGCATCAATCATTCATAGTTATGAATTCAACTAAAACTTTGATCTAAAGTATACCGCACTTATTAAAAGAGGAAGTAAATTGCTTAGACAGAAGACAAGAAATTCTCGAAATCTGCCAGATTTTTTCAATATTTCTAGTTCTGAAAAAATTACTCTTTTCCTAAGGCAACATATATGACTTTGAAAATGTTCAAAAAATAAAATAAAAAGAGTAAATTCATAACCTCATGTTATTCAAAATATATAACATAAATTAATTCAAAAGAAAAATTATTTAAATGCTATTTTCATTAATTTCAAGAACATAATTCACTTGCTTTCTTTTCTTATACAGTGAATTGCCACACTTTTTGTTTTCCATAATTTGCCTAAACGTTTAGGCTAACCTGATGAATATTTATGAGCGTTCCTAAATTAAATAATTTTGAAAAAGACCTAATAACATTTATTTCACTTGGATATAAACGCCTGTTATAAAATAACGACCTTGCATTTGCCTTGATAGAATCCATCAGAGGACGAATATGTATATATATATATGTGTGTATGTATATGTATATAGTATATTGTGATAGAACACGTAGACTTTAAATCCACTGTTCAAGCATTTACTTTTATAATGAGTGCTCGATACAAAGCAGAGCTTTATATTGTAATAGTATCACTACACAAATTCTCGTGTTTCAGAGCACATGTGCCCTTCTTCTTGTGATTAGTGGAAATAAAAATAAATGGTGAAAACGTTTTATTCTTAGGAATGTGATATGTAAGTGATGTCTGGGATGGGAATGTAGTATATCTAAGCCGGTCTGTCGGCAGTTTGTAACCATAGAGATACAGCTTTGGGTTAGGAGAGTGGGGCAGGGTAGTTTAGTTTTGGACAGGTCACATTTTAGTTTTGTCTAGGTCATTGTTATTTTTTATTAATCAATTCATCCCAAGCAAGGGATTCCACTGCCACTATTGCGCATGGGGCTACATAGGGGAAGGTAAAGAGGAGTGGCTAGATGTAGGAAATGTCAGAAGGAGGGTGATAGATGGGTAAAGATACCGAGGCTGAGGGTTGGGTAGATGGGAAGAGTGTTTGGAAGAATGGATGCGAGTTAGTGTCTTAGGAGGTGTCTGTTGACCTTACATTTAAACTCCTGGACATTGTAGCCGTCGAGGAAGCAATCATGTGGAAGGGAATTCCACAGTCGGGAAGTGCGAGAAAAGAAACTGTTGAAGTAGAAATCGCGGTTACATTTCACTGTAAAAGGGTGGGATCTAGTTGCTAATCTAGTATCTCGTGCAAATTCGTACCTAGGGGGCACCAGTGATCTAACTTCACCGGAGCAGAGGCCTTGAAAGTATTTATAGAAGAGGCAGAGGGAAGCCACGTCGCGCCTGGTGAGAGAGAGAGACTGCAGTCGGTCTGCCAAGTCGGTATCGACCACATTACAGACTCTCCGTTGTATATTGTCAAGAACCCCGAGGAGAATAGCAGGGGCACCCGACCAGATGTGGCAGCAGTATTCAATTCACGAGTGGATGGTAGATTTATATATGTGCAAGGATAGATTCAGACGGACAAACTTCCGAGCCCTGCACAGAGAACTGACTTTCATAGCAGCGGATTTAGCAATGGATTCGATATAGTCATTCCACTTGAGGTCCGCTGAAAGTGTGAGACTAAGGAGGCGTAGTGTTTTACTCTCTGGGAGGCAAGCCTGGTCCATGCTGATGTGAGGTAAGTGCGATTGTCGATGATGGTTAATTGATAGCAGCTTTGTTTTAGAAGCATTAAAATTTAACGAGCCATTTCCTACCCCAGTCCACTATGGATTGGAGGTCCTTTTTCAAGCTCGGCTGTAAGGTTAGCTTTGTCGCCCACACCAGATTTTTGATCATATTGGGATGCTAGGTTTTTTAAAAAAGGTAGGCAGTTTTTATTTTACTACTATTATGGCTGGATGAAACAGAGTGACTTTTTAGTGTTGTATGGGTTTCTTTTATTTTATTCATATAATATTCGTTTTTTTTATTTTGTGGATTAAACATGGATATTAATTAAAATTCAGAGAGGATTATTTTATGTGAATGAGGTATTTAGTGGGACCACGTAATACTTCAAGTAGATAAATTTCTTTAATTGCAAGTTGATTTTTATATTAAAGCACGAATTTTGACAAATCCCTTTTGGTTAATTAAATTTTAACGAAAAATACTTTCGATGCTTATATAACACTGCTAATTCATCCCTACGGTTCAATAGTTCACCATTGTTGGGGGACCTTAGAACGTGCAGCTTTTCACTCAGGCAGAAAGGGTAGATGTCGTTAAGCTAGTTACAGGTTCTAGTTTTTTCCAGGATTTTCCATTTTACTTTGGGTTTCTTTTTTGTGTCTTTTAATTTCCAAAGATATGCAGAAAGGGATGTTTGGTTTCGATACATGTTATTTTTAATGAAGTTAAATGCATGTACCAGCATTGCTTAAGTGTATTCTTTGTAGATCCAATGTAGACTTTATTTACAGTTTGGTTTTCAATTGATAGAAAATTGAATTTATTTTCCACCAATTTTGTAGTGGGCAATTATTGGGGTATTTTTGTTAAAAGTTTTACTTAGAGGATTGTTAGTGGGAAAGTGTTTTTTAATTAAATTGAGGAACTTTTCCCTAACTTGATGTTTACTATTTGGTTGAAAGGAGGTGTATACCAAATGATTTATCTATTTCTATTTTTCCTGTTATGTTATAATTTGTTATATACTTGATGTCTTGGTTTTTGTAACCACATTTTTAGGGACTTATTGTAAAGGCTTTTATGTTGATTAAATATTTCTTCACTGGAAGAATTTTTACTAATTCTGTATTCTATGGAGGAGGGTATATGTTTGATTATACTTGAGAGTGATTTGACTTTGGGTGGATGTATAATGGATATTCGTTGGGTTTTACGTATGGTTGGTAATTATTATTTATTAAGTCAAGTGTTACATCGAAGAGGTTTACTACTTTTAAATTAATTTTGACTATTATTTTAGATTTAAACTTACATATTCTTTATGGATAAGTGTTATTACTTTGTCTGTTTTAAAATGTGTAGAATTTTGTACTAACATGAGATTATCATCTCTATATAACCCTATGTCTTGTGTGTTTATGTCATGATGTGCAGTAAGATTCTGTCGCGCAAATAAGCCAATGAGATTGAAAGACTCTGCAGAGTCTAACGCACGCATTGTAATGTTAAATTGATTATAGATTTTTTTTATCCATTGTTCTTGATTATGGATAAGAACAGATGTCTTCGCGTCCAGTATTATATTATATTCATCCTTGGTTAAGTCCGAGTAGTGTGTGGCGAATTTCAGTGCCAGAATAAAGAAGTCGTTGGATATTGACGGGCAATATTCAACTATGTCAAAGAACAGTTGTTTTTTTCGTTTATGTTGTTCAACCAATTTATGTCCTCAATTGTGTTTATCCACTGGAGTAATCCAAGGTTTTGATTTGTTTATTGATCCGTTCTAGGATCATTTTCCTCATTTTTACCAATTTCCGGTCTAGTTGGGTTGGTGATTCTCGTAGACAAATTTGTCTGAAAATCCGTAATATATATATATATATATATATATATATATATATATATATATATATATATATATATTGTTAAATATAAGAGACAATGAATTTAATTTCAGTTGAAAATAAAGACAAAAATTCTCCAACATTGCCTAGCGGAGTTTTATGTCAACACAAAATTAGATCTTCGGTGATGGTGGATGTTATTGTATTACCGTTTTAATAACCTCTCTGAAGATGGCTCATGTGAACCAAAAGCTTAGAACCAAACTATTAAAAAAATTTCCAAATGTTGGAAAAATTTTGTCTTTATTTTCAACTAAAATTAAAGCCAAAATACGACGTTTAGAACGGCTCATGATTAAACATAATAGACATTCATTGTCTCTTATATTTACCAGTATATGTTTAGAAAATTATTTTCTGCCTCGATACACTATATATATATATATATATATATATATATATATATATATATATATATATAATTTTCCGATCTTGTCGAATGCACAGTATAGTAGTGTCAGTTGGTCACTGTCTGCGACAAAATAATAAAGCATGGTGCAATTCCTTCTGCCAGAAATTTGGAAACGGCCAACTGCACTGCTAGTAATTTGCACCGAAAAGTTCAATACACGAACAGAGTGTTTGCGTTTCACTCGAACGACAGTATACAGGATTCGGAAAGTGTTGAATGAGTTCAATTGTTATTACGAAGTTGTTTGGAGTGATCATTTATGATATGGTCGTTATACCTCTATTTACCTTCCTGCAGAGCCTCAGACTCGACAGGCCCTGACGTTGTAGTGCTGCCCTCGATAAAGATTTGATCTAATAAAATTACACTTCCGTATTTAAAAATATTTTGCGCAGTTTTAGTAAATATATCTTTCAAAAATCGGTGCCAATGTTATTTTCATTTTTTTGCGTAATTCAGAAAACAATTCATACATCACACGTCTTAAGTTGATAGTGAATTAAATTGAATTAAACAGTATATTTAATACTACCCGCCTGATTATTTAGGATAAATTTTTTGACCCCTATCAACATTGGGGAAGCCAGCAATTTATCTAGTGAATCCTGCAAAAGACACATTTTTTTTACAAAATTTATCATAAATAATCAGGCTGGTAGAAAAAATGATTATCTACTCAAATACGAGTACCGATTAAAAATAATGTTCAAACAAATAATTTCAATAATTTCAATATGTCGGTTGTTATACCATTTTCTTAGTCTTCGGGAATTTCCGTAATATATATATATATATATATATATATATATATATCGCTATGTGAACGGAATTCTATTTAATGGTCTTTATATCTTCAAACTTTAACATTAAATTAGTAAACGAAGAATCTAAATTAAGTTTCTTTTTATTAACACTACATAATCTGATTGAAAATCGTGATAAAATATGTGGGAAAATTGTGTCAATCATCGAATCTTTAACAACTCAATACTAAGCAACAGGTTAGTGTGTGAGCATCTATTCCCTGAATATGTTTTCATGACGAAACTCAATTGCAGTCTACTCTCTATACTCCGATTAAATTCGTTAAGAATCACAAAAAATATTTTCTGAAATAGAAAGCAGTTCAGTATAAAATTATATTTAGTGTATGCGTCAGTAAAAAATATAGATACTGATGATAAATGAATTTGAACATTCTGCATACTGAGTAGAAGCTTTCAAACAGAATTTGTAATTATTATGTTATTTCTCCATAGACGACCAGGCTCTCCATAATTTGCTGTGGTTGTTTTTCTTTTTACAATTCTGTTTGGCAATTATTCGACTAGGATGAATTATTATCTCCTCAACTCCTTTCATAATGTTTCATCTTACAGATGCAACATGTTACATGTAAAAATGTTATTAAAAATAAACATTCTTCCTAAGTAATTGAATTTGTTCAATTAATTCATACTTTTACAACGTTTTCAATCATTTTCTAAACTCATATATGGTAAATGTTGCCAATATTACTCCAATCCTATAATATCTAATCAACTTACTTTCTATTTGTTTACAACTGGTCAATTTTAACAGATCACGTAAACCTCATGACACTTGCAGAAAAGTCATTTAACAATAGAATAATACCCTATTGCATGTCCTTTTTTCCCAGAAGTCATACAATAATCTAACTGCTATATCTTTTTACTGAGAGCTTACTTCTTTACAGCTGTTATGCATATATTTTGTACTGAATTATAAAACTTCCGTAATAAACGTTTACACAATTTCCGGCTTTAAAAACGCTATTTTTTACCACCTCGACTGACTACTGGTAAACACGTTTCGAGACATTTGTCCTATTAGTTTGACTAAAATGAAAATCAATTACATTGATTTATTCTATAACAATAAAGAATATTCTACTTTATTTTCGAAATGTGGAGTTCTACCACCATTATTTGTTTAATATATAGGAACATTTAGTTTGCTGTCACATACAAAATGCATACAGGATTGAATCTTGTTCTTTCTAATGAAGAAGATAAATTCTATATCCTACAAAACTGCAACTTATAAATGCTGTCTTTAAGGAATTTAGTAAAGATCACTTCTGAAAACTATGAGAAGTACATCTTGTATTATATTTCCTTTCTTTCATATGACCTATATTCATTCTTTTGATGACTGAAGTAAACAAAATGGATCATTTATTAACAAGAGATTAAAGTTTGTCATCCTAATACATCAGAACATTTATATTTGGCTTTAATCGAGTTTTCATTTAATTAGACGATTTTTTTCTCACGGTGGGTTCTCTTCAGTAGCAACATAAAAACATAGTAGCTAAATAGGAACGAGACTAAAACAAGTTTCAAAACAAAAATATTCGATTCGTTTAATTTTAACCATGCATTTTAATACTAAATCATTTGTTACTTGTTTCACAACTAAGAATCAAAGAAATTGTGTAGTAAATAATGTGAGGCAAATGGCTTCTAAGCAAATCGTAGAATATATCGCATAAAGACAAAGTTAGAATAACGTATTCTTTAGAATCAAATCTGATTAAACACAGCACATTTAATATTTCCGATGAAATCTGCAAGTAGTTCCTATACTGATTCAGGACTATTCATAATAACACAAGAACTGCTAATTCATCTAGTGCCAAACAGTTGTTTTCAAGCAGATAGCTGCAAAACGACTAAATTATAGTATTGTTTTAATGCGGAGGTTTTTTGAATAAATCTTTTTCTAAACGTGCTGAATTTTTAAAAAATAATGTTTTATTGCAATGGATCATAACTTGTTCTTTGCGACTCGGGATGAATCAAATATAAACTAAGAATGTGGCGATCTGCTTAAAAGAAAAGGGTCTAATGTTGAAATTCAAACTTTTACTGGATTCTTTTCAAATAAAACACTGGCCAGAGACAAGATTGTGGATATATACAAATTTATAATTAGTACCATCATTGAAGGTATACAACCTTTCGTCAATGATGTGCATATATATTTGAAAATATGAGTACCTTGTTAAACCTTACGTGTTCTATAAATAATATTGCATACGCAGACATACTCTCCATGAAGTAGTTGTAAACAATTTTTTTTCATTTGAGGTAATAATTATTTGGCAAAGAAAACAATATGTTTTCATAATGTAGGATTTATGTTCTTACACAATATACACAAAATAACTGGCATTAATTTAAATTACGGTCTCAATGTCTTCGAGAGCGTTTATATTCATTCATCAGATTTTTTATTAATGTAAGTCATAATGTCCCTGATAAAAGCCTTTACATAGTCCTTCATGTTGTGTGTATGCGTGTTAGTATTACTCTTAAAGAGTCCCCAGATTTATAATCTCTTGGGGGTTAAATAAGTACTGGGATGTCAAATGTTTGGATATCATAATAGCAAAATGGCTTCATTTTTTTTAGCAAGTATTCGACTAGATCACAACGTCGTTTATAATTAAGGGCAACTTTAGCACAAATGGAATGTAGAGAAAAAGGCGTAGAATTTATTGACTCCTTTGACACTGGAGATATCACATAGTTAAGCTAAAAACATGTGATTGAAAGTTGAAAACGTCAAAGTTGACTTCAAACTAAAAGAAATTCAGTAATAATGTTAAAAGCAAAGTGCACATTGATCATTGCTTTTATCCGAAAATGTAGAAATTCCATGGAAATAATAGTTATGACTTTGATAAATGAAAAAAAAAAAATAACGAAGTCTCGATATATTGCATAAAAATCATTAAAACGGCAAATTCTATATTGACAAATAATCTTCAAAATTAAATTCTGGAGGATTCGAAAAATGATATAATTTGTCAGTAACTTAGCAACGGTAGATATTTTCTACTGGAAATAGATTTGACAATATTTTTTACTTCAGGGCCCTAATCATTAAATACGTGCCTCAAGCGAAAAAATCTTCTTTTTTTGTTTGTTTCTTCAGTAAATCCAAATATTTCAGTTTCATTTCTAGCCAATTTATGAGCAATTAATTTTAATGTTACGGAAAGTCAGATTATCAGAATTGCCGTTTCTCTTTTCAACTGTAAGATCGCGATGTTTGAACTTAAAGGCACTCACATAAGATTGATACACATAATAATTAAGGAATGCTTTACCAGAACATATTCCTTGTCTTAATTTTATTGCTAAACTTGATAAACTTGTTTATATATATATATATATATATATATATATATATATATCATGAGAGATAATATTCATTTATTAATCTGCTAAAAGATTATTATTTTTTTAACAATGGCATATATATATATATATATATATATATATATATATATATATATATATATAATTCAGATGCTTCAATCCAAGGGAAATAAGCAGGAAGGTAAATTCCAAAAACTTGATCCTAATTAATATTAAAAATTTTATTTTAATATTAAAAAATGATACAGCAACAGGGCTCCATGTAATAAAATATTACAGAGCAAATATAAATTAAATGAGGATTAATTCAATGATGTTGAATGGCCATTTCGATATGAAGATCCCCACGGTGGATAACACATCACCTCAGCAACAGAAAAATCCTTTCAGAAAGAGTTTCTGAAAGGATTTTTCTGTTGCTGAGGTGATGTGTTATCCACCGTGGGGATCTTCATATCGAAATGGCCATTCAACATCATTGAATTAATCCTCATTTAATTTATATATATATATAAACATATTTATAAATGGAACTTTGTGTGTCTGTGTCTGTGTCCGTTACCTATAAACTCCGAAACGGCTGAACCGGTTTTCTTGAAAATTTACACAGTTACTATAAATGTCTGTGAGTGTTCTTAACTAGGGTTTGTGTCGAGGTACCCCCGATAAAAATCGAAAATCGATAAACGAAAAAATCAGGTTATATAAGGAGTGGTCCGATTTTAATCAAATTTGATACACTCATAAACAAACTCATAAGAGACGATATTCAGAAGTTCCAAGGTTGCAGTTCTTACAATAGTGCCGAAAATCGATAATATATATATATATATATATATATATATATAATGTCTTTCATTACACCCGAGCAAGTGCTAGTATAATTCGGTCGGGTTTCGAACCTGGGTTATGTAGCAATCTAACTGTACTGATGAACTGTGATACAGCGAAACAGATCTGTCTGCAGATGGCATATATATATATATATATATATATATATCATGTAGGGTCTGTCCATGTCAATTTACCAGGGCAATATACTAACCGAGAATGAATTATTTGAAATTTGACACAAACATCCCCCTGTATAAGTTATGAAAGTGTGCTAAATTATTTTGTGCGAGTGTTTTTTAAGAAATTTTAAAAATACTTTCAGAAATTTAAGTTTTCGGAAATTTGGCATGCAGTCCAAAGAAAGATTTTAGAATCCAAATATCTAACTATTTTAATCGTATATCTGCTAGAAAATTTTCTTTTACTCACCTAAATGCATGGCTCCAAAAATAACATCTTTTACCTCTGTCGCTTAAGGTCACACTGTATAAAATACACCTTCTTCAATGTTCCTAATATTTTCCTAGCAACTACTATGGATGCTCATGTTCACAAATAATTTATGTGAGAGGTTTAAGTCTTCCTTTAAAAGAAAATACACTGTCAAATTTTGAATTTTTTTCTAATGTACGTGCAGTATTTCAGTGAAAGATTATAATTAAAGCCAATCATCGTAATACTCCATGACCTCTAAAACGTTGATATTGTACTATGTGACGTAAACGTTTCAATAAGACTGTTTTTATTAATTTAAGAAATAATGTAAACATATATCGCAGATATTGATTTTGTACGGGTAGATTGTTTTTAACTAGTACCAAGCATCGATTACTGCATGATAACCAACAGTGCATAGAATATATGTAGATTGCACTAAACATATGAAGTTAAAATAAATTATTTGTGTTTTTCTTTATTTTATCTTAATACATTATTTTCATGAAACAAAAACAAAACTTGATTTTTTTCATTCTCGAAATAGTGACAATACGATAAGTATAAATATTTAAAATAGAAAATTTATAGTTGGTACTATACATATTTAGATATCATTTTTAAATTCATTTTTTATATATTTTAAAATTTTCCAAAAAAAATTGATATTTTTCATTCAGAAGAAAGTGATAATAATATGAAAATACTGAGTGTCTTTCAAACATTATATTCTAAACTACACTGAAATGAATCTGGTCAGTTAATAAGAGGCAGCCTAGCTTCGGCTGGTCTGAGTTCAAACAAACACAGCGTGGGCAGAGTGCTCGATGTTCAGGAAGGTTTGACTTGGGTGCGCCCATGACGTTGTTATACAATGAAATTGGTTTCAAACCGACTTTGATTTGCTTTTTATGATTTTTAAGCGGATTACAACCTCTCTTTTCAAGTCTTTCATAATTAGTCAACAAGGCCTTCTTTAGATGCTAACAGATATTCTGTATTTTGTCCTTATCAAATCCTGTTCTAGAGGCAATACGTTTTACTTCCATTGCATCCAACTGATCACCTGTAATCAATGGAACCTGTTCATTATGTAATAAATCATGACATGTTTCCACTCTTAGCTCAGTACACATACAACTTTAACAGAAATTTGCAACTACTGGACTTCAGTTATCCTGTGGATGTGCGTTGTGGTGCAGCGGATAACAGCTCTGAGCAAGAAATCGATGAGCCGAGTTCGAATTCCAGTTGAATTGCTTGCATTCACTTATACGCAATTGCATTTGGGAAAGGTATTGATCCGTTTCTTCCCTCCAGTTATGGGTTAAATGACAGGACAAATTGGGTTATATAGCCTTGGCTGACAGTCACTCTACCACAGAAAATAATGGTAACCTACTTCTGTCTAGTTAGTCATGTCTCTTTTGAGACATGATCGCCCAAGCGTGTATCACGTATGGCACTTTAACTGACTGATTGAACTGTGTAGAAAATAGAATATGTTAGAAAAATTACCACTTTCTTCTTGGATACTGGATGTTAAATGACAGATGTTTAGACCCAGAGAATCCAGTGCTAATTCTGGTTATAGGAGGGTCATTCAAAGTTTGCGTTTGACCTAATTTCATCTTTATTTATATTTTTTATTTACATTACATGTATTACAAATCTACCAAGATAGGGGTCAAAGAGAATTAAGAGTCTAGATAAAAATAAAAATAATCCTTGATACAATTCGGAGAAGTTTTAAGGAATATTTGTATGTATAATCATTCTTATTATAAAATCTTTTGAGAAGGAAAAAAATATGTTTTTGTTTTCTTTTATCAATTGATCATTAAAATTTGTAAAAAATTTTAAAATAAGAATTATAAAGCAGATCACAAACAGTATTGAAAGCATTTCTTTCAACTTCATAAATAGATGTAGTGCCATAAATATTCTATGCACTGTTGATTACCCTAATATAGACCATATATAAAGAATATAATCTACACAACAAAATTTCGTGCCAAAAAAATATGAGAACATACCACTGTCGCCCCTGATCGTTAACTTCAATGTCCACTCTTTTTGATTTTTACATACGCTCTATCTCTGATATTAGGCACTTTATCCTATAGTACACCTTAAAACTATATTTATTTATATTTATTCACACACACACACACACTTACATATATATATATATATATATATATATATATATCAAAACATAATATAATAATAATAATTATATTACTTATTTACTTGATCAGTAACCACGTCTAATATTTACTCTTAAATATTTTTGTCTAATAACGTTATTTTTCACCAACAGATATACGTATTTTACTTACATATTACTTAATAAATCCTTAAGAATATAATATTTAAAGGGGCCAAAATTGGTAATTTTCTACTCTTCACGAATTATGTACTTAATATTGCTATATTTAAAAGCCATGTTTCTATAATTGAAAAAAAAAAACAAACTAAAATTCTAATTTTAA
This sequence comes from Ascarosepion bandense, assembly GCA_037127315.1. Taxonomy (NCBI): domain Eukaryota; kingdom Metazoa; phylum Mollusca; class Cephalopoda; order Sepiida; family Sepiidae; genus Ascarosepion; species Ascarosepion bandense. Next base: position 167,054 of record JBBBDQ010001164.1, read on the forward strand.
GCAAAATCTGATTTTAAAACATGAGTTAAATGTAAAGTACACGTATAAGCAAAGGCAAAATCTTGAGCGTGGTTTGTTATTGCATTTAAATAAAATTTTGCTTCTTTCTGACGCGACTCATTCAAGGAAACAAATTGCTTGTCAGCTACCTTAATAGCCGATTTTAAAATCAGCGTTGAAGCGTTAAAGTTCAACACTGTTTCGCCCCAGGTGGGGCAGAACAAGGCTGATAAAAGAAATAACTTGTCTTAATGTGCTCCGCTGTTTTTTCTCGCCATTTCTATCTAGAAGTTAAGAATATTGAACGATTTTAATTTCAAAACAATGAAAACATGAACAAATAGTTTCTGCATATTCATTTTTTTTTCAACTTAAGAATGACGTTTCAAAATCTGTCTCTTTGCTGGAGGCAACTTTAAACATCATTCTTTATTTTAATAAAAGAACTTTTCTTTCACTCGCCTTTCCCTAATTTATACACTTTTAACCACTTTATTTTCGAATGATTTTTTTCTTTATCCTGTCCGAAATCCCTCAAGAGTGTCATGTTTAATTTTTTAATGCTATCCTCTATTTGAAGAGGCATGTTAAAATTGACTCTTTAAAATATTTCTGCCAGAGGGTGTCTGAACCCAAGAATTTTCAGGATCAACTCAGCAGGCGAAATCATGACTACGTCCGCATATGTTGAGAAAACGCTCACCGAAAATTGTTCTAACGTTTTTCATCAATTCTCTTGTGTTTAAATTATTTCTAGAACCAATGTGTACTGTAGATTGAACTAAACTACTTTTTAGCATCACACACTCGGTATTGCCGCGCCCCCATTCCTTTACCTAACATCATCTTCCTCGATTTTTAGATTTTATCCGAAACAGAATAGCGTTCAAAATTAAGTATGCCATTTATTTTTCTTATATGCACAACTGAAATTATATGTTATTTCTTTGAAAAAAAATAATTATAGATATATATGTGTTAATAAGACCTCGAACAAAGGAAAAATCTATTTGGATATCTGAGTGTATTTTTGCGTCCATATTGTTAGAGGGCATTCCTTTGTTTTCGGGATTATTTGCATTGCTTGCTGAAATTTTACCCTCCCTCCTGTCTTCTAGGTTTTTCTATATAGATACATAACCGATTCTTGCTGATAAACGAATTGCCGTTTATGATGTTTACGTTTCGATATTAGGCCAACAAATAAATTTAAGGGCGGCAAATCAAATTCCTCTTCAATATTCTGACCAGTAATAGCATTACTATATATATATATATATATATATATATATATATATATATATATACTAAACTTGGTTTGTCACTAGAATAAAAGGCAGTAGCATCTACAGAATGCTTCCAAATAGTTACGTAACATCTGACATCGGCAAGAATTTGAAAGAATATGTAAATAGATCTTTTCGAATCAGGCTTTATCTAGAAAATTATTTGTTTTCGTGAAACTATTTCATTCAGCAAATCACTTAATTTTAGCAGGTCCTTTCAATTATTGAATATTAGCAGCTCCCTTCAAATATTGAATATTTTCTTTTTATAGATACGCTTAAATTTGTTGTCCTATTCAGACATTCGCAGTTTACTTTTCTTGCTATAGCGAAAATTACATTAATTGAAGAGGCAGATCACTGATTATAAGTTAAAAACATTGTTAAAAAATGTTATAATATTTTCAGAATTAAGCTCCTCGTTATAGAAATACTGAAAATTTCAAAGAATAATCCACCTCATAAAATTCTCAGAACTTTTGGAACCCTTTCTTCAATTGTAATAACGTTTTAGTGAACCCCAGTAGACTTTTTACTGTTTTTACTCTTTTATACTATTTTAAATATAGGTTTATTGGTTTGGATATTATGATGGCAAACTTTTGTTTTCTCAAATATTTTTAACTTTTAAAACCACATACAAAACTTAAATACAAAGGCCAATGAAAATATTATTGATTAGCAACCGAATTAAATTAATAATAGAATTTTTCATACAAAAGTTTTAACTGTTGATTTGGTGACTGAAATGAGTGCAATCTTTTATTAGTTGGGAGAGATGAACAGTCAGAAAGATGTGTACGTGAAATATATATTTAGCTTATATATTAGCTAAATTCTAAATATAAAAATTGCTTTCATTGCTTTTCAGTTCTGGTGCTATACTGAATCGAAACTACATGATCCTTAACGTTAATCACTAATGCCACATGATATTGAGGACAGCTGAGAAATTGCAATGACAAAAACATCTGTCTTTTATTAAACTATTGGCCGAATGGTTTGCAGCTGATAAAGTATCAAATATTCAATGTTTTTGTTAGTGTGGAAACTTCGAGATCAAAATTAATCTGACATCGTCAATGTGAGTGGAATAAAAAGAATTCTGTTCATGTTACATTTAAGATTCTCTTACTCAAATCTAATTTAACAAATCTTTCACTGTCAAACTTGAGCTTATAATTTGAAATGAAAGTTATTAGTAGATAATAGAGTTTTTACGACACATGTATCTGACGTATTGGCAGCTATTTATATATTCGTCTTTTCTTTATCGCACAGATCACACAATTCACTGGTCTCTGTAAACATTTGCCTCAACGAAAATATTTTTTCATATTACCATGATAACCATAATATCCAAACAAAAGAGTGCCTGTTGTTGACAATTAAGAGCAATTTATTTGGTTTTCTTGGAACATTTACTCCAAAGGAATCGTGATTCTAAAGATGTTCTCCGCGTCTAGATTAGAATAAAATACTTTACACATCTAAGCATATTTGTGAATACAATAGTCATTAAAATTACACCCGGCAAGAAATAAAATTAGTTTTAGAGTTTATCTCATTCTTCCTCCACGAGATTGCATATGAAAATATTTGAACACCACTCGCGTTTTGATGACTGGTGAGATCAAACGGCATTCATATTTTATATTAGGAGACTAGATTTCTTCATCGAGCAATATTTTCACCTTTGTGCCTGGAACACTTTCTGTTAATCTGCTCAACCACATACATTATAGATCTTTGGTAAATTCTTAATACAATCAGTATTCTTTCAGTAGTTTCATTACTATTTCAACTGTTGTATTTGTAATCACAGTATTCTGAAATCTGAATGGAGTTTCTTAATTGCAACTTTCGGTAGATTTACTATTCTTTTGGAATTCATAACTTGGGAAAAAAGTTTTTATATCAAGAAGTTTTAGTTGGTTACGGACTTAAATATTTATTATATCTCTAGAAGATTAGCGTCATCCATTCTAATGGTAGGCAGGAATATTTTATGGTGGTTAAAGAAAAGCATCTTTGTTTAGAAGGCATTCAAATCAACAAGCCACTTTCTATCATATTCAACCACAGATTCTAGGATTTTTAAGGGCAGCAACCAGGTGTTCTTTGTCAGTCTTGGCAATTTTTTTTTATTCAGACGAGCGTAAATAGTGATACCATCTGCATAGATGCATGTTCCTGTTTCGGAACTGATTACAACAGGAAAAGATCATTGATGATGATCAAAAATGAACGAACTACGATAGAACCTTGAGACGCCCATGCTTGTTCGTTCAGGAGAACATAATTTCAAAATTTGATAAGAACACCGATATTATTAACTCTTGATCAGAGCAGTCTCTCAAGACGCGACGCAATATTTCTAACTACTAATCGGAAGCAGCAATCTACAAAACTGCCAACCCATTCCTCTCAGCAAATAGAAACGCTATCACCAGCCGCACACATCACAAAATATCGTGAAAAAACCACTATTATAACATGAATAGTGGAAATAAATCAGAAAACATTCCTAAAGAGGATAAAATGAATGAGCCTCTTCTGTTCAGGATACTAATGATGCGTACAGCGGTCGGAGAGCCTATCCACTGTTGAAAAGGAAAAAAATAAAATAAAATAAATGTCCATTTATATATATACTAACAGTATAGCCCGGCGTTGCTCGGGTGTAATGAAAGCATTAAAACTAATCCATGATCCTGGAGCTCAGACTCAGCCTAAAGAATATTTGTGTGAAGGTTGGTGAGAATCAGATGAAAATTTTGGATTTGTAGAAAGGATATACAGCCAGATAAACAGAAACACACACACATACACACACAAATATCTTGCCTTATATATATATATATATATATATATATATATATATATATATATTACCGATTTTCTGAACTACTGTAAGAACTGCAACCTTGAAACTTCTGATTACTATGTCTTATGTCTTTGTCTATGAGTGTATCAAATTTGATTAAAATCGGACTTCTTCGAAAACCCGACTTTTTCGATTATCGATTTTCTATATTATTCGGGGATACCTTGGCACAAAACCTATCTAAGAACACTCGCCGACGCTTATAGTACAACTGTGTAAAGTTTCAACAAAATAGGTTCAGCCATTTCGGAGTGTATAGGTAACGGATACACACACAAACACAGACACAGACGCACAAAGTTTCATTATAAATAAGTTTAGATTATATTAATGCATGATTCATTAAATAATATAGACAAGTTTTGTCTATTTATTTTATGTAATTTTTTTCATATACTCTAATAAGATTAATAGCATTACCATTAAATTTAGAAATACATTTTAAATACTGATACATAATTTTTTAATAATCCAATCTAAGATTGCATAAGCCATCTTCAAAGAGGTCAAATTACTTTATACATTTCAATTGGAGTAGATAAAATAAAATAACTATCGCCCGGTTCACACTCCACCCACGTCTATTGAACAGGTGAAGAGGCTCATCCCTTGTTTCCTGTTTAGGATGCGGTTTCCGGTTTTCTCTTTTCCAATCTTCTCACTTTTTTTTTTCAATTGGAGTAGATAGACTAAACTATCGCCCGGTTCACACTCCACCCACATCTATTGAACAGGTGAAGAGGCTCATTCCTTGTTTCCTGTTTAGGGTGCGGTTTCCGGTTTTCTCTTTTCCAATCTTCTCACTTTTTTTTTTCAATTGGAGTAGATAGACTAAACTATCGCCCGGTTCACACTCCACCCACGTCTATTGAACAGGTGAAGAGGCTCATCCCTTGTTTCCTGTTTAGGATGCGGTTTCCGGTTTTCTCTTTTCCAATCTTCTCACTTTTTTTTTTCAATTGGAATAGATAGACTAAACTATCGCCCGGTTCACACTCCACCCACGTCTACTGAACAGGTGAAGAGGCTCATCCCTTGTTTCCTGTTTAGGATGCGGTTTCTGGTTTTCTTTTTTCCAATCTTTTCACTCCTATGTAGCCACCTGCACATCAGTGGCGTTACCGCCTTGCTCGGTGTGATATGATTAAAAAAAAACACGGAAAAAACCATGATGACAAACTGTTTTTGTTTACATGGAAGATGTCCAAGCAACAACAAACTCGTCCATTTAAGACGCTAGAAATGAATGTCGCATCACAGCTCATGACGTCACACATCACCAAGAGAGAGTAAAAACAAGAAATATTAAGTATCGGAAGCCATTGGAATAAACCAATGGCTTCTGTTTCTAATTAGAGACATTTAAGGATATTTTTTTTAATTGTATCACCCCGAGCAAGGCGGTAACGACACTGATGTGCAGGGGGCTACGTAATAGTGAAAAGATTGGAAAAGAGAAAGCCGAAAACCACATCCTAAACAGGGAACAAGGGATGAGCCTCTACAACCTGTTCAATAGACGTGGGTGGAGTGTGAACCGGGCAATAGATAGATCTATCTACTCCAATTGAAAAAAAAAATGAAAAGTTTGGAAAAGAGAAAACCGGAAACCACATCCTGAACAGGGACCAAGGGATGAGCCTCTACACCTGTACAATTGTGGTGATTTTAAAGTTTATCTTGTTCATGTTAGGTTTTTCAACTGTTTTATGTAAATAGTTTCGAGAATTTTTAGTTTTTGTTTATTGTTTTCATGTTTAAGTATCGTTGTGTTTTCAACAAGGGTTTTCTGGAATTGTATATGTGGCCAGGCATGTTGTTTAAATGCTTAGAAATCTTAGAATTATCGTTCAGGTGTAGTGTCAGGCGTCGTGAAAGCGAGTTTGTGATGTGACCAACATAAATATTATTTAATCCATTGGAAATACAATCTCCCAAAGGGCACATGAATTTATAAACTGTTGTTTGTTTTTTTTCAAATCGCTAACCGGAGGAGAAGAATGTATATATATAAGCTTGAGGCTATTGACAATCAGATCTTTATCAGCCTATCCTGTAGCCTGCATGCAATCCAATCCATAGAAATACTTACAATAAGTTCTTCAAATTGGGAAACCTGTAAATTTCTTCTGCATCATTAGCTGATCACGGAAATTGCATTGTCCTTGGAGGTCACGTTTAATGCCGGAAGCATCCCGTACTATCTCTAGCGGTACCACGCTGTTCTCAAAAGTAGAAACCTGTGATCAGGATTAGATTACATTGTATTTCTATACAATGTAATCTGAGTCAGGAAACTAAAAATCTGTTGTAGTAACTAAATTACATTCTAACATTGTCTCACTTACAGATCAATCTTACTCTTAACTGAAGACTTTTAACTTTATTCACATGAGCCGAGAATTCAGCTGACAATTTCAATGATACTTCAATTAATTGTTGATATATATATATATATATATACACTAGCTGATTAAATGTTTTCGGTCTGAGCCACTTCCACAGGTTTTTATAAAACTTATGAATTTTTTATTTGTTTTATTATTTATTTCAAAATTTTCTCGAAATTACATTAATCTCTGGTTTAAAATTCCAAAGATATGTACTAGGTTTTTTACCTGTCCAAGTTATCTTTCTGTTTGTCTGTTTGAGACGACAAACCAGTAAATTTGTATGAGAAATATATTATGTATAAAGTTATATATTTATTATTTGAAATTTAGCACCGCCAGAGAATCAACTCAATGGCTCTTAGATTTTTTGATCTGCAGCATCATCGCCTTGTGTTTTGAAAACTTTACATTCACTGAATTGTCATCAATATAGAACCTGGAATGAGTTTTCGTGTTTTTCTCTCCAAATATATCTCCCCGTGCGTAAAGGCAAATACTTATTTTCACACGCATGTTCTCGGATGACATTTCAAGTGACTCGATCATGTTCATGAATTGGCATTGTGTCAAACATACCCGAACACCCGAACACCCGACCATGTCTCCAGATCAGAAGGTTCAAAAGATAAAACTGTTTCTTTTGCATAAAAAAAATGAAAATTTGTTTGTCGAAAGCATATCATCAAATTGTATGTATGAAATTGCTAAACTGAAAATGTTCTAAGAGATATAGTCGTGAAACTTTTGATACATTTTTTCTTTTTATGAACGCTGAATGAGTACAGAGGAAGAAAAATCAATATAGAAAGACTTTAACTTTATGTGTCAAAGTGCCTTATTGTTGTTGCTGTCTTCTTCTTGCTGTTGACATTGGTTTAGCGACAACGAAGACGAGATCAAGGAAAAAGGCACAAAAGAACGTGAGGAAGTGTGTTCGTGAGTCTCCGAGAAATGGGCCCAGTTCAGCGATTTAAAACTTCTCTTTCTTGAACACTCTCAGACTTCTTCGTCCTTCTCTGAATGACTGGTCTAGAAACATCGATTAAATGTCCATTTATATATATATATATATATATATATATATATATATTAATGCATGTTTCATTAAATAATAAAGACAAATTTTGTCTATTTATTTTATGTAATTTTTCTCATGTTCTCTGATAAGATTAACAGCATTACCATTAAATTTAGAAAAAAATTACAATATTGATACAAAATTTGTTAATAATCCAGTCTAAGATTTCGTTTTGCATATGCCATCTTCAAAGATGTCAAATTACATTATACATTTAAACACGGACAAACCATGATGACAAACTGTTTTTGTTTACATGAAAAATTTCCCAAGCAACAACTCGACCAATTAAGACGCTAGAAATGAATGTCGCATCACATTTCATGACGTCACACATGACCAAGCGAGAGTGAAAACAAGAAATATTAAGTATCGGAAGCCATTGGAATAAACCAATGGCTTCTGTTTCTAATTGGAGGCATTTAAGGATATTTGTGGTGATTTTATTGTTTATTTCCTTCAGAACCAAACACAAACTTATTTCTTTAGGAGATAAGGAATATGAGACGGTCATAAAGTTCCGTTTGTTGTTTTCTGTCTAATCAGAATCCAAAATTACTTATTATTTTCACAAGGGATCACGAAATTTGCTTTCATCTTGTTTTCTTTAAAGTTAAGCGAGGCGTTTAATAGCTGATGATCCCGGGCTCTTATTTCGGGATACTCATTAAGAAGGAGTAAACTAAATTCAAACTTATAATAACACTTCACTGATCAACTAAGCAAAGTAACACCAATTAGGCTGCATGTCCAATACATCATCGCAAGCTGTGAGTTCGCAATGGTCAGACAAAAAATGGTTCCGCTTTTATATATAGAAACTATAAACAATTAATCACATATACCCCTGAAGTTTAAACGGACATGTCCACCTACGAAACTCTGGAGTCGGAATTCAGTTAAGCGAGAAACTTTTACTCATATTAATTCCATTTTATATATATATATATATATATATATATATATATTAGCTTGAGGCTATTGCCAATCAGGTCTTTATCAGCCTATTCTATTGTCTGCACCCAATCTAATTCTTAGAAATACTTACAATCAATTCTCTGACTTCTTCGTCCTTCTCTGAATAACCGGTCTAGAAACATCGATTAAGTAGCCAACTTGCATCACATGATCAGAACCGAACGCAAATTTATTTCTTTAGGGGATATGAATATGAGAAACGGTCATAAAATTCCGTTTGTTGTTTTCTGTCTAATCCTAATCCAAAATTACTTATTTTCACGAAGGATCTGGAAACTTGCTTTCGTCTTGTTTTCTTCAAATTTTGTTTTCAGCGAATTTGATTTGATTTTGAGTGTGTAGAAATTATATTTTGTGTGTTTCAGATATTTGAGGTAGGGAAGTAGTTCAAGTGATAGAATTCTCGCTTTGCGCAAGAAATGTACCGGGATCAATGCCCGGATTCTCCAAAGAGTTCGGTTTGAATATGTGTTTTGGTGCCGTGGATATAAGCTTGGAACGAGAAATCGGGAAGCAGTGTTCGAATTCCAGTAAAATTCCCAGCATTCACTTACGCGCAAATACTCTTGGGAACATTTTTAATCCGTTTCTTCCCTCCAGTTTGGGTTCTCTAGCCTTGGTTGGCAACCAGTCTACCACAGAAAGTAATGACAACCTACTGCGGAACAATCTTTTGCCCAGTCATTCATGTCTCTTTTGAGACATGATCGCCCAAGCGTGTATTACGTATGGCACTTAACTAACTGAATATAGGATTTGTATCCTATAACTTCCTTAACGCAGACTACACAGATATACTTAATTCATTAGTGCAAATCTGTCTTAAATACTCTTATTACAGTTTTTTTAAAATATGATTTTATAATTTTAGCGTACTGTCGCATGAAGCTCTAATATAGGCCGATATGTTTTACAATCATGTTCACATTGTATAAGTCTCGAGAGCCATTCAAGCTAGTAGGTTAAAGAACAAGACAGAATGACCCCAAGCAAGATGATAATGCGTCCTCTTGAAGTGAAAGAGAAGAAAAATAGAAACTGAAAACCTAACCTTAAACAGGAAATAGGTAATAAAGTTACTCTTGACCGAAAAGGAATTTGTTACCGGTCAGTTGTTTATTGCTGCTGCTGGTGATTCATCATGCTTGAAGGGCTAGATCATTGTGGCTGAGTAGTTCATGATGCAGACAAATAAGTATCCATCTAGACTGCAATATACCCCTTTTGTTTTTACTTGCTTTCTACAGGAGGTCAGAAGGACTTTATGAGATGACCTAACTGGGTACGCCAAGTCCTAATTCAGAAAGCATAGTTACCACATTTCCCAGATCATATGTATATGACAAAAAAAGTTTTATTTAAAACTCTGAATGAGCAGGCGTTGTCGGTAACGTCTTTCGAATTGGACCTATGTAACATGATTGTTCTTCTCTAAATGCTTGTCTATTTCTTTGCCTTCAAGCAAACGGAGAAAGAGGCCGTTGTAGCCTCCTTCAAACACGGGTAGATCATCCCTGTTACTACGTATTACGAATTTGAATGTCTTCTCCTTGAGTGGAGAGAGGTGGCTTTAAAAATGTTTAAGAGAAAATCTGCTTGTTTACTCTTAATCTGAAGCAAACCCATATAAATACCGGCCTAAATTCTCCAGTATATATCGTCATGGAATTAGAAGACTACATTACGTTGACTGAATTATACCTTTTCCTAATCCAAGAGATAATTTGCACCTACATAAAAGCTATTACAACTAGGATCAAATGAATGCGGCAAATTCGTAACTCCAAACACGTTTTTAAATATGAATTATGGATCAATGTTAAAAGAGAATCATGTTGATATCCTCATGAAGACATTCCATAAAAACAAGCATTAAATGTCCCCTCAAACAAATCTGAATACATCTGTAGGTATAGTTCGAAATAGAAAACTCTCCTCTATACAACAGAGGAGAGTAATATCGATTTGAAAAAAACTAGGAGAATGGATGTTAGCTTCAATTCTGAATTTCACTTTATATTAATAAAATATTTATTATGAACTCCAACAATCCTACAATTCACCAATGAAATAAAAATTCGTTACTCCTTTATAATGGATACACTGCAGAGTTACGACTGACAGAATACACGCTTGGGCGATCATGTCTCGAAAGAGACATGACTGCTTGGGTAGAAGATGATCCCGCAGTAGGTTGCCATTGCTTTCTGTGGTAGAATGTTTTCCAGCCAAGGCTATAGAAATCAATCTGTCCTGTTATTTAACCCATATCTGGAGGGTGAAGAGATGAATTATACTATTATTAATTAGTGGGGGATCAGTTTATTACTTCATAACAATATAAAAATGATCTCCCACTTTATGCCCAGTAGAAGTCTTAATCGTGTTTCATGGAAATGAATGCAACAGTAGGGCAAAATACGACTGATTTGGTCATGGAGACCCAGCACAAAACTCACAGATAAGTGTAACCACTTCAACACATGCTGAAATTGTAAAGAATGTACCTACTTATGCAAGGATATATGAAGTATACGAAAAGAATATTGAGGGTGAAGCACCAGCAAAATAAAAATAATGAGGGTGAAGCATAAAAAATATAGAAGGAAATATGAGAGAAGGTAACTATTTTCTGATTATAAACGAAACAGTACAAAAAAGGCGAAGGGCTTCTAAATATGTCAGTCAGTCTGTTAAATGCCATACGTAATACACGCTTGGGCGATCATGTCTCGAAAGAGACATGACTGCTTGGGTAGAAGATGATCCCGCAGTAGGTTGCCATTGCTTTCTGTGGTAGAATGTTTTCCAGCCAATCTGTCCTGTTATTTAACCTACATCTGGAGGGTGAAGAGATGAATTATACTATTAATTAATTAGTGGGGGATCAGTTTATTACTTCATAACAATATAAAAATGATTTCCCACTTTATGCCCAGTAGAAGTCTTAATCGTGTTTTTAACTATTTTATTCAGTCAGTCAGTTGGGCGATCATGTCTCGAAAGACTGACTGAGCAAAAGAGTATTCCGCAATAGGTTGCTATTGCTTTCTGCGGCAGACTGGTTTCTGACCCAGGCTATAGAACCCATCTGTTCTATTATTTAACCCATAAACGGAGGGAAGAGACTGACTAATACCTTTCCAACGGGTATTTGTGCGTAAGTGAATGCAAGGAATTCAAATGGAATTCGTACTCGGCTCCCGATTTGTCGTTCCGAGTCGATATCCACTGCACCACAACAAACATTAATACAAATACTAATCCTAAATTAAAGTAAAAATAAGAATACATTGGGGAAAAGTAAAAAAAAAAAATGAACTAAGATAGAAAAAAGGGAACATTGGGACAACAACAGAGTCACCAATAAGCCCAACATTGGAAAACACATCGACTCAAAGAGAAATATGCCTACAAATATATTGAGATGTCCCTTGCCAAACAAAACCAGGCGCAAGTTTCTAACGCAGTGTCTTAAATACATATAAGAATGCATTTGAGAAAAATGTTTGAATGTTTGGAAGCAATGAACATTTTATATCAGATAAACAATCTAAAAACCATTTAAAAAAAAGACAACCCCTGGAAAAAAATAAACAATGGCCCCAAAATCATGCACTGGAATATAAAAAGCGTGAAAGTTAACTGTAATGAAACCATCCTCCTCATTACCATTTAATGCCCGGAAATAATATGCCTACAGGAAACGCATTTGAAAGAAAGTGATGTTCTTAACAGTTTCTCCGGCAATAGACGAAGAATATTCTTTCTTATCTTATCTTATGTACAACGCAGACAAAATATTGTAGTTATTTCAAGACAAACAGTAAAAACAAACTGCTTCATCCTGGGTATGACGATAAACTACATCCAGCAGTAAGCCATCTGATCAAGAGAATTTGAGGAGTGTTGATCCGACCTTTTTTTAATGCTGTTATTCCCATATCTACCTTGATCCCATCTATCTATTAGGGTCTCAGTTATGGAAAATAACGAATCCATAAACTGGGGTCAAAACATGAAAATATGTAAATGTACCAGCCATGCATTCTCATAGTAAAAGAAAAATATGCCAACATTGCATTGTTAGAAAAAATAAAGAAAATGTCATAAGATGTTGATTTGGCGTTAAACAAGCACATGTAACTGCTAAAAATTATGTGTGAACTTATTCTTTTTTCAAGAAAGGAAAAATATAAAACCAAATGGATTGTTTTTATTCTATTGTTTCACGCTCAATCTAGAATCATAAAACGCTTTCCATATCACTGTTGCATGATTGTTGCTTATTTGTCTACTTGTCACAAATAAGTAATGATCGGGCGTCTCATCAATACCTATCAATAATAACATTACTCACAGTGAAGTAAACTAATGATAAATATGCAGGCGGTTGCAATATTTGTAAATATACAGAAAACAATAATCATTTGTTCTCTGTACATACCACCAAGGAAGAAAATCAGTGAAACAGAGCTAAACCAGTTAGTCAAACATATACGAAAGTCTTTCAGGTGAGAAAATTTGACAGGTGTATTGGTGGGAATAAGGAAACTGACATGTCCCGGAAAGGATATATATATATATATATATCATTCGAGGTGGTAAACCTAGGGACGTAGACTTCTCTGCGTCCTCGCCTTCGTCTGTATTTATGGCTGACTCCAGCCAGTCCCATTACTGTGAGGGGGAAAAATGTATGCATATTCGTTACATATTCATTACATCAGAAACTTATAAAAAAGAAAGAAAATTATAGAAGTATTATTCATCCATCTTCTTATCATAATAGAAAGTCCTAACCCAACAGTAGATAATAAAGTGCCATTTTGGAATATTTGAAAGGCAAAATAGGAAAATTCAGATATTTGTATTCATGAATATTAATTTCACAAACTAATATTAAAAATGAGGAAACGTGGATTTATTTTTTCATTATCAGTTCTCGTCATATAAAGAAAACTAGCAGTATAGCCCGGCGTTGCTCGGGTATAATGAAAGCATTCAAAACTAATCCATGATCCTGGAGCTCAGACTCTTTGGACGTTGGCGCAAATGGCTAAAAAACAATAGTTGTTTCCAGTTAAAGTGAAACCGTAGAAAGAAAGAAAAATGAATGGATGTAAGTCAAATTTTGATTTCCTGGTATCGATATCAAATAAGTTTTTTTCGTCGTAAACTGAATTTTGAAGGCTAAATAAGTCCTCTGAGTAAATGGTATCATGGCTGAGACTAAGAACTACAATTATACCTACTTAGAGCCAAACCCGAAGCAAACACTAAAATAAAATATAGATATACAGGCAGAAAAGTAGACACACACACAAACATGTTGACTTTTATATATATATTATCGATTTTCTGCACTATTGTAAGAACTGCACCCTTGAAACTTCTGAATATCGTTTCTTATATCTTTGTCTATGAGTGTATCAAATTTGATTAAAATCGGACCACTCCTTTTATAACCCGATTTTTTCGATAATCAATTTTTGATATTTATCGGGGGTACCTCGACACAAAACCTAGCTAAGAACACTCAGAGACGCTTATAGTACAACTGTGTAAATTTTCAAGAAAATGGGTTCAGCCATTTCGGAGTCCATAGGTAACGGACACACACAGACAAAGTTCCATTTATAAATAAGTTTAGATATAGCAAATTGTTTCATCTCTGCAACATTTAGGAAGCCATGGTTTAACAAGGAATACAAAGAAGAAATGAGAAGATAACGTGCAATCAAAATAAAATTTACGGACAATTTAACCAAGGAAAACAGTAGAACTAATGGACAAAAAATTGTTAAATAATCGAAAGGAAATGCATCGAGAGACTATTTATCAATAATAACTTGAACAAAAGAAAAACAATATATGCGGTATATGAACCGGCAAATATCAGATGGAAATAACAAGGACCCAACCAAATACTCTACATATAAAGATAACCCAAAATAAATATATAGCAAAGAAAATGGTAAAATGGTTTCAAGATATTCAGGAAACTCCTATTTAAAAGCACAAACCCCAAAAAGTTATATGAAAACAAACCAACATTTCACTAAAGCAGAATAATATGAAGAAAAAAGTCTCCAAACTTATTAAAAATGAGTTTTTCATTAAATCGTTATTATTAAAAAGTAAAATCAAATTATTTAAATTACTTTTTAAAAATTCTTAATCCTTTTAAAATCTTTCGAAATTTTGGTAAAATATTTTGCTTAGATTTTCGTTTTGAACCAAATTGTAACGAAAATTTACAATGGATAACATAATATTAAATGACTCAGTTTTTATTCTGTTTTTTTTTTTTTTTCGGCAAAAACAAATTAATATAAACATCCTTGCAAAAATAATCAAATAATTGTCGGATTTTGATGAAACATTCAGGATTTATTCACACATTAAGCAAATTATTTCTAAAATTATTAATTTTTAAAAAAATCTTTGAAAAATATATTTTTTTACATCTGTTACCACCACTCCTCGTAAATTTAATAATTAAAGGCAGGTCTCATCAGGTCATATTAAACCTCTTCACACGGTCATCGGCCATGAGAAAACGAATTCTCAGTTTCTAACTAAATACCAGAACCATCCTTAAACAGAATGCTAGAAATTTATAATGATACATGAGTCAATGACAACGTCCCTAAAGTATGAATGCAAGTCACTGTTATTCAAAACCAACAAGAATAATAAACAGACCCAAACTATTTATGGCCTTATTCTCTCAGCAGATTTGTGTGCAAAACTTTTCAAATAATGGACAACAATAGATTTATATGGTATTTGTCATTTCTAATTTCCGAGACAATAGACATTCGCAAGTATGAAGAAGCAGTTATTATTCTTCGTAAAAAGAAATGTCTGTTCCTCAAAGAAGCATTTTCTCTGCCACTCTGTCTACCATAAAGCTATATAATAAAGTAAAAACTATAAATGACAAGACATACTGTGCTCTCTATAGGCGAGTGACGTCTTCATTCGCTATTGATCAATGTCGTTGTAGTGAATAGATTTTCAACTTTAAGTTTACCTAAACATGTGGGCTACATAGAATGGCTTCAAATTTCCAAAAGGCAAAATACAATGCGTAGGTTTTTGCAAATTTTAGATAAATGCACCATAATGTGATTATGATATTGTAAGCAGCTACCTACAGTCCTAAATGATTTAGCTTAAAATAATACACAAAATTTTGTTTATAATAATATCAATCACACAGTCAGTTATATTTTGTAATATGAGTATAATATTCTTGTTGTTGATAAATACAACTATTTCGGCATCACATTTGACAGCGTATTAATATTTATACCTCATGGTAAATATCTGGAATCTAAATGACAATAGGTCATTCAAATTGTGCAGTTTTTTTACACACAGACAAGACTACATGAATCAAATCTTATTCACGCTCGATTTTGTCTGCTTTAAATATGAAGAAAAAAGAAAATAATAAAACGACAAAGATGAACTTTTGGAGCTTTCACAACTTCTTTCGGTGAGAAATTTAGATACAGTAACTAATGAACCACAAATTACGACGAAAACCAGCTGGCCATAAAATATTGCTTAAAGCTTTCGTCATGTCCGTTAACCCACTAGGGCCATTCGTATCATATTTGATACAGTATTTCCCTATAAGGAAACATTTTGGTATTTCCCTATAAGGAAACATTTGGTATTCATTGACTGAGCAGTCAGTACTGCTTTCATTTGAAATTTATAAAATATTTCTCTTAAAAAATTTTTCAGGAAAATATTTCTTTCAAGGCTTGTTTTCATACTGTATCAAATATGATACGAATGGCCCTAGAGGGTTAAGGCTTCTACTGGGCATAAAGTGGGGGATCAGTTCTTTATTGTTATGAAGTAATAAACAGATCCCCCACTAATATGATACGAATGGCCCTAGAGGGTTAAGGCTTCTACTGGGCATAAAGTGGGGGATCAGTTCTATATTGTTATGAAGTAATAAACAGATCCCCCACTAATATGATACGAATGTCCCTAGAGGGTTAAGGCTTCTACTGGGCATAAAGTGGGGGATCAGTTCTATATTGTTATGAAGTAATAAACAGATCCCCCACTAATATGATACGAATGGCCCTAGAGGGTTAAATATGCGTCGTCCATCCAAAATTTATAGTTCTTTTCAGCACAATATATATATATATATATATATATATATATATATATATATATATAGTGGAACCTGTTGTATGCGACTAACCCTACTACCATCAATAACCGGTCTCATACGGAAGGTGGTCGCTCACTAAACACTCGTGATCTTCCCCAAGATCGTATATTTTATTTCACTCACGAGAATGTACATATTTTAGTATTTTCCCATGTAATCTGGTAATAAATAAATGAGAACATAAGATGGGCTGACTATTTATTCAGCTTAATTATTTTTCTATCATTAAAAACATATTTACAACGCTTAACAAACGAAATTAAAATTACTTATTCACACTGGTGTAGGCTTATAAAAAATCAGCTATTTTTTTCTTTTGTAATGTGACCACGTCGATTCTAATTGATGTTGACACTTATAAAATATGTACGTTGGAAAAGTTCGCGATGTATACGTTTTCAATTTTTCCTTGAGTGATTGTAAAAGAGAATCTGCGATAATATATGGAAAAAAAAAACATACAAGAAAAAAATGACAAGGATCAGGGGAGAAAGAGAGAGAGAGTGAGAGAGAGAGAGAGAGAGAGAGAGAAAGAATGAGAGAGAGACAGAGACAGAGAGAAAGAAAGAAATAGAGAGATTAAAACGATTGAGAAGAAATAAAGATAATGAAAGAGATAAACATTGAAAATTTAAATTTCAAATAGATGTGATTTTTCTCCTACGCTCGAATTTATCCAAGTGTGTACAGAAACTAACAAATCTTTGAAACAAATGTAATAAGTACATGTTAATACAAGACAGCCGCCGTTTGACCACCGCCATTTCAACAAATAATAAAAATTTGGCAATTCACTACAATAATAAAACAAGAAAAAGTGTTTCTGGCTTAGATTAAAGGAAAATGAAATACATTACTAACTTAAATTCTCCTGATTTAGAAGTTAGGACTCTATTGCCAAAATTAATTATTGTTATAGTTGTCGCTTGACCAGTGATTTTTATTCTTCATGCTGGTCGGTGTTCGCGTTTTGGAAGAGGTCGCTCACTGGGGGTCAATTAACAGTAGCATAAGGAAACCGGTCGTTAATAACAGGTGGTCGCTGACGGCGGGGATCGCATACACCAGGTTCCACTACATATATATATCTATCTATATATATATGACAACGCATAATGTCCTTTCTATTTCGATATATATATATATATATATATATATATATATAATAACAAGACCGACTCTGTACGTATCTAAATCCTAAAATTTTACAAAAGTAAACTTTGAGGACCACAATTAACCGGCAGAATCTAACTCCGTTACTGTCCGTCGCTATAAAGCGTTGGACAAGAGGGGGAAAAAAAAAGGAAAACCGCGGAGTACCGACAATACATACAGTACCTCGCAGCAAAGAAAAAAAACCCTCAAACGGAACCAACCACAAAGAAAGAAAAGTGCTCGATACAAACTAACCAAATCGAATTAACAAAGAGGAAGTAACGTAGAGCAAAAACACACGTGAAAAGATCACAAGATCGCCAAGACCTACCGCGGTTTCGCACAACGGCTCGTCAGGGCCGTTGTGCGAAACCGCGGTAGGTCTTGGCGATCTTGTGATCTTTTCACGTGTATATATATATATATATATATATATATATATATATATATATATATATCATAAAGCCATACGGCTAACGTAATATAATTTATTAATGAAGCTCATATAAAAAACACAAGTCCTTGAGTATATCAAATAAACATATTCACCATGGATGTTTGATGCTAGCTACACTTTTTAAATTTAAAACAGTACTAGACTAGTTATATTTTGGGTTAAATGACTAGATAGACCGGTAAGTTATATGCTAACAATTTCTTTTCCCGCACTTGTCGTTTTTGACGTCCCTTTTCAACCAAATTTACTCTCCATAAATTTAAATTGTAAGGCAAACGCTATTTACTGTTCTTCTGATAAGTGTTTTATTTCCGCGATCATTAGTAATGTTTTTGTTTTTTGTTTATTTTTCAATAGCCAGTAACCGCTTTCGGTTTAGCGGCCTTACTGTCTTGCTTGATCCAATTAAAAAAAAACACAAGCACTCAAAAAGAAACAAATAAATATAATGTTAAAACTATTTCGATATGCAAAGTCAAAAGGTTAAGTCTTGCTACCTTCCACGAAGAACTAGTTCCCCTGATCATTTGCCAATATAGATTCATGGTTTAAAAGATGGGAAAAATAAGAAACGCACTGCCATCCATTAAAATTAAATTTACTGAAAGACAAAAATTGCGTGTTCTTTACTGTTTGAACAGCAAAAATTACGACGCCATAGCCATTTCAATTGAATATGAAGATGGTCTAATGTACGGTGCATATGGCTGTAAATGACGGAGATCCGTTTGCGAATTTTAGACAAGTTGGTCAAATTTATGAGGATTATTATTTTTACAATCTAAAATGTTTTGGTTTACCTCTACTAAATAGATGAATAATCAGCATAATATGAAGAAAAGTGGCTCCAAACTTATTAAAAACGAGTTTTTCATTAAAACGTTATTATTAAGAAGTAAAATTAAATTATTTGAATTATTTTTTGAAAATTCTTAATCCTTTTAAACACATCCGAAATTTTGGTAAAATATCTTGCTTAGATTTTCGTTTTTAACCAAATTGTTACGAAAATTTACAAATGATAATGTGATATTAAATAACTCAGTTTTTTTTTTTTCCGGCAAAAACAAATTAATATAAACATTGTTGCAAAAATAATTAAATAATTGTCGCGTTTTGATGAAACATTCAGGACTTATTCACAAGTTAAGTTAATTATTTCTAAAATTATTATTTTCTAAAAATATTTGTAAATTTATTTATTTTTTTACATCTGTTACCACCACTCCTCGTAAATTTAATAGTTGAACGCAGGTCTCATCAGGTCTTATTAAGAATATAAATCATCTATTATTTTTATTTTAAATTCAGCCCTAAATAAAATAAAACCATGACATTTTTCAATTAAATAAGCTTTTAATTGCAATGATAAATAATAAAAATCAAGGACAATACAATCTAATTTTGTTCGATTAATAATGAAATTTTAAAAGAATTATTTTCATTTTTAATGTTAATAATTTATAAATTTCAAAATTATTTTGAAAAATTTCAAAAACGTGTAGTCGTTAGGTTCATAAGTCATTAAGTAAAACTATATTCACGAATGAAAAATTGATTAAGCTTAATACAAATTGTTGATCCATCGTACTTTTAATGTTATCTATTTCATTGTGCTTTTGATGATATTTTGTATGGTAATTTATGTGTGTACGGTAAAAGGTCATGAGTTTCAGACTTTCTTTCCTTTACAGGAAAAAAGATTTGGACAATTCTGTCAATTTTGATCACCATTGACCCTTACTTATCTTGCATCTGTCTGCCAGACGTGTCAAATGATACGCAAAAGGTCAGAGTGATTAACACTCCTTAATTAAGAAATAGTTTAGCATGAATTCATGCTATAAAGAAATAATAGTTGTGTAAATCAGATTAATTTAACTTTAAATTGGTTAATTTCCAAAAGTAATGTGTCAGAGATGTACAATTTAATTTTTCAAGATTTTTAAATCCGTGAATTATCTTTTATTTACAAATTTATCGATCGTTCAAAAATCTCTGAAATGTTTTTTGTTTAATTTCAAAAATATTCAAATTTTTAAATTCCAATCAATACAATTTCTGTTTGAAATAAACTATATTATTTTACATACTGAAGTAGTAAATTTAATTATTTAGCTTATTAAAACTAAAATAAAAGTCTCAAAAAACATTTTATTTTTAAAAATTCAGTTTAAATTAGTTATCTAAAATGAGTGAAAGTATCAATTTTAAAGGGCTGATAAACAAAAAATACATTAATCAGTTATGTATGATCAAGAAGAATACATACCAGATTTCCTTTTTTAAATCATATCACCCCGAGCAAAGCGGTAACGCCACTGATGCGCAGGGGGCTATATAAGAGTGAAAAGATTGGAGAAAAGAAAGCCAGAAACCACATCCTAAACAGACACCTGTTCAATAGAGATGGGTGTAGTGTGAAAAAAATGACCCTGATTCAGTAAGGATTGCCGAAGTTGTCACAGAAGATTGTTTGATAATTAATTATGTGTGTACGGTAAAAGGTCATGAGTTTCAGAGTTTCTTTCCTTTATTTGAGAGAGACCGTTCTTTGAGAAATGTCAAAATAAAGAAATGTATAATAGATCTTTCATGCGTTTCTATTGACAGTTCTCGGTAAACTGCGTTTGTAATCGTCGAGATGTTTGAACAATAATCTCCATATTTTGCTTCGTGTTTCTAAGTTCTCATATTATCTCAGATTCTCTTCTTTTTCACGTGCTGTCGAAGAAGACACTAAAAATCATCATAGTTAGTCGTATGGTACCTGATAATCTTGAGACTTCTACCTACCACAGTTAAAATTGAATCTCCTTGCTTGGGTAGCTTTCGGCGTGTTTTGTCCGAAATTGGGATGTTTTTCGGTTGTAGAAAATTTTTTCGATTCATTTACCGCAAAAATGGATATTGGCCATCTTCATTGATTACTCAACTCTTTTCACACAGCGTGGATTCAAGGATATTTTTTTCTATAGCTATTTAACTATTATGAATTTCTATTCATATAATGTAAACATCTTAGCATATAAAAACAGCCGTAAAACAGTACATTTTTTGCAAGTAGTTCGCTATGATTTGTGTTTGAAAATCAATGTTTATATGTATTTTTGTAAATTTTCTTCTGCTGTTAATTTCTATTTGAGACAACTTTCTCCAGTTGATGTTTACGAGTCAATCATGTATACACAATCAGGATAATATATTCGTTAATAGTCTTCAGTTTTTCCATTACAAACTCTACACGACATTCATCTTGACATAATGAATGATTTAATCGAATTATTTCTTGTTATTCTACTTTTTATGCAAACGTACTGAAAAGTCAGTCGATCTTACGAAATGCAATATTCGTGATGAAACACGAATGAAATGCCTATTAGTACGTCTGCCAAATTTCTCACATTGAAAGCTTACTAATATAACTTAGTTGCTACTAATCAATATGCAAATCGTAATAATAATAATAATAATTTCAAAAGTGCTTTGAGAACAATTTTTAAAGATTACAACCAAGATCTCTGTTATAGTAAAGCACATCATTTGCTATTAGCGTGAACATATTTCCGTCTATTTTTCCTCATTTTCAAAAATCACTGTCTGGAATTCAATAATGAAACTTTTACAGAGAGTTTTAATGATTTATCACAAAACAAGGAGAAAACTTAAGTATAATCCATCATTTATTTCGACCAAACATGAATTCTTCTTGCTTAATATCTAAATCTAAACTTATTTTTAAATAGAACTTTGTGCTTGTATGTGTGTGTGGGTCTGTGTGTGTGTCCGTTACTTATAGACTCCGAAACGGCTGAACCGATTTTCTTGAAAATTTACACAGTTGTACTATAAGCGTCTGTGAGTGTTCGTAGCTAGGTTTTGTGTCGAGGTACCCCCGATAAATATCGATAACCGATAATCGAGAAACTCGGGTTATAGAAGGATTTGTCCGATTTTAATCAAATTTGGTACACTCATGGACAAAGATATAAGAAACGATATTCAGAATTTCCAAGGTTGCAGATCTTACAATAGTGCAGAAAATCGATAAAACACACACACACACACACACACACACACACACACATATATATATATATATATATATATATATATATATAAAAGACAAGATGTTTGTGTGTGTGCCTGTTTATCTGCCTGTATGTCTGTAGTTTTTTCATCCCTTTTATTTTAGATTTTGCCTCAGGTTTGGCTCTAAGTATGTATAATTGTAGTTCTTAGTCTCAGCCATGATGAGGACTTATTCAGCCTTCAATATTCAGTTTACGACGAAAAAACTTATTTGATATAGATATCAGGAAATCAAAATTTGACTTACATCCATTCATTTTTCTTTCAGTATACTGTTTCGCTTTAACTGGAAACAACTATTGCATTTTAGTCTTTCGTGCCAACGTCCAGAGAGTCTGAGATCCAGGATCATGGATTAGCTTTAATGCTTTCATTACACCCGAGCAACGCCGGGCTATAGCGCTATTAAATAATATAACATTTTCATTGTTCTCTGAGATGTGATCTAATCTCACTGGTTCTGTATGATTGTCAGTCATTGTATCCCGTGCTTGTCATTAGTCTTTGCATAATGATCATCTTTAAGGGCGAGCAGACAAAAGGTGATCTTATCAGGCCACTCATACACTGATCGTACTATGGCAAATTTAATAAGGTGTCGTAGTTAGATACGACAGTGAATACAGGGGGCGATAATTGAAGTGTTAAGAAAGCCTGTCCGCTAGGAGGCCGTGTCTCCTGTCGTGTCGACGCACTTCCGGTACAGTCACTGTGCCATGAGCAAAACCGTCTTCAGAGAGCTTAATTAGCTGAAAACATTTCTTCTTTCTCACACGTTATGCTTCGGCTCATACTGCTAAATTTATTTCCTGCAGCCAAACACGATCATATGAATAGCGTCGAATAAATTCTAGAATATATGAAGTGGTGAGATTGAATTTAATTAAATATGAACTTGCACACAGAATTATGCATCTAAAAGTAATATACACTGTGTGAAAAATGTGAATGTTGCGTTGGGTTTAAGTTTTTCTAATCTCAGAATTCTGACAGCGAGAAATGCTGGAACTGATATGATGGTATCTTATCATATTTCTAACATTGTCAGAAAACTATTTTTCGTTTACGTTTTGCTCATTTATATATATATATATATATATATATATATATATCAAGATGAGCAATACGTAATCGAAAAATTGTTTTCTGATATATATATATATATATATATATATATATATATATGTAATCATCTCACCCCGAGCAAGGCGGAAACGCCACTGATGTGCAGGGGGTTACATAAATGTAACAAGATTAATTAGAAAAGAGTGAGGAGTACAAACTAGTTAGAAAGGAACAATAGAAAGTTGAGAAAGCAGGTGCGATGACAGATACATAGGTGGAGAAAGGGGAGGTTATACAGGGGAGGGGAGAGAGCTAGAGGCCAGTGGTTAATAGATGAGTATTGACTTTGCATTTAAATTTCTGTAGGTTGTAGCCGTCAGGAAAGCAAGAATACGGGAGTGAGTTCCACAGGAGGGATGTGCGAGAGAGGAAGCTGCAGGAGTAGAATTGTCGTCTGCATTTGGCTAACTTGACTGTGAATGGGTGGGACCCAGTTGCCAGTCTGGTTGCACGAGTAAACACCTGTTGAGGAGGCATCAGTGACTTAAGCTCATCCGAGCAGAAGCCATGAAAGTATTTGTAGAAGAGACAAAGGGAGGCCACATTTCGACGATGGTGAAGTGGCTGCAGTTGAGTCGCCAGGTCAGTACCTATCACATTACAGACTCTCCTTTGGAGCTTGTCAAGAACACTGAGGAGAACGGCAGGGGCACCTGACCATAAATGGCAGCAGTTGTGTGTGTGTGTGTGTGTATGTGTGTGTGTGTGTGTGTTTAGGCAACAAATTTTCTTTTAAACATGTCAGATTAAATCAATTGCAAACATTATGTCTGCTTATTTTAATATAATCCTTTCATACTCACGGATAATCTTTCGCGTATTATTATCAAAAGATGTCAGAAATGTAATGTTGACTGCTTCATATATAACGGTTGACAAATTGCTAGCGTATATCAGAACGTAAAAATTATCTAAGAAAACAACAAAAGCAAACTACAAATTCTCGGGGCAATATTCATCAGAACACTTAAGCCGTCAATTAACAGAATCAGCTATGAATACTGTAGTAGTGTTCTAAAATGTTTGCAAAAAGAACAGTTTTTTATGCTTTAACACGTGAAAGACCATGGCATTATATCTGCTATATTTAAAGTAGGAAAATGTGCAGTAATTTTTAGCAACACAGTTTTACAGTTACATTTGTTACCATAATTCACACCCCTGAAGATGATCTCGGAAAGAGGTTGAAAATACTTGGGTATCTTAAGAAATGAATGAAAATAATAACAGTCAATCTTGTCAAACTTATTCCTCCCACCTTCCCTGCTCTAAAATTAATTATATATCGAACACATATGTATTTCTTTTCCTGCCCAGTTAAATAAAGACTTGGCTTTTCTAAATTTATATGAAACCAGACATTAAATCTTGTATGCACTAAGAACCCTATGTCGATTATATTTGCTAAGACTCGGTCGATATAAAAAATACAACCAAAGAAATGGATGAACATTATATAAACAAGAATGGATCAACAATGTATAAAAAATATTTTGGTAATATTTTTTATATTTCTGACTACAGAGCAAGTGAAAATATTTTCAAGTGAAAAATAAAACAAAGGTTTAAACTTGAAAAATTGCTTCAAACAAAATTGATTAAAAGAGAGGAAAAAATGTAAGAAAAAAAAGGCAGTCAAACTTGATGCTACAAAACGAATAATATTTTTAAATAATCTTCTAAATCACGCTATGTGCAATTTGACCGTCAACCAAACCACAGAAAATAAATGATTGAACAAACACAAAACTGTGGGTAACGTCCGGAATTATTTATATCTGTAAAAAGAAATAATTTCCGACAAATATAGCACGGATCAAAAATTAGATGTTACAGAAATTGTTGTTGATTTTAAATTAGATCATTGCATTTACCATCCGAAAAATACTTGTTTCTGCCTAATTTCATAGTTTTCCCTTATACAACAATCATTAAAAATCTCATTCATTCTGCGAAAATTATAACTAATAGCCGTGGTTCCAAATCTGTGAATGGAAAGTAAAGAAGTCGATTTATATTTTTTTCAGGACTTGATCAGGTGGATGACGGAACGAAGGTTACGTGGTGTAACAGGAGAAAGCATGCTAAGAGCCACCAGGATAGGGAGACGTGGAAAGCCATGGTCGTCTACGTCCGGAAAGGACAGGGCACATGAAAGAAGAAGAATTAAGCAATAAAGCAAGATTAGCCTCTGTTGATATGTCTGCCTATTTGACAACTTCATACTCTTAACTCTAGTAACGTTTGTGCTAATTATAAGGTGGCAACCCCACTTCTTTTTAAATCACATTGTTAACAGATGTTTCATGCCCAAGAAACCGGTACTCTCTAATAATGATGTTTTCAATTTCTAATAATCACTCAGCTTCGGTTTAACTAAATCCTGATTTGCCGAGAATATGAATGAAATATACTATGAAAATTCGGTGTTTTGAATTTAAAGGAAGTATATTTCCCAATTATTAAATATTAGTATTTATTTTTTTATAATTTTTTATTTTATAACCTTTTGTTACTGCTCATGACAGTTTTTTTAATTATAAAAAAGAAAATAATTAATATTTTTAATTTCAATCAGGGCGTATGTTGTACATTTCCATTGATATTTGAATTAGGTTTGAAAATGTTTAAACAAATTGAATTTTTAGAGAATATTTAGACGTATGGAATTATTTTCAGATTTTATAAAATTAAATATGCTAAGATCTTATTTAAAAACCAGTATGTTTATTAAAGAATTATCAGAGGATATTGCATTGAACTTAGAGAGTGAGATTATTCTAATCTTATGTCTTTACCCATACGTATTTTCTCAGTAAAATAATTATGTCTCTTAATTTTATATCATAAAAATTATCTGAAATGTATACAAATGATGGGAACCTATATTTGGCATGATATCCATACCTAGTTATGTAAAATTATTATGTATATTCTGGCTGCTATGAATCAAATTAAATTCTGATATTGAAGATTATGTTCAGGCAATGTTAATCTGCGGAATGTCAGCATGCGAACTTGCATACAATTAATATCACCTGATCTAAAGTGTTTTCACTCTGACATAATGCATTCTTGGTGCCAATCAGTAGCAACTTACTTGTATGAGTACAAATCCTTGTCATTCCAAGTAAAAGATGGTTAAAAATATCTAACAGATGGATTTATGCTTTTCAATCTTAAATCCTCAATATATAAGGAGCATTTTTTGTATTACTAAACTGCTACAGATATTGTAAAACTGCACGAAACATTAGAAGTTGGTTTTAATTCCAATCGCTCATGTCATATTCCCAGTATGACAACAATTTAATATAATAAATATACCTGCAATTCAACTTTCAACATTCGATCATGACTGAACTTGTTACGATGTTGGTAGAGCTTCAAATTTATGCCCTCGTACTAACCTTCTTCTTCTTCTTCTTCTTCTTCTTCTTCTTCTTCTTCTTCTTCTATGTGTCCTGTTCTTTCAGGACGTAGGCAGTAATGGCTTTCCACGCCTACGTATCCCTGGTGGCTCTTAGCACTCTTTCACCTGTAGCACCACGCAAACCCGTTCTGTCATCCACCTGCTCAGGCCCTTCAAATATGTAATCCGCAGCTTCCCTCTGTCTATTTTCTTCTCTGTCCTGTCAGTATCAGGTCTTTCAAGCCCTGCTTCCTCATTGCATGTGCCAGAACTTCAGTTGTCTCTTCTTGATGCTGAATATTAATTTTCTTTTCGTTGCCATTCTTTCCAACATTCTTTCCAGCACCTTATCATTGCTCACACGTTTGATCCAGGATATCCGCTGCATCCTTGTGTAGAACCACATATTCCGCTGCTTCAAGTCTTTCCTTCATCTTCGATGATATTGTCCAACATTCACTACCATATTAAAGAACTGACATCACATAGCAATCTAGTTCTCTCTTCTTTGTTTCTAGTGAAAGTTTCCTTCGCCATGCCAATTTGCTTCGGATCTCTATGTCGCACTTTCCATCTTCTTTTAGAACGCTTCCTTGGTATTTAAATTTTTGTACTTGTTTGATTCTAGTATCCCCCACTATTATTTGGCATTTTGAGCTACTCATTTTGGTGATGACCATACATTCAATTTTTTTTGCAGTTGATTTGTAGCCCTTTTTTGTCACTATCTTCAGCTTCCTTCTGTAGGAGGTCTTGTAGTTTCCTTTCCGTGTCTGCAATCAGCACTGTATCATCTGCATATCTTATGTTGTTCAAATTATGGCCCCCGATTACAAATCTTGGCTTAGCATCTAGGGACCTCAAAATATTCTTGCTGTACAAGTTGAACAGATCCGGTGAAAAGCCACATGCTTGTATTACTCCCCTTTCTATCTTTGTAAATCTGCTGAAATCGTTACCTGTCCGTATAGAAGCGGTTTTGTTGCCAGTACAGATTATTAATTACTCTGATGTCTTCCCAAAAATGTCGAGGGTGCTGAGCATCTCCATCAATTTTTTGTGGCGTATTTTGTCGAATGCTTTCGCATAATCTAACATTATTAATCAGGTTTACTTAAATAGATAAATTTTTACTCTAACAGTTTTTCCTGCACTTCTTGCCTGTGAAATTCCCTTTCGTTTGTGTGCTTCTCTGATAACTAAAATCTCAAAACATTTAAATAAAACGTCAATCACCATATTCTATATTTTAAAATCTCATTCATTTTAATATTTTCTTCAATACATTTGTATACATCATTTTCTGTCACTGTAAACCCCGTCACATTGGAGGCGGTTCCGTCTTGCTTGGAGTAAAATTATTAAAAATAAATTACAAATAATTGTAAAATAATAACGATCATTAGTTTTGATAGCTTAAATGTCAAGTTTATATTTCAACCGAATTATTCAATCAAATATCTTACAATTTTACGAATATAATTTTTCGCTAAAAATAATTTAATGTTATGAAAATAACTCATTATCAAGCATGTTCTTAAAATTAAATGTATTTTAAATCCATGAGGAATCGTCTTTCCGCAAATATATAGGATAAATATTCTGGATGAACGTTGCATAATTTGCATATAATACAAAGCTTGACTAATATTTTATACTGAAGTGAATCAACAGAATTAATTTTGAAATCGAATTGTCTTAATAATTTAAGAGGATATGTCCGTTTTTGAAATTATTCAAACTTTTCGGTTTTTCCAAAGGTTTTAGTTTAGGAATAAAAAATTAAAAACAATACTTATTTCAAATTATACTTGATTTATTACAGGTTGTAAAATAAATAAGATTTACGATAGATATAAAGGTATTTATCTTGGTACTCTTTATAGAATACAGAGTAGAGTCAATCTTACAAATGTTTAGACAACATGTATTAACGATATAACTTCATGAATTCGCATCATTAGTAAGTTGATGCGAAACAAAAACAAGAAATCAGAATTCAGTTGTAAATCTAATTCTGCTGAACAAATCAGCATCAAAATGTATTCACTCGATTGATTAAACTACGACAACCTTAACAAATGATTAACAAGTTACTGAAGGCAATCGGGAAGTTAACGGACGCCATTACTATTGCGTCGACTTCTTATGGTTGTGTAAATTTGAAACCCCTTGGCCAAAACTTATTCACCTTTCGGAATTTGTAATCTTTAACCTTCACATGTTTCTTCTTGCACAATCTCACTGCCTTTGCTAGATAATCAATAAACAGGCGAATTTTATGCCTTCGGCTTTTGGCTGTAACGAATTCGCCTTCCTGTACTGAGTGGCGCCAAAACTTTTCGTAAGCTTCTAACAAACCAATAAACAAAATTAACATGACAATTGTTTTAGATTTGAAGTATTTAATTCAGTTAAGGTATATCTATTATCTAAAAAAAATCGGGAATCTAGCATGTCGAAATATTACCTTAAACATCGTGGGAAAAATTAAAGATAAACTAATTTCTGTCTGAGATTTATTTGACCATAAATTCAAATCATATATAAAATTAACTATAACTATTACGATATCAGTCAGTTAAATGGCATACGTGATAAAAGCTTGGGCTATCATGTCTCTAAAGAGACATGACTGACTGGGCAGAAAATTATCCCACAGTAGGTTGCCATTACTTTCCTGCGATAGACTGGTTGTCAGACAAGGTTATAGAACCCAATCTGTTCTATTATTTAACCCATAACTAGAGGGAAGAGACGGATTAATGCATTTCCCAAGGGTAAGTGAATGCGTGTCATTCAACTGGAATTCGAACTCGACTCCCCGATTTCTCGTTCCAAGCCGATATCCACAATGCACATTAACGATATAAATTAGTTAATTCGAGACATGTGTCTGCAATGAAAGTGTAAACTGACTAGAAATATTTGCTAACCAAAATAAAGAAAATGATAGACTACACGAGCAACGAAAGAGAACTACGATAAGGCACCAGTGGTTCTCCACACCTTCTATTTGCTGAACCAAAGAAAATAACTTGAGTAAATAAGTTTGAAGTATTAATAATCATTATGTAATGAAAGTTAGTTACAAATTCAAGATTAAATAAATTTTATTCTTCCCGACAAATGTAAATATGTAATATTTACTTTGATGTAAATAATTTCTTGCTCCTTCTTCTTCTTCTTCTTCTTCTTCTTCTTCTATGTGCACTGTCCCTTCAGGACGTAGGCGATCATGGCTTTCCACGTCTTCCTATCCTTGGTGGCTCTTATCACTTTTTCTCCTGTTACACCACGCAATCCCCGTTCGTGATCCACCTGATCAGGCCATTGAAATATGTTATCCGTTGCCTTCCTCTGTCTCTTTTTTCTTCTATCTAGCCTGTCAGTATCAGGTTCTCCAAGCCCTCCTTCCTCATTACATGTCCGAGAAACTTTAGCTGTCTCATCATAATGCTCACTATTAATTTTCTTTTCGTTGACATTTTTTCCAAAACCTCATCATGCTCGGTCCATGATATCCGCAGCATCATTCTGTAGATCCACATTACCGCTGATTCAATTTTTTCCTTATCTTCGATGATATTACTCTTAAAAGATTTTCAGATGAATTATTCTCAGGGAAAACTGGTTATGAATTGGATTGAACATCGTATTTAATCGTCAGAGATTGTTAAAATCAATGAGCACAGCATATAATCATGTGCCAAACACAAATCTCTTTGTGCTTACGTATTGACGAGAAAATCAAATATCAAATGTTTTTGTGAAAAGAAAATTGAGTGAAACATGATTTATATTCAGACTATTGTCCTCATCTTTGTTGTTTTCGTCACATTTAAATGCTATGCGTTTTTCTTCAGTTTTTTATAGGTGTATATCGTTCTGGGTAAGCTACAGTTAATTCCAAAGAGAAAAATTTATTTAATCTATGGGAGTAGATTATTCTCGTTCCACTGTACATGTCTATATTTATCATCTGTTTTCTATTTAGCACTTTCTGGTTTTTATTCGCTTGTTATCTTCTAAGTGAAAAGACACACTTTCAGTTCCATGATTGAAATCACATTAAGTAGGATAACAAATTTACAAGCCAATTCTTTTACCAGAATTATTCTAGAATGCAATTCCCACTATGTTACGCAAATCTATATACTTTTGGGGAATGCCGGAGAGAACAACGGTCGAAACGTTGTGATAGAAACAACAAGGTTAGGACAGCAGATCTATATAAATAGTGTAAGCAATGATAGCTCCCAATTTCAGAAAAAAGACTGAAAGCATTAGGAATTCTAGATGAATAAAACTCTAAGTTATCACATTAAATTACACCACAAATTTCGGATTAATCATACATTTCTTTATTAATTATGCCTTTCTACGTCTATTCGAATTATTTTAACTTCACTGTTTAGCAGGTGGTAGCATAAATGTAGATATCTTCATTCATTTTCGATAACTAACGTTTAAATTTAATTTTTAAAAATAAAAAGTTTTCATAAAATTTTATATTAGTTTTAACTGAAAGCTTAATGATTAAATGTACTATTTCCAGTAAGCAAAATACTGTGGTATATTTCAAACATAATTTATGCGGATTGAAATCTAAAATTTTGAGACTTTTCTAAATTTTTTGTGCGTTTTTGTGCGATCGAAACGTTTGTAAACAAAAGTTAATTATCAGTTTAAAAATCTTGCAAAAATTAAATATACTTCTGTAAATTGTTATTTCTTGAAAATTATCAAAATTAATGTGACAATAATCTGACCGACAAAATATTACTTACTTATAGAATGAAATTTCGAATAATACTGTCTTTAGCACAGTGTTGAACTTTCTGACCATTCCCCCGTATTTGAAATGTCATAGCAGCTCAACAGATGCGATATAAGTTAAGTGTATGGAAACAGGAATAGATAAAATTGTCCAAATTTCTTTTTCCTGAAAAAGGAAGAAACAGTAAAACACATGATATTTTAATATACACACAGAAAATACCATGAAAATTTTTTTTAAATACACCAAATAAAATTAAAAATTATTTTAAAAATACGATGTCTTCATCAATAGCCTAAAATCTAGCGTCTACAAGTCTTTGAAATATTTTTTAAAATTTATAAGTTATTACAATAAAAAATTAAAACAATTATTTAAAAATTTTATTTTTACTCGAAAAAAATGCTTCAGAAATTATTTTTTAAAATTTGTCCTTGATTGATATTATTTTCTAAAGAAATGATAAGCTTTTTATTTAAGTAATGTCATAGTTTCATTGTATTTTTATTTTACTACTGGAAGTAAGTTTCGGAAACATGAGCGAAATAGCTCAAAAAAAGAATAGATGATTTACATTCACCAATGAGTTCTGCTTTTAATTAATAAAATCAACTTAGCCGGCAAAACTCAATTTTTTGTAATTGAATGATTTTAAAGGGGAAGATGGTAACATGTGTAAAAATATTTTCACAAGATATTTAAAAAAGAAATTCACAAATAATTTCATTAATTTGTGAATAAGTCTTGAAAATTTAATTTAACGCCGACGGTTATTTAATTTTCGCAAAAATATTCCAAACTAATGTATTTGACACCAAAAAAACGTAAGTTTTTAATTGCTTTAATAAATATTATATATTACGTACATTATAGTCTGACGAATGAAATATCTCAGATTTAAATTAACATTTTTTTAAAATTATAATCATTTATAATGTTTCAAAACTATTTTCAAAATACTTCAAAGATTTGTTTTGTTAGTTTATTAATATATTAAGTGAAAATTATATTTACTCATCGAAAATTGAAAAGTTTAAAACATATCGTCGTGTCTTCGTATTTTAAAAATAATTTTTAATTTTTTGTCTATTTGAAGTTTTTTATGGTAATTCATTTGTGTACATTAAAAACAAATGTCTTTCAGGGATTCTTTCCCGTACAGGAAAAACATTTTTACAATTATGTCACTTGTGATCACCATACACTTATCGTACCTCGCATGTTCAATCTGTCAACACATTTCAAATGAGGTGGAAAGGGTAGAAAATTCAATTCTGTTTTTTAAAAATAGTTTGATTTTAAATATCTTGCAATAAATAGGAACTACTTGTGTGAATCAGATTAAGGTATTCGTTAAATTTGCTAAATGACCAAAAATAATATGTCATATATGTATATTTTATTTTTTATTTGCAAGATTTTTTATATAAGATTTTTTATATATATACCGTTGTTTACAAATGTGTCGATCGCTCAAAAAGAGCATTGAAAATTAAAAAACATCCCAAAATTTTAGATAAAAATCAATGTAATTTCTGTTTGAAATACACAAGAGTATATGGTGCTGATTGGAAGTCGTCAATATAATCGTTGAGCTTTCAATTAAGACTAACATAAATGTTTCCAAAATATTTTTATTTTTAAAAATTTAATTTAAATGTTAGTTATCGAAAATGAGAGGAGGCAACTATATTAAAAATAAATAAAATACTCTTTTAAAATGTTTAAATTTGGCTACTAGTAATTTGCCCAAACTTGTTATGAAAATTTCAGAAACGGTTCAAATGACGCCAGCTTGTGATATAAAAGTTCTCTAAAATGTCTGACAATTGGAATGGATCCTACTTAAAGATGATGATAAATTTCGACTGGTGATTATAATTTTGATCTTACTTTCAAGTTTGAAATTTTAGATAAAAATCAATCAATCATATCCTTTCATCCACAGATGAAAAGAGTAAAACCAAATGATTATCAGTTACGAAAACAGAAAAAAAAGCAGGAAAACAAGATGATGTGAGACAATGAGGAGCATTGGAATTGTTTTTAAAGAAACAAGTAAAAATACAAATTGCATGCGCAGTTGAAGAAAGAGATCATGAACACAAGGATAATTTAGTACACCTGTCAGAAACTGATTGTCAGAATCTGAGGAAGAATGAAAAATGAGCAGAATCTAAGAGTAAATAAAGATAAACAGGTTTTGAGTCGAAATAATGATGAGAAAGTACCATTTAGTTATAAAGAAATTTAAAGTGAAGAAGAAATCAGTAATGATGATGCCAACAATTTATATTTGAAAGTAAAGAATTAGGGGAGATTGAAGAATTGAAGAAGTTGTGGATGTACTCATCCAGAAATTGGTAAAACAAGGATTGGAAAATTTTCAGAATTCTAACGGTACATTTGTTGCGGATGAGAAAGGCAGATCCTCGTCAACGCAATGGTTTGTCAAGCGGTCCGAAAATGACGAAGCTGCACAAATAATTTGATTATTACACACCTCCTTTCGTGGGTTTCTGATATTGTTCTCCGTCTTTCTTATTTGCAACTGTATGAGATTCCCAAAAGTCTACTTTTTTAAAGATATATAAATTCAGAAATTGGAGGAAGTTAAATCCAGAGGTTCCAGGTCATGAAAACAGTTCGGTGAATAGAAATCACATGATTAAATACTTGGATTTGAGATGTCATTGGATGCTAAGTTCAACAACTCTCGACAAAAAGAAAGAAATTGAAAGTCATTCTGGATCATATTGTTGATGTTATTTCTTTTCTGGAAAAACAAAATTTTGCCTTCAGATTGCACGGGCGGTAATCAATAGCAGGGTTATCTTCGAAACCAGAAAATACTGTTCAGAAAGTTTTTTAATTAGAAAGAAATAAAAGTACACTGAGTGCTGACAAATTATAACTTTTCGCAGAAATTTCATTGTCGTTTTTGGCAAATCGAAAATACTAATGCATTCTAGAAGCCTTTAATCATTATCACATTTGAAGATCGTATTAACGCGTTTGTAAGCTTCACATAAAATATCCAAAAAGAACATAATCAAATCAAAGTTGAAATAGACAGCCTTAGTAGATTTGATAGTGAAATCGCTATCAACTGAAAAACTGCTTTTTACATTTTTCCCCATTCAATCAAATATTATTACTATTCACAAATATTTGTAGTGGATGTTCGTGACAGATCAAAAAGACTTTCGTAATTGAACAGGGACATTGATACTAGTGGGAGAAATCAATAATTAAATAGTATCATAAACAAGAAAATCATTGATAATTTCGCGCAAAATCATTTCTGTTGTCAAAAAATAGTTATGTTTTATAGAAGTTTTAACAAAATCGAAATTTCTTTTTTTCCTCTAAAACCTATTTGAGGCAAAAAAAGCGTTACTTACGAAAATATACAAATTTTCACGTAGGCTGAAGAAATCGGCAGCACCATGAATATGTTTCATTGCATTGATTAGTAATAAATTCATCTTGTGTCCATAACATTGCACGTAATAAGCTTTATCACAGATGCGTTTTTGAACACCACTGAATTTTATCCCCCATGTTTGATGACCCATCAAAACCTAATCCAATAAGTGAGGAATTATAATCCAAGCCTAGCGTCTCCATAATGTTCAAAATGCAATCAATGATAGATGCAACGTAAACATTGGCGTAAAAGAATTAAAGCACTTCTCAATAGAAGAGGAAATTTCATCGAAAAATCTTATCACGAGAATAGCTTTTCGGCTGACATCATTAGCATCATTGGCCTGTATTAAAAAATATTCACAAAATTTAATACATACGCTCACCATAGATGCAAAAAATTGCAACTATCTCGTTCTGTATCACAGGACTGGTATATTTTTTCTTTCTTGGGGCCGTCTCTGATACGATCAGCGATAATTGCAACGTGTTTGGCAGAAAATTTGTAAATTTTACGGATATTTCCTGGATTGAGTTCATTCTCCCACTTCTCTGTGTCCTCTCTGAATGATATTCTGAGTTATTGCAACAATATATTCCGCAATGGTATTGCTGTAATGTCGATTATTCCGAATTTTCTTATTATAACCAGATCTTTTGGTTTGTGAGACAAAGGTCTTTTTGGGTGCATTCTGTTGGCAGTCATAACATGCAACACAGCAGAAGTTTTAGCATTGGGAATTCATATGTTTTTGAATTACCCCATCTTTTCCATGTGCTTTTTGCTAACCTCAAAATCCAGTTTTAGCAATTGCATCATCTGCAGTGCCATATGTTGGTGACGCAAAGTGTCTACACGCAAAACAGAACATAGCATCACGTTCTTTGAATATTAGGCCCATTAATATTTGTCAAACCAAGCAGTTACAAATGACCAAGCATGGCTCTTTCGTTCACTGTGCTTGGAATATTATCGTAAACCGGATTAAATTGATATACCACAGCCCATTCGGAAATATTAACTGATGCTGCATCATTCTTCTTCTGTTTTTGAGATGAATGCTCAATAACAGTTGAAGAATATTCAACGTCTAACCTAAATACTTTTGTAGATACTCCTGCTTCTTCTGTGTTGCTGTTTGTTGTTGAAGTGTGTTTTTATAATTCAAAAATTGATCTTTAATGCAGTGTTGGTATATAATTTTATACTGTCGTGTGTGTGTTTGTGATACGTTTTGTAAAAAGATGTTTGTAAATATAACTGTGTTTAGCCGTAAGTAATTGAATATCAGAGATAAAAAGACGTATGTGTCACTTGATCATCCGTTTAAAAAATAACAATTTCGTTGTTCAGTGGTGTTCAGA
Source organism: Ascarosepion bandense (assembly GCA_037127315.1). NCBI lineage: Eukaryota > Metazoa > Mollusca > Cephalopoda > Sepiida > Sepiidae > Ascarosepion > Ascarosepion bandense. The sequence continues at coordinate 203,700 of JBBBDQ010001164.1, forward strand.
AGAAGAGGTTTAAATTGTTTTATTATCAATCACTTTTCTTTTATTCTTTTACCAAATGTCCGGCATTGCCAGCAAATCTCAGTTGGCTATCTTGGTTGGAAAATTTTTCAAACAATTTAGGCCACTTTCTTTGTGTAGCTCTCTTCATGTGGTGGTAGACGAGCCAACCTGCATATGTCTGAGACAGAAATTTGGCGTCTGGGAAATCAGTGTCGATTGTCTTCAATAGATTGGAAAAAATTACAGATCAATTCTTGCACACGGTCTTAAATCATTGACTGCCTGTGTATCTACATATCAAGTTGCGGACATTATTTCTAATTAAAGCCGTCCTTCAGATATGAAAAAAGACTATTAATTTTGTTTCTCTCTCTAAAAACATTTCAGTTTCTATCAATCTGGTAGTTTTATTTTGTTTTTTTTTTAAACTGATATATGTATGTGTCCTTAAATAATTAAATGTGGAAGAAAATGCAGAAGGAAAAGTGCTGACGTTCAATTCTTATCAAAATCAGAGACTGATAAGTTTAATAAAGTTTTGAAGCTTATTTTTACAAGCTTCAAAAGCTGGGAAGGCACAGGAGGGACTATTGATAATTCGGGGCCGGGTGATTTGCTCTATTTTCTCCTCCTACCCCGTAGTTTCACCATTGCCCTTAAATATTTAAATTCGAATTTCTTTTCTAGAATCTACAAGTCCTAAACTGAGACCGGCGTGAACAAAGCCTGAACCGTTGCGATAATAGCAATATACATTAGCAAAATATTGCATATATAAATAATGTAAATAATTTTATTAGGGATAAAAAATTCGTATAAACCCAAACCAGAACGAGTTACATTCTAGTAGGATTTTAGGGAAGTAGATGCTTCAGAGACGTCTTTTAAAACCTACCCGTTATAGCAGCAATTCTTTTTCCAAATATCAAATACGGATATATGAATAATGAATAATTACATATTATAAATTAAAAGTTTCGCTATTTCTTTAATGCTCATTAATTAGACTTAACAGACTTAATAATTTACATAACATCCAGAGACATTGATAGTTTACTGAAACAGATCATAACATCTATTCTAAGTGACAATTACTACCGAGAATTGAACTGTATTAAATTCAAATATACATAAAAAATAGATTTTCTACCAGATAACAGATTCACATTATTTGAAAACATAGTCTCCCTAACGATTAAGAAAGAAATTAGATTTGAGGAAATTCTTATATTATACTTGTTTATTTGCATTAAAAGAAAAGTAGAAATACGACCAATAAATTTGAATTAAAGATGTGCTGGTAAAAAAGCACATCAGTTTATTGACTGAAATTTGATCCTTTATTTTAATATAAATCCGCATTTAATTTTAATAAAATCCATATAAACCCATAAGAAATATTCGGGAATCTCTAAATTGCTGAGCCATTTTGACAGAATACAATCGCAAGGAAACAGTTCCAGTACTCGTTGCGATAGTTGAGGATGAATTTGACGTGAAAAGATATAAAGTACTCCTCTATCGTTGGAAGAATGGTGCTACTATAGCTTGAAGCTTAACTCAATATAGCCTGAGGTCTACCTCAAGATAACGTCGGTTCCACCTCCCGTTTAGACAATAGCGTCATGTCTACCTGAATATAGCGTGAGGTCTAACTCAATAAAGCGTGTGGTCTATCTCCCGTTCCGACTACAGCGTGAGGTCTACGTCAATATAGCGTGAGATTTACCTCCATATAGCGTGATGTCTAACCCCTGTTTCGACTATAGCGTGATGTTTACTGCAGCATCGAACTAGAATATAATAGTGTATGTGTATCCATATTTATTTAAAACTTATATTTATATAACTATATACTATTTTTTTATACGGATGTGCGTTGTAGTACTGTAGATAACGGCTCAGAATGAGAAATCTGGGATCCGAGTTCGAATTCTAGTTGAGTTTTTTTATATACACTCACGCACAAGTACACTTTGGAAAGGTATTAATCCGTCTCTTCCTTCCAGTTATGGGTTAAATAACTGGACAGATTGAGTTCTATAGTCTGGCGACCAGTCTACCGCAGAAATGATATCAATCTTCTGCGAGATAATCTTATGTCTAGTCAGTCATGTCTATTTCGAGACATGATCGCCCAAGCTTAATAATATATTATATCTCTTCCCTCTGTAGCTATGAATCAAATAACAGTGCAGATTGGGTTCTATAGCCTAGGATGGCAACCAGTCTACCGCGGAAAGTAATGGCAACCTGCTTTGAGAGAATCTTCTGCCTAGTCAGTCATGTCTCCTTCGAGACACGATCGCTCAAGTGTGTATCACGTATGGCACTTAACTGACTGTTACTATTTTTCTTTATATTAAAGGTAGAGAGGCATAACTAAGCATGCTACCAAATACAATGCATATATTTATTTTAGCGATAAAACTTTGTATATTTTCTGGGAATGGCACGAGTAGATCTTCGAAATTTTTTCTCAAAATCTTCCAGCAAAAATGATCAAGATGTAACTGGAACAGCTGACTACAACCACCTTGCATTTTGGTCCTAGGTATGACAGTAAACTGCATCCGGCATCAAGGCCTCTGATTGGAAAGTTGTGAAGAACATGGAACCACCTCTTAATTGCTGTTGTTCCCAGGTTCACCCTGACCCGGAGTGGTAGCACCTGGTAGGGTCCCACATCTATGGGTAAATAGTTAAACCCCAAACCGAGGTCAAAATATCATGAAAGTATTAAAATAGACTATTATAGATATACATAAAAATAAATTTTTATAGAATAATATAGATATTTGAAGGAAAAATATAACCAACAATAAATATTTGAAGAAAAAATGATTACTATACTTTCCTTTGAATGAAAAAATATTAACAAAAATACATTTTTAAATACAAAACTAGAATCATATTCAGTTTTCTAAAATAAAAATTTATAACAATAACAATAAAAATGTTTCATCAAAATCTGACTAAATCATTTTCACTATAACCGAACATAAATAAATATCTTAAAACCTATATTTTTTGGCATTAAATAACCAACAGAGTTTCATTTTCCGTTAAACAAAACTCAAAATCAAACCTCGCATTGTCTTGAGAATCATTGTTTTAGCATTAAAAAAAAGATCACTTAAGTGTCTGACCCGATGACCATATGAGGGGAGGGGCATTATAGGACTGGGTAGACGATATATTGAGGTAGATTTCTCGCTATAGTAGTATCGGATGAAATGTCAAAAAGACTTCAAACAATTTCTGTTCTCAGTCATTTGCATTAAACGGTCTCAGGTAAAAGAATAAAATATTTTACATTACATTAGACAGAGTACTTATTTGAGTAAAAATCCGACATCTTATCGTACAGATAATAAATATAACCTGTATGAGAATAAATATTAATTACTGTAAATTTATAAAATAATTTGTACACAACTGAAAGGGAATTGGAGTGGTCAACACGTTCTATCCTTGAACTTTGCTAATAAGTTTCACGGCCAAATCACTCATTAAAATATGTTCATTCACCACAAGAACTTGCCCCTCACCTTAAAAACTTCTTCCTCTTCTATGTGCCTTGTCCTTTCAGGACATAGGCGATCATGGCCTTCCACGTCTCCTTATCCCTGGTGGCTCTTAGCACGTTTTCTTCTGTAACAACTCGCAAACCCCGTTCTATCATCCACCTGTTCAGGCCCTTCAAATATGCTATCCGCTGCTTTTCTTTGTCTCTTTTCCCTCTATCCAGCCTGTTAGTATCAGGTTCTCCAAGCCCGTCTTCCTCATTGCATGTTCCATCCTTCAGTTATTTCTTCCTAATTAATTTCCTTTTCGTTTCCATTCTTTTCCTAAACGGCATTATTGCTCACATGGTCGGTCCATGATATCCGCAGCAACCTCCTTTAGAACCACATTTCAGCTACTTCAAGTTTTTCCTTCATTTTGATGATATTGTCCTCCCTTCGTGTCGCCCAAATCACCATTCCTGCTACAGTAGCAACGTTAGAAACACCATCCGTTTCACTCCAGAAAACAGGGTCTATACATATTTTACACCCGTATGCGTGATTTATGGACATGTTTTGAGCCGTCAAATCTCCGGCATGGCCCCAAAAAGGGCGCACCTGAGAACAATGTTAAAAGGCATGCAAAACCGTTTTTTCTAAACCAAATGTCACACCGGTGACAGTTGGGATAATTCCGCCCAACTTCCGTTGAAGGCCATACCACTAAATGATAGCATGTTCCGAATCAATCGGCAGGTAAAAGAAAACACAGGGTTGCTGGGGTAATTCGCCGCTTGTGTCCAAGATCAAAAAGAGCGCGACTCGATCGACGAAAATCCGTCCACATCGAAAATAATTCTTTGCGACCCCCTCCACTTGGTCACGATACATTATCCTGGGAGAAAGTTCAGAGGACCGAGAAATGAACCACAAAGACGGCCGACGCTCTGGTAGGAATCACGAGTGATTCCAGGTCATAGGTCGTCATTCAGCATTGGAAACTGGAGAAGATATAGAAAAGTTATGTATAGCGTCCCTAACACCCACCTCCCTAATCGGGTCCTTCTCTCAATGCGCGGCATAGGAACACCAACCTCGAGGCGTGGCTGTGATTCACCCTGTATATCATTGTCAGCCCTACAAAAACGGACGTTGGGCAAAGACATCTTTGTCGACCTAATGGGAGGTGAGCAAACACTCGATCACATTCCTGCGGTCTTTCTAGAGAGGGGGTGAAGGCAACTGATAAAGAATGGGGGTAATACTTATGTGTTACTTGCCTCAATCCTTCTCTTCACATATAACAGACATCGAAGCCATGCCCAAACCACCGCTCTGACCATGGCCTGTATATCTAATCAATTCTTTTCAAGCAAGAGATCCGGCCCAAAACACACTCCAATGATACGGACGGGTTGGTCAGTCCAATAAAAGCCCCGGAAGCTTGATTCCTTTTTAGGCGGTTAAACCGCAAACCGAAAGAGTTGACGCACTTAATTTTGGTCTCGGTCAAATTTTCGTGCAGCTCCAGCGCGTTCTGTGCTACTTCAATGTCGCTGTGGCACGACACAAAATGGATACGTAATCGGTGTACGCAGAAACCTTGGTTCGAGCCCTACCAGTCTAGCGATTCTGCTTAGGACTAACATCTATGAGAATGCTTGCAGAACATACTAACTTTAGTTTCATTTATTTACTGAGTCACGTCATTAGAAATGAATCATGTGACTATTTCTGAATATCATTTATATTTTTTCATGAAGACGCTTAGATTTAACTGATATGTCCCAAATCTGGCATAGGGTCAATGAGGAGAAATCAGGTTAGTTATATATGAAATACGCGTTTCTTTAAAGATATACCCTTCAGAAAGACTTAGACTAGTACAAAGCAAGATAAACAGATTTTGAGGGGAGAGGAGAAGGGCGGATGTCACATTTCCTCCTAGTGTTTTGACTGATGCAAACGAAAATAACAAGATTCTTTCTCCGCTGAGAAGTTAGAAAGGAATTTATAATTATTAGATGACATAAAAATATTAATAGCACAAAGCACTTTTCTTTTTTTTTTTTTTTTTTTTGCTAAAACAATTTCACAATCAGGGAGATTTCCTCTAATTTTGTGATGATCCTTCACAAAAGACTATAGAAAAACAATCGTATATTGCGCTCTGAATTTTGTAGATTTTTCTCCGTCCTGAATAAATTTCATTTTTATCTGTGACATGAGTTTCCTTTTTTTATCTTTCTTGCTTTCGTCGTCGTCGGGTTGCAGTTATTCTATTTTTTGTTCAGAACTCAAAAACAGTTGTAATTCTCCTTGTGAATGTTTGAAATGCATCTGCTTTCATTTTCTTTTACTTCTCCTTCATCATCTGACAACGATTTTCACACGTGCAAGCTAAATCTATTCTCGCCGGACAAGTCAGACTACTGAAGTAGCCAGAAATTGGCTCTGAATTCAATCAGAAATATGACGCCCTTGGATCCTTACTTACTTTATCGATTAGCTAAAAAAGAAATCACGTAATGTATCTCTTTAAATCTCGCTTTAGGCAAACTTTATTTAGGAACATTTTCACACCCGAAGACGTGTACATCATTTTTTCATAAATTTGTTAAAATCAAATTATATACATTTATCGTTTTTTGTCAAGTGATAGTCTTCATTTCGCGGTTTAGATATATATCAATTGCAACCTCGACTATATAGATATAAACAACAAATCTTATTTTTAATTTTAAGCTAATTTTTACAAAATGTCGAATTTCAATTTAGCAGTTTATTTATTTAAAGACATATAGGTTAGAAATATTTTTCTTTTATCGTTTTTTATTCTTCTTTCAGAAGTCTGAGCACTTCGTCGTGGTGTAATGGTTAGCAAGCTCGTCTCGTTAGAATTATTATAACTGAGTAGTGAGTTCGTTCCTCACTGGGTACTTTTGGCCGGGTTGTTACGTCTAAGCTACGCTTAGAAAATCACCTTCCTTCAGGTTTTGGAGTTGGGCGCTGGGCTAACAACCCTTCCCCATAAAAAAAACAGTTTCTTACGGAGACAGCAAAAACGCTGCTCTACACATATTGGGTGTAGCGGAATTTTTTTTTTTTCTCAGAAGTCTATTAAACTAACCTAGCTTATTGTATTTTTGATTTTTTTTACCTTTATTTTTGATAATTCTACAATTATTTTTGTTATATATTTCATAAAGAATCCTATTTGATTCTACTAGTTGGAACTGAACCAGTTATGCCAACAAATTTAGCAATGATACCTAAATTAGGTAAAGATGTGAGTAAGTACACATGGCTATCAAATCTATAAATACTAGATTTATAGAAGAAAAAGTTGTTTACAAGAGTTCCTATATCATTTTAAACGAATTAGCAAAACTAAACTTTTCTTGGCGACAAACAAAAGTATTTTCAAATTCAAAGAAAAAAAGATGGGAAAATAAACAAGTGACAGCTAAATTAGCATCGTAAGTGTTGACCAACATTCTTTCCAGACAAAATTATTCACTAGATGGTTAAAAAAATAAATAACTTTGAAAAACCTTCCCGAGTAGCGGCAAATACGCAATCATATTTTACATCAGTTTTGTTTCATTTCTATAGATAGAGATAATGAATGTTGTATTCAATGGCTGAGGTGTTCGTTGTCGTGATATTGCAAGCAGAAAGAGGAGACAAGATAAAAAAAATAATGTAGTGTAATTACACATTATGTCGAGGCGTGTAAAAGAAAAGCATAAAACTTGTAAATGAAGTTGTCCTAGTTTGCAACCTGGCACGCAAACCTGCCTATTTGGTGAAACATATATTCTTATTCGGGTACTTATCGAAGTTGCCGACGACAACGAATATGTCCGACATTACATACTTGGTAATTTGTGCGTGTCGGTGCTGGCGGTAGTGATGTGGTAGAGTAAGCTAGTTGCACAAGCCATCGCTAGCGAGTTCGATTTTCCTCACGTATATCGATATTTTCTGCTAGAAAATATGACATTTTTATTTATATTTGGCTGATGAGGACCCACTGTGTAGAGAATGGACCGAAACTTTATTGAAGCACGGCTCTCAGCTAAAGATTGCAGTTGTTTCGAAACAATTGATGTGCATATGTGTTCAATACCTCTGGTTCTCTAGTGACAACCATTAAATAATGGTGACGAGCGTGACAGTGCGGTGACATCCGTGGTAATGCAGTGACAGCAGTGATAGAGCAGAGGGGTGTCAGCTGCCTGTCCTGAGTTTTTGAGAGAAGCAAAGCTAAGATGGGATAGGTTTCTACAAGAGCTGAGGACTGGACCAAACATGAAGAGATGAGGGGTTGTGTAATCTTTTAAAGATCACACACACCTGAAGTCTAACAAATCCAGACAATTATGTAATCTACTGGAGCACCCATGAATCAGGTCTGTTTTGTGTCGGAATGTAGAAATACGTGACTTTCTACGAATGCAAAGAGAACATTTGACAGACAATCTGGTAATGACCATGAGAACCAGAGGGAATGGGATGGCTGTAAAAGGGTATTCAAATCAGCAAAGGATCGTAAGATCCACCATACCCAGGTGAAGTGTGGCGGTGATACAGTGACAATAAAGCTCACAACAAAGAAGCTCACGAAAATGTCAGGACCAGGAAGAACACCACGTTTTTCTGAGGATCCTTTCTTAGAAACTGAATCCAGTTGCCGAATTATCAGGTGGCCTTTCTCTGTTGATAGGGCCTGGTCAAAAATGGATAAAGACTTAGCATTAGAAATTCATTTCGACGAGAGTATTTCAGGAAGGAAGGCCAGCCAGAGATATATCAGTGACTATGGGGTGATGAAGTTTGAGGAAAAGGAAGTTTAACTCTTACGCTTCAGCGCAGGAAAATTGGCGGCGAAGAATTATCCGGTTACTGAGGAACGATATGCGTAGGTTACCAGCAGAAATGCATGCTGATGAGCAGAGGGTAGAAGAAATCAAGCCAATCTTGGAAAGAATAAGAAGGCGTATTGGCAAGTTGAGTAATGCGGAGTGGCTTGCCCAAAAGAGACTGCAACTGTCCAGAAGTCGTTCACGGAAAATCTTTTCCGCTTCACAAAACAATTCTTTAGCCGATCGTTGAGAGTTGAGCGGCTAGAGCTGGAGCTAGAGAGACACCTTCTGAGTATTTACTCTGATGCCAAGAGGGAGTTTCCCAGTACAGGTAATACCAGGTTTATTCATACCTGTCGCCCATAAAGTGGCTTTTGATGAATCTCCACTGACTTGAAAGGAGATCCAAGGAGTTATACAGGAGTCGAGAACGTGTTCTCTGGCTAATTCTCATAGTGTGATATATGCAGTTTACAAGAGTTGTCCCGGGCTGTTGAAGTGTTTGTGGTGGCTTGTTGTGAAGATTTAGGAATTTGGTGATGTTCCAAGACTGTTGATGTTGAGTTGATAGTGTGTATACAGCGAAGGAGGAGAATTCGTTGACTCTTAGCCAGTTTCGTCCAATCACTCTCGTGAAAGTTGACAGAAAGGTGTTCTTTAAGGAGGATGAGGGGCTACCTGATCCAGAATATCTACAAAGACACTAGGAATTCAAAAGGGAAGTGGCCCAGTTTTGTTTCCGGGGTGCTTAGAGCATGAGTCAATGAATTGGGTAAAAGTATGTGAGGCTAAAACTACAAGTTACAATATTCATCTTATCTGGCTGGACTTTGCTAATGCTTACGGTTCAGTCCCTTATAGCACGATACATCTAGTGCATGAGTTCTTCTACGTTCAGCAGAGACTAAGGGATTGTCTGGGTATGTATTTCAATCAGTTCACGCTGCGTATTTCCTGAAGTACATTACAAGGTTTCTAGTTCTGGAGCAGCAAAAGTGGATTGCGATGGGATATGCTACCTTTCCAGTACTGTTTCTGATGGTGATAGAATTTATCCTTAGAGATGCAAAGCCTGATTACGGCTTCCTTTCAGAATGAGTTCAAAATACTAATGTTTAGTTTATGCATTTTGGGTTGATGCCAAGTCTAATGTGGCCGGTAACTACATATGAAGTAGCACTGTCTTGAGTTGAGATAATTGAGAGGAAAATCATTAATTGCATACGGAAGTAGCTTGACGCTGCGAAAATTTTTCACCTGTTGCGTTTTATGCAACATGGTAGAGCGTTACCTGATACTTCTGTGGTGGACGAATATTACGTGACAAATGTGAGATTGCAGTCCATGCTCCGAGAATCAAAGGATACTGTAGTCCAGGAAAATATGCCGAAGGTAAGGACAGAAAGAAGGTGAAAGTCGTCAGACGTGATGACGGCAGTGGAAGGGATGCTGAAACAGGCGGAGATTCAGGGTATTGCACGTGAAAGATGTGCTGGACATGCTCTAGTTGAAAGGGAGCGATTCTGGTCAAAGGCCAGTTGACAGGAACAATGGGTTCGAATGCTTGAGGGAGAGAGACGATGGTTGCATCCTGTTCAACAGGCTCACCAATGTCGATGGCTCAACTGGTAGTGTATTGATGATGTTCTGATCAGTTGGTCAGATTGGAGGCGTCTCGACGCGAAACATTTAAAGTTCCTCATGCAGGCAACTTATTATGTGGTACTGTTACTGGCAAATTTGAGATGGGGAGTGCAAGAGTCACCCTCCTGCCAAATGTGTGGTGCGTAGAGAAACCTGAACCATCCTGCTTTCTGGAGCTACAGAAGGACTGGTACACTTTTAGACATGATTTGGTTGCTGAAGTTTGGGGCAGCCGCTGCGAGAAGGGCAAATATACCCTCGTCGAACCTGAAAAGCGTTGCATTTGGTGTAACTGGCACAAAGCAGAAGACCGGGACGGAGTACTCAAGGAAGTGGACAATTTTGGTTGAAGCTACACAGCCAGGGAAGGTAGGTTGTTATAGACTTAGGCCAGATCTGGTGTTGATCGACAGTAAGACGAAACTAGTATTGCTTGGTGAGCTGACGGTGGCATGGGAGAAAGTGATTAAAGAGGCTCATTGAAGAAAGCTACTTCGGTATGAGGAACTAGGGGCGGAAGTTCGTGAGAAGGAATACGGCTTCTTCCTGGTGCCGTTTGAGGTTGGTTATAGTGGCTTTCCTGATGCTTCTTTAAAGAGACTCGTCAAGTCTGCTGGAATCCAATTGCCGAATAAGATAATTATGGCCTGTGGTGAGAAAGAGGTGAATGGTAGTGCATGGATTAACCAGGAATTCGGGTCGCAAAGAACATGATAGTCCAGGTGTAAGGTAACATCATTTATCTGTTACGGGCCCACCATGTGGAGAGGTACTGAGCTTAATTGGCCGAAACTTTATAGAAGAACGGCACTCAGCTGAAGACTGCAGCTGATCCGGAGCACTTCATGTGAACAATTTTTCTTATATATCATCGCATTTTATTTCTTGGTTGGTATTTTGCTAAACTTAATATGTTCCTTTCACATTTGTTTGTGCTCATTTAAACAATAACACTTCAATTCTTGATATTTCCATTGACGATACACCACTAATTATTTTGTTCTTCATTTAGTAACATACCGTTTTAGTCATGGCTAACATTAATTTCAAATGTAGCTAGATGTAAATAGATTGGGCAAATCATATTCTGTAGATATTATTTTCGCAAAATAATTTAAGATGGACAATTTTTCAGCCATTATTACCGACACGAAAATGTCATACATTAAGTTTTAATACAAGTTTCTGCTTATTTCTTTTAATTCCAATCTAAAAACTGCAAATCAATTTCTTCTCTGCCTTTCTACTTTCACATTGTGCATTCGATTTTACAACCAGTCAGCAGCATAAGATTTACTAGACATGAACAATTGATACTTTAATGTTTTATGATTCCTTTCTTATAAAATTTTCTAGTTTAATGGTAGTTAAATAGACTGCTGAACAATTTTAAATATTTTATATTATAACGAAAAATTAGATTCTTAATTATTTTCATCTTCATCTACAACAACACTTGTACTGTATGCTTTTCTTGAGACTTAAGTACCAAATCATATTTTGCTTATATATAATGCATAAGGATTAATCTCAGAGCAATGATTCAAATAATACTTAGTTGTTCTCATTAGGATCAACTGATGTAACCCAAACTTAAACAAATTCTTTCCAAATAATTTAGCCATCTTTCTTTTTGTTGTGGGATCTCCCCCTTTGGTATATGATAATGGACTCAATTGAGGGAACATGTAATCCTGCCGGAAAGAGAACAGGGATCTGGAATCTCAGTTGTAGTTGCAGTTTACAGTGGAGAGTAATCGTAGAGACCCGTTACAGTTATCGAATAGTTCCGACAGATATCGAAGTTACCCAGAGACCAGACTAACTCCACTCAGCTAGAAAAAGTTAACCGGACATACTATTTCCAACGACTTCACTTCTATATTTATTTCTACTAATAGTATTCCTGAATTGACTAACCCGAGTTCCAGTTTGTATATTACGTTCAATATAACCTACTTTTCTTTCTCCATACATGTTTTTGTTGTTATTATTTTGTGTGGTTCTTCATCCTGAATCTACAACACTTCCTAATCCTTATGCTTTTTTGGTTTGCATTCTATTGTTTATTAAACGACTGTAGGTTATATAAAGCTAAAAATATATATTTGGATTATGAGAATAATAATATTGTTATATAATAAAGTTTTTAGATAATAATGTTTTAGTGATACAAACAAGAGTTAGATTCATACATTTCCTAAAGTTTTCAACATACGCGAATTTAAATAATCCAACGGTATTCAGAACTCAGCTCTTTCCGATTAACGATTCTGAGCAATTATTCGTTACACCCTCCACACATCCAAGATTACAGTACGTGGTATTCTCAAGCGTGCACACATTTAAGTACTGACCAGATGGGAACCGGTATTTCAAAGTGATATGGCCGTATTTCTTAATTTCTTAATTCAGCTACAACTGACGTATGTTTTGTTATATAAATAACAACGAGATATTTAACAAAAATAGTTGTGCATTCACAATGAGCTGAAGCAAAAATGTTCAAGTGTACACATAAAAGAAATAATATGTTTTACAAATAAGCCAAAAACTATGGAATATCTATATATATTAGGAAATAATTCAATACAATTTAAGCGTGCGCACACTAAATACTGATAACTTTTACGCAAATATGATTTTAAGTATATATATATATATATATATATATATATATATATATATATATATATATATATATACTGGACGCTCGTGGCTCAGGGGGTAGAATCGCCGACTGACGCCACTTGGTCGGGTTTCGATCCCTAGTTGTAAGCGACCGGGGTCTAAGTTGTACTGGATGTGTTGTAATACAGCGAAACAGATCTGTCTGCGGATGACTATAGTATTTACGCTCTCACACCCTGATTGAGCACTCTGGAAGAGTGGTACACTTTATAAACAGTAGCTACTCCGGCATTCACGCACCGCTCATTCGATAATGAATTGGAGCACTCTAGCTATTGGGCGTGTTTATACGCGCTAAAAAAGCCTGCTTTCTTCTACTGGACGCTCGTGGCCTAGAGTTAGAATCGCCGGTGGGTTTCGATCCTGGGTTAGCAAGCGACCGGGGTCTAAGCCGTACTGATGAGCTGTAATACAGCAAGACATATCTGTCTGCGGATGACTATAATATATATATATATATTATATTTTAGAACACATCCTCATTACAATCTATTAAAAAGTGTACATTTCGTTTCGGCATTAAATGAACAATGTCTCATCAAGTATTAAACGTTATTTTGAAAAGAGATTGAAATTCTCTGTCTTTTATTGACAAGTTTTTTTGGGGGGTGTAGGAGGTAAATCTTTTTGGGGTGTAGGAGGGTAGGGAAAATGAGAAACCAGAATGTAGAATCATAAAAAGAACACAGAGGAAATAAAAGACAAACAAATAGAGGAAAGCGAAAAAAAAGAACTAAAAAGTGATGATGAGAGAATCAAAGAATGGTATTAGGTTTATGTGGGAAGTAAAGTATAGTCATATACAACCCTTGGTGACACGGTGTCTGAGCTTATCAAAGGAAGAAGTAAGAAAATGCCTAGAGGGGGGGAGAGAGAGAAAATGAACGAGGAGAGAAGAGAAAAGTGGTTGGAGATATGTATGGGATATATATATATATATATATATATATATATGTATATATATATATATATATATATATATATATATATATATATCCCATACCCACTTCCTTAAAAACGGATTTCTCGCTAGATTTCTCACTGAGCCGGAAGTAAGCTTAGAAAGGCGGAAGTAGATTTTTAGCGGAAGCAAGAACGCAGTCGAGAACTTAACCAACTCAACGTAACTTTCGATAGAATGAGTTTGAGTATCATGCTGATATCGATTCATTTTTTTCTTTTTTTTTTAAATAGGTAACTTCATTAGAAGCGACATTGTATTTATAATAAGGGACATTTACATGCTATATAACTTAGTAATTGATACCTGTTGTGTTCGCAAGTGATTAATAGAGTTTATAATCACAGCTGCCTTGGCAATATATATTCCTAGAAATAGGCATATACATGCAGTGGGAACAAAGCCAAAACATATTCATGAAAACATGACAAGGTGAAAGAAAGAGATGAATAATATAAATCTGATTATCTCTCTCTAACCCAAATCTTATGTATATAATGGAGATGACAGAGTAAAGGTAATTTGAGACGAATGAAATATTGAAATCATGATAGAAAGGCATGTGTCATTCTTGCAGCTACGTGACAGGGATGGAAAAGAATACAAATGAAATAATGAGAAATAGTGGAACTGAATAAAAATGAATTGTCAAGCGACTGTAAAAATTGTGGAAACTAACGGAATGAAACTAGAAGACGGCAAGCGTAGATTGTGGCGCTTCTCAAATAGTCTTTAACGAACGAATCAGACAAACTTTCGTTAAAAAAAGTATGAATAACTAAATTAGGAACAGGAGAAACCAAGAAAATTAATGATTTTATAGAAAAATTGGAAAAGTAATTTTTTTGTCAAAACGTAGACACAACAGCCGTCTAGAGACAGTGTAATGAGGCCATAAAAATATGACTATAACATCTATCTATCTATCTATATATATATATATATATATGTGTGTGTGTGTGTGTGTGTGTGTGTGTGTGTAATTATTAACATCGCTATTGCTAGTTTGCTTAAGAAACACGACAGTATTTCCGTGAGTAGGCATTACTTACGGAGCCTCACTTTCGTGTATGTTTTATGAAATAAAACAAATGTAAAACACAAGAAAAAAATCAAAGTGTCTCATCGTGTTTGCCGCTATTTATGTGTCTTTCTCTAGCACTCTTTAAAAAATGTGGCGTGAGACCGAAAATTGGTAGAATGCAAATGTTTTACATTCTCCTTTCATTAACATTACTTTCATCAGTAAAGGCGACTAGCAATCTTCATTGTTCCTTTAACCACAACACCACAGATTTTCAAATGCCACATTACTTTTACAGAAAATCTAACTAATCACACCTTTGATATTCATTTTCTTATCAAGTGTAATAAAGTACAATTCTTATATAACAATTAAGAAATTCTTTTGTGGAATTTTGTTCGGTAAAATTTATTTACAGAAAATTGTGTTAGAATCAGAGCCCCATCCCTGTTTAGTATGGCAGTAGAAGTTAGGTAACCAAACAAAAGAAAAAAAGAAAAAAATAGAGATAAAATTAGTATACAACTAAATATTACCATAACTACCGAGAATTTGGCTTACCGACAGAGAGGGAAGCAGAAAATGAGAAAGTGGATTTTTTGGAATCTTTTAAACAAATCTATACGAGCATAACCAACGTAAATCTCTCTAACTCTCTCTTTCTGTCTGTCTGTCTCTCACTCTCTCTCTCACTCTCTCTCTCTCTCTCTCTCTCTCTCTCTCTCTGACATTGCCAAACTTCTCTTTTTTCAGAATTAGACAATTTCTTAAACTAATTACTTACCGTGTCATCGCTTACCATAGTGCAGTTTTTACTTCTCACACAGAGATGGTCGGTGATTTACGGGTCATGTGATATAAGTAATTTTCATTAAATTTCTGCTCGGTTTATTTAATTTAAGGATATATAATGTTCGTGTTAAGCTTTCGACGTTAAAAGTTATATTAACTAGTTTTTGATTAAAATGCTGCTCAGTGATTGCTTATTCTTTTTGAATTGGTCTCAGCTTCTACTACTTTTGGTCAATTAGTACAGACCAATTTTTCTTTAGTCGAATATTCTGAATATGGCCACTGAATATTTAAAATTTTAGAATTCAAAATTCAGAACATAATTTAAAATATATACGTTCGTATATGTGTTTCGAGTTGTTTTGAACGTAAACTTAACACATGAATCTTTCAATTACAATTTTCCTCACTACACAACTGACGACTTGGTCTTAGATTATTTGACTTTTGTTACCTTGTTTTTTATTTGAGCGTATCTATACACTTTAGTGAATATTATACGCTCTCAAATCCTGACTGTAGGCTTTGAAAAAACAGTAGCTACTCTAGCATCTATGCATCGTTCATTCAGTAAAGAATTAGAACACTCTTAGTCTTTGGTGTATGTTTACGTGGTACATCACACTCTAAAAGTTTGCTTCCTTGTACGTAGCACTCATAGCTCAGAATCGCCGACTGATATCAATTACGACGGGTTTAAATCCTGACTAAAATCGGATCTCTAACCGTACTGATGAGCTGTGATACAGCGGAACATATATGCCTGCGGATGAATATGTATATTCTAGCCATTGAGAACGCAAAAATAGAAGCTGTGACTTTTTATTTGGAGACTTTTAGGTGTCGTTGCTTCATAAAAGTGCTATCTTAGTGAAATTTATTTATACATTGGGCACTTTAGATTGTTTTTAGACAGGTTTTTTTAATTGGTTCTCGATTTTTCTTTTTATCTCTTTTGTCATTATGCGTGTTTTCATTTGACGGTTGAGTTGCATTTAAAGTTGTATCAGTAATTTGCTTTGTTTTAGTTTTGCATGAAATATATATATAATATCCATAAAATATATATATAATATCCATAAAATATATATATAATATACATAAAATATATATATAATATACATAAAGTATATATAAAATATGATAAATCTGGTTTTTGTGTCCCTATATGCGCTTTTCAGTTGAACCCTGGAATTTGTTTTCTTTGATCTCTTCAGAAATGGAAATTCCCCAAAGCGCATACAAGCTTCATAAGCCTATATTTCAAAATAAAAACAATCATGAATCAGAAAAGATCAGCTAAATGGTTTTAAACCAAATAAACAATAATCGTCTAGCTGGGTTCAAAGTAGCAAATATTGTTTACCAACTGAGCCGAAGCTTTGTCCTAAAATAACAGGAATAAATGAGTTAATATTTTTTTTCTCCAAACATTCGATATTTTTTCAGTCCTTACATTTGGACTGGAACATGTGATTTGTAACAATATCTTTAATTACCCCAATTGTTAATTCATCCAAGATTTCAACAATAGAGTTTTATTGATTTCTTCTGGTCACGAACAAATATTATATTAAAAATCAAATCCCAAGCCCATAGAAAATTGTTTATTGAATTGGTAAATCGGTATATGTTGGATAAATGGATTACACACATCAGCGAACGGCTTAAACGTCACGAAAAAAAAGGTATAAAGATGCTCATCAACTGTTTGGAAATTTTAATGTGAGAAATATGTGTTTAAATTGACTCATTAGAAATATGTGTTTAAATTGACTCATTAGAAATATGTGTTTAAATTGACTCATTAGAAATATGTGTTTAAATTGACTCATTAGAAATATGTGTTTAAATTGACTCATTACCTGTTGGTTTGATTTAAAATTATATGCTAAGTATGTCTGATAATTGTAATAATTTCGTAATTTTTCACAATACTTAAATTATCTTATATCAGTTGAGAATTCTGCAATAGAATAAGTATTAATCAAGATTAATAGGGAGGAAATATTTTGCTTGATAATCGTCATTCTGATATCAAACAATGTACATCTTGGAATTGATATCAAACAATGTACGCACATCTTGGATTTGAGAAGAAAAATAAAATTTAAAGAAAAACAAATATATTACATAAAAATAGATATTCAGCGTTGTTCATGTATGTCTATGTGTGACCCCAAAATTAATGTCATACATGACAAGATGATTCAAGTATAACCGAAAATCAACGATAGCCACCTATCGATACAGAGTTTCACAACTGTAACAAACAGCTTGGTTTAGGCGCGAGTACTAATCCTGTGGTACTCAGTGATGGAATTAGTGTGCATGACATGGGCCTTATTGACCAGCATTTACATTTAATTTCGGTGTTCATCGCCACACGTATGTCCACGGCATCCATGCAGAGTTATTTGTCGTTGAAACCTTTTTACCTGACAATTTAAAGAAGTGATCATTTTCAAGCCCGTGTTATTTGCGGACGTTTCCCAGTGCACAGTTTATCCTGTCATTTAGGAACAACGGATTAACTTGTCATTTCCGAATGCACGGCGTAACATTGTCGTTGACGAGGATGCAGCTTATATTGTTGCTTCCGAGAGCACAGCTCGCATAGATGTTTCTGAAAGCACAGCTTACTTTGTCATTTCCGAGTGCACGGCTTATCGTGTTATTTCCGTGTGTACTTCTCACCTTGTCATTTCGGAGAGCACGGCTTATCTTGTCATTTCCTAGTGTACGGCTTACCTTGTTATTTGCTGAGTACGTCTCAGTTTGTCATTTTGAGTTCAAAAATTAACTTGTCCTTTCCGATTGCAAGGCTTACTGTATCATTTCCGACCGCACAGCTTACATTTCATTTCCGAGTGTACGTCTCACCTAGTCATTTCTGAGTGTACGGCTTACCTTTTCATTTCCGAGTGCTCGGCCTACCAAGTTATTTCAGATTGTACGTCTTATTTTGTCATTTCCTAGTGTACGTCTCACATTTTCATTTTCGAGTGCACGACTTATCTTGTTATTTCCGAGTTTACGTCTTACCTAGTCATTTCCGAATGCACGGCTTATCATGTTATTTCCGTGTGTACTTCTCACCTTGTCATTTCGGAGAGCACGGCTTACCTTGTCATTTCCGAGTGTACGTCTCACCTTGTCAGTTCGGGAATACCCGGCTTATCTTGTCATTTTTTCGAGTGCACGGCTTACATTGTTATTTCCAAGTATACGTCTTACCTTATCATTTTCGAGTGCACAGATTATCTGGTCATTTCCGTGTGCACGGCTGAGCTTGTCATTTCCTAGTGCACAGCTTACTGTGTCATTTCCATGTGTACGTCTAGTCATTTCCGATTGCACGGTTTACCTTGTTATTTCCGAGTGCCCGGCTTACCTGGTCATTTCCGAGTGCACAGCTTACTTTGTCATTTCCATGTGTACGTCTCACCTAGTCATTTCCGAGAGCACGGCTTGCACTCTCATTTCCGAGTGCACGGCTTACACTCTCATTTCCGAGTGCACGGCTTACACTCTCATTTCCGAGTGTATATCACACCTTTTCCTTTCCGAGTGTACTTCTACCTTTTCATTTCTGAATATACGACTTACCTTGTCATTTCGGAATGCTCGGTTTACCTTGTTATTTCCGAGTGCTCGTCTTAACATGATTTTTCCGAGTGTACGTCTCACCTTTTTTTTCCGAGTGCACGGCTTACCTTTTCATTTCCGAGTGCACAGCTTACCCTTTCATTTCCGTGAAACGGCTTAACTTGTCATTTCCGAGTGAACGGCTTACCTTGTTATTTCCGAGTGTACGTCTCACCTTGATATTTCCGAGTGCACGGCTTTATTTTGTCATTTCCGAGTACATGGCTTATCTTTTCATTTTCGAGTGCACGTCTCACCTTGTCTTTTCCGTGTGCATGGCTTTCCTTGTTATTTCTGAGTGTACATCTTACCTTGTCTTTTCCCAGTGCACGGCTTACCTTTTCATTCTCCAATGCATCGCATACATTTCATTTCAGAGTGATCGGCTTATCTTCTCATTTCCGAATGCACGGCATAGTTTGTCATTTCCGAGTGTACTTCTCACCTTGTCATTTCCGAAGACCCGGCTTACCTTGTCATATTCATGTGCACGTCTTACATTTTTATTTCCGAGTTTACGGTTTCCTTTCAGAGTGCTCGTCTTACCTGAGTGCCCAGCTTACCGTTTCATTTCTAAGTGGCCCGCATACCTTGTCATTTCCAAGTGCACTGATTACCTTGTTATTTCCGAGTGCACGGCTTACCTTGTCATTTCCGATTAATAAAGAATCACAGACAAATTTATTGTAACCTCAATATGGAGCTGAAGGCAATAATTATGACAGAATTCACCAATTTAAATTAATCTACCATCCAGAAGACACTCAGCAGATTCCGAAATCTTTTGAAGCGTGTGGAAGATTTTATGTATAAATTGACCCTTTAATATTTTAAGATATTTTTGCTAACTTTTGTTAAATATATCTGTTGAATCGATTTTTGCTTCAAATCCTGGTTATTTGGCTATGTGGCCGAATGGTAGAACGTTTCCTTTGGACCATAACGATTCCAGTCTCACCTTGGTTGATTTGTCAGAAAATTAACCCTCATCTTATCGCCCAAGGAGATAATTCCGGCGTGCAGCATCTTTGCATAGTACCTGAAAACCATATTACGGCTGTTTTTTTTATAATGATGCTTTAATTTTAAAAATCACTTGATTCAATATTTTCTTCTGTCGTTCCAGATTAAAAATTAATAAGTCATTGTTTTTTTCTTTTCAGAAACTTCAAAGTTGAGATGCCCTTATGTTTTAAAAATTCTTCCAGATCTTTTTAATTCTAGTTTTAAAATTTAAAATCTAAAAAATACTAAAATCCTAGTTTTTAAATATTGATCTAATATTTCTTTCATAATATGCTTGCACCTACTGAAACATTATTAAGTGTTAGTGATCTACTGGCTAAGATAATCTTTCCATTTAAGAAATGTAGAGGTGGGTTGTATTATACTTGGCTGTGATTTTATGATACTAAAATTGAAACTTCATATTTAGCTAAAAAATTTTAAAGTTAAAATTATTATAAATGATTTTTCTTAACATGACTCTGTGGATGCTTTAATCTTTCCCATTAACTTTCTGTCTGTGCCTATGATTTTGAATTAATTTGAATGATTCTGTCACTCATCATATACAGTACTGGGCAAAAGTATTAGGACAAGAATTTTCAATCAAATAAAATTAGTTTAATTACATTGTTTATTTTCTGTCCATATGCCACATAAAATATGAAATAGTTCTTGTCCTAATATCCTAATATTTTTACATAGTACTATATATATATATATATATATATATATATATATATATATATATATAAACGTAAACTTGTCGTAATACTGGTTTCGAAAAATCCTCCGAGTACATACGCGGAAGGAAAAAGTCAGCTTTTCCTGAAGATCCAATTTGGTGAAACCTTGGTAAGTTCGTTGACTCTCTAGGTTAGCTATTTACTATATATATATATATATATATATATATATATATATAATATGTGTGTGTGTGTGTGTGTGTGTGTGTGTGTGTGTGTGTCGGGATGTTCGAAGTAGCGAGCGCAACACCTTTCGTTTGTAGCTACATTAACAGTTTCAATAATTCTCTAAATTTGACCGATATATTTCACGTCAAAACAAATCTATGACTCTGACAATGACTTTGTAATAATTGCTTTATATCGGATGGCGTGCCATCGTCACCTTCTGTTGATGTCTATATTAAATATTCATTGTCTATATCGCACGAATAAACTTAACGATGCTAAAAATACTTTTAAAAAAAAGTCAGAGTAGAAAATTGCTGTGGAAGATATAAACGAAAATCTTTAGACTGAAAAATGATATGATTATTTATAGTCGAATGTAATTTTACTGCTGTTCTTACCAATATTTTGGATAAGCGAAAATATAATGTCATGAAAAAAGACAGCCATTCTAACCACAATTAAACTGAAAATTATTAAGTTTCATACACATATATATATATCTGAGTATTTCTCTTGAGTTGCCCCCTATCTATCTATCTATCTGTTTATGTCTTTTCCTTTCTCTATTATAATGCTGTTATTACTGGTATAATTCTAGTATTACTGCTATAATACTCACTATATACCACTTTTTACAGTGTATGTTTTGATCGTTCATTTGAGTGTTTATGAGAAAATATATTGTATATTTCTTTCATCTAAAATTCAAATGAATATATTAACCATTCTTTTACTCATACAAACATATTCAAGGAAACTGAGACAGTCACTCTAATCACAATTATAATGAATATTATTAAGATTAATACAGATATTGTTAAAATAGTCGATCCACTTCCAAACGAAAACGTACAAAATTGCTTACAAAATGTCGGGATATTCTCATCTAAGCGCATAATTAAATTCAAAATTTTCGTTTTTAATAAATTAAAATTATTTTATGAATATTTTGTTGTAAATCAAATGTAATAGTGACTTAGATAATAAATATAATAACATTTTTAAAGTGTTTAATAAAACAATCGCGTAAAAGAGTGAATAGAAAAGTATTTTATTTTCTTTTGTTCTTAGTGTCATCGTTTTTATCAGTGAATCTCTCTATTACCATCAACCTATTTTTATCACTAAGTATGTAAGTGTACAAATGTAAAATTTTTAATATAAATGATTTTATAATTTTTAATGCGTGCATAAATTTTAATATAAATCTAGATGCATATCACAAAGAATCGCTTAAATGTCTACATATATGCGTGCGTGCGTGCGTGCATTACACGGCTTAACATAATAAAACTTTTTTAATCGTCAGATTTGAAAGTTTGAAGATTATGAAATTTTCATGCTAATTACGAATGTGAAGTAGGTTTTTTCTCCATCAGATCATATTTTAATATTGTGTACCTGTATTTTTCACATTTGGATATTTAATTTCTGTGGCTATAATAAATAAAAATTATGAAATTTCCGTAGACTTTTGCTTATAGAAAATCAAAACTATTGTGTACAAAATAAATTCATAATAATCATCAAAGAATTCCAAATTAAGTTTTTGTGATTTGGTCACTGGTACTTATTTTCAGGCTCATCCGTGCATAACATTCAAAACTAAGCAGTTAGCTTTTCTTCATTTCCCAGAAATTCGTAATCATTGGCCCATTGATGTTATGTCATGATGAAAGCGTTCCTCTTGCCCATAAAATTCGAAAGTTCTCTGTAAAAATTTACAAACTTAAATCAAGGAAATGTATTTTCAGCGATATCCGAGAGACTATCACTTAGAAAATACATAGTAAAATTCTTTTTATTCATTTCTAAAATCTTGAAATCTGTTGTTACCCAGAAAAATTTCACAGCTCCAGTTAAAGGTTACTTTTGCTTTAATTTCAATTTCATCCAGTGTTTTGATGAAGTTGTTGATGATGATCATCATCATCAGACACTGAACTAAACGGTGGGGGTGCGTATCTGACAAAATGCAAAGAAAAACTGAAATATATTGAGATACCAACTGTACTAAAGATATGTGTCATGAAAAATTATTAACCAAATCATAATAAATTTAATAATTCATAAAAGTACATAATACGCACAATTAGCAATAAAAACTAAATCAGTAATTACAAGATTTTTATGGGAAGCGAAGCGGCGGATCTCTAGTATTAAGCCAACTTCCACTCATCAGACAAACTGTGCTTCATAGAAAATATTCGATTACATTTTCTTTAGACTCAGCCAAAAATAACATATAATACACTACATAACATTCCTGATGACAATTGGCTTTTGAGCAGTGTTATTAAAAGCTACAAACTATGACTTGTTTCATGGCTTAACAATTCCTTTTCTGTTCGATTAAAACGAAACATGGCGCCAAGAACCATGTGTTTCAAGTGAAAATTGCCGGTAAGTTATTTTGTTTTTTGTGAGTCATGTCCATACCAAACTTGAAATTGCCTCTAGCTTCGAAATCTCTCACTGGAATATGCAAACAAATTATGCACAGCATTCAGAAGAGTAATGTTGTTCAGAGCGATGAAAATCTGCCGAATATCTCCAGGAGACTAAAAGCAAAATCTTCAAAGTAAGGCGATAAAATATGGCTAGTCATTCCTGAATTACTTAAATTTGAGAAATATTAACTTTCAAGTTATTATGTATAATTGTTTACAACGGAACAATATATTTTGTCAAGTTTCAGCTGGAAAATCGAAATGGCAAA
Source organism: Ascarosepion bandense (assembly GCA_037127315.1). Lineage (NCBI taxonomy): Eukaryota > Metazoa > Mollusca > Cephalopoda > Sepiida > Sepiidae > Ascarosepion > Ascarosepion bandense. The sequence goes on from JBBBDQ010001164.1 coordinate 227,478, forward strand.
AGAAATAAAATACAAATAAATCTATCTCTACTGGCAGTAAACCACCTAAATACGGACAGGTAACGATTTCAGCAGATTTACAAAGATAGAAAGGGGCGTAAGACAAGAATTTGTTATCGGAGGCCACAACTTGAACAACACAAGATACGCAGATGGTAAAGTGCTGATTGCAGACACGGAAAGGAAACTACAAAACCTCCTACAGAAGGAAACTGAAGAGAATGACAAAAAAGAACTACAAATAACCTGCAAAAAAACTGAATGCATGGTCATTAGCAAAAAGAGCAACCCAAAATGCCAAATACAGGTGGGTGATACTAGAATCAAGCAAGTACAAAAATTTAAATACCTAGGAAGTGTTCTAACAGGAGATGGAAAGGGTGACACAGAGATCCGAAGCAGCTTGGCATGGCGAATAACGCTTTGCAGAAGCTGAGTAAAGTACTAAGACACAAGCAAAATACCCTAGAAACAAAGAAGAGAGTGTTAGATTGCTGTGTGATATCAGTTCTCCAGTACGGTAGTGAATGTTGGACAATATCAACGACGATGAATGAAAAATTAAAGCAGCTGAAATTTGATTCTACACAGGTATGCTGCGGATATCATGGACCGAGCATGTGAGCAATGGTGAGGTTTTGGAAAGAATGGAAACGAAAAGAAAATTAATAGTGAGCATCAGGAAGAGACAACTGAAGTCCCTAGGACATGCAATAAGGAAAGAGGGCTTGGAGATCCTGATGCAGACAGGTCAGATAGAGGGAAAAAGAGACAGAGGAAGGCAGCGGATAACACATTTGAAGGTCCTGAGCAGGTGGATGACAGAGCGCGGGTTGCGCGGTGTAACAGGAGAAAACATACTAAGAGCCACCAGGGATAGGAAGACGTGGAAAGCCATGTTCGCCTACGTTCGGAAAGGACTGTGTACATAGAAGAAAAAGAAGAAGTCATTCCAACATTAAATGCGTAAACACTGGTTTGAATAACTTTATTTTTATTGAGCAGAGTAGAAATGAACTTTCCAATCATCGAGACAATATGTCGAAAGAAACATTAATTAAAGTTATAATAAAATATATACGGTATGCAAACTATAAAACACTTGGCAGAAGTAGAAATGGAGGAATTATTGTCTACAAGAGAAATGTAAGTTTTAAATGGCATCAAAGTAGACTGGGAATATTCCTCAAAGAAATGAATGCACGATATTCATATTTTCAACCCCACTATTCTTTCAAAGAATTCAACTTTGCACATTTCCAACAATTTAGAAGCCATTATATTGATTTGAATACCGATTGAATGTGCTGAAAATAAAAGTGACAACTGACTATTAATCTGATTTGAGACATCAAAAAACGATTTCAAAATATGAATGAAATATATATATGGTTATTACATGCTGGTTACTGGCGATAATAATTTTTGCTGAAAAATGTAATGTTTTTGGAAAATATGATAATTTAGTATAGTAAGATTGTTAGATATTCAATGTAAACATAAACGACAAGATACGATTGAAGGTCAGTTGAAGTCGGTTATTAAGTGTAGAAAGATGGAAACGGAAGAAATTCGAATTGGTATATGAATAATTAATTAGGTCTTGATTGTTGAGAAAATCAAATATATACTGTGTATACATACACACGAGCACAGATACTCAGACACAAACATTCATATAAATATCATATATATATATATATGTGTGTGTGTGTGTGTGTGTGTAAAATACGATGAAATATATATAATTAAAATATAGATTTAAGGTATGCAGTATATGTAAATGTATAATTGGGCATTGAGGTCCACCCTGACCCGGAGTGGTAGCACCCGTTAGGGTCCCAGCGATGGTTAACCACAAAACTGTGTGTCAGAACACTATAAAAGTATAAAAATACAATTTTATAGAAATATACTCATAAAAATAGACTTTTATAGAAAAATATACATTTTGAAGAAGATTATAACACATTTTTGAAGAAAAAAATTCTCAGCACAACATTTTTGAATACAAGACTAGAAGATATTTTCAGTTTTCTAAAATAAAAAAGAACAAAAACAAAAAGTTTTCATTAAAATTTGATGAAATCAACCTTCTCACTATAAGTGAACATTAAAAAATGCCTTTAAACCCTCCGTTTTGGCATTAAATAACCCACAGTGGTTGATATACCGTTAAACAAAAGTCAAAATCAAATATATCTATATATATATATCCGCAGACAGATCTGTTTCGCGGCTCATCAGTACGGTTAGACTCCGATTGCTTTTAACCCAGGATTGAAATCCGACCGAATTGGTGTCAGTCGGCGATTCTACCTCTAGGCTATGAGCGCTCGGTAGAAGAAGGCATACTTTTAGTGTGTATATTATCATTATACACGCCCAATAGCCAGAATGCTCTAATTTATTACTGAATGTTCGATGCGTGCATGCCACAGTCTAACCTTTCAAAGTCTACCCTTCTTCCAGAGTGCTCAATCAGGGCGTGAGAGCGTAAATAGTCATCTGCAGAAATATCTGTTTCGCTGTATCACAGCTCCGATTGCTTTTAACCCAGGATTGAAACCCGACTGAATTGGCGTTAGTTGGCAATTCTACTTCTTGTCTATGGACGCTCGGTAGAAGGAGGCAACATTTTTAGCGTATGATATATATAGTTTTGTGTGTGTGTCTGTGTATGCATACAGTGTTTAATTAATAAATTAACTTCATAATCACAAAAGAAAACAAAAATCATTGACATCTCAATTTAACAGATATATATAACAAAATTGCACCAAAATATTTTGAAATACTAAGAAGACAAATTATTCAATAAAATCGTCGTAAAGTTTTATTAAGGTCTCAACATGACTTTAGAATCTCCTACAATTCTTCTGGGCGTTCTTCATGCCTGAATTGGTAAATATTGCCATAATACTTGCCTTCAGTTAGTCTTTGGTATTAAAAATAGTTTTGTTGGTGTCTCGCTCAACTGCGCCCTACACAATAATCATGGAGGTTGAAGTCGGGGGACTAAGTGGCCAAATTTAAAGTTGGTCGCAGAAATTGACTGACGGCTGCGTTCTCCTATTTATGGGACATGGTGCAGAACTGTTGCCAGAACTGTTTTCCAGCAGCCACCCTGAGAGGTCCCATGTTGGTCTCTGGGTTGAGTGTGAGACACTGGAGGAAGAAAATGACAGCATAAGTATATAATGCAAGAAATAAAAAAATGGTGAGAATTTCGTTATCGCTCTCTCTCTCTTTTTCACTCTCCCCCTCTTTCTCTCTCTCTCTCTCTCTCTATATATATATATACATATATATATATATATGAAAAAATTAATTGGTTTTAATAACAAATGGTTCTATTATCAAGATAATAATATGAACAGAACTTCTCCACAATTACATGCGTCTTTAAACTATAAAATTAACAAAATTTCTGTGCGGTGAATTTACCATACTAGGTATATAGTGTTTAGTGATATAAGAATCTATTGTGCATGCTGAGGATCAGTTTCCCATCTCAATCGACCAAGTCTAAATAATTCGTTCTAGTATTATTCATAGCCGAGTTCAAATTCCAGTTGAAACCCTTGTATTCACTTACGCGCAATGCACTTTCTCCCAGCAATGGGTTAAATAACAGGAGAGATTGGATTCTATAGCATTGGCTGGCAACCAGTCTACCGCAAAAAGCAATGGCAAACTACTGCGGGATAATCTTGTGCCCAGTCAGTCATGTCTCTTTCGAGACATGATCACCCAAGAGTGTATCATGTAGGGAACTTGACTGACTGATTATTCACGTATAGGCCATGCGGAGGTTACATAAAATGAGGCAGAAAAGGAAAAAGCCATTTCCTCTTCATTTTCACTGCTAGTGACTTTGCATCATGATGACCATAACTGTTATTTTTTTCTTATTCATTTATTATTTTCAATTTAATATTTTATTCTTTTATGTATATTTTTGTTGTATATATGTAATTGTGTGTTTCTGCATAGAATAAGTGAATACCACTGTATGATAAATGTATGTGAATTTGCCTCTGTGTATGATACGTGTGTCTGTTTAAAAATTCAATTTTGCTGAAATTGTTTTTATAGAATTTATTAGTTGAAGTTATATTCTAAAGCTTCTAACCCGTTAATATAAAACATATTTGAATATCTGACAGTCAGTTAAGTGACATACGTGATACACGATTTGGGCGACCATGTCTCGAAAGGAATATGACTGACTGGGTAGAAGTTTATCCCGCACTATGTTGCTATCGATATCTGTGGTAGATTGGTTGCTAGCCAAGGCTATAGAACTCAATATGTCCTCTTATTTAACCCATAACTTGAGGGAAGAGACGGATTAATACCTTTCCTGACACTGTTAAAAACGTTGTTACTACGGAGTATCTAAATATTCAGCAAGATTATTTGACAATGAAAATAAGATTTTTCATAGTAGAATACTTTTATAGTGTTCTGACACACAGTTTTGTGGTTAACCATAGCTGGGACCCTAACGGGTGCTACCACTCCGGGTCAGGGTGGACCTCAATGCCCATTTATACATTTACATATACTGCATACCTTAAATCTATATTTTAATTATATATATTTCATCGTCATAAAAATCTCACCCCATTTTTAATTTTTGTATATTCGATATATTCGGACACTAAGAACTGCGCATATCAAAAACAATTGTGAAATGTGTTGTCTTTATTTTGTGTCTGATTCTTTGTTAGTCATTAGCTCCAGATACATTATCACCCACCACAAAACAGTGCCTTTAGCCAAGTTCTTATAGACGTATCCTTTTCTCTTCGCCATCCTCCTCTTCCCTCCAAACCTCAATCACATTCTATTTCTATCACTCTCTCTCTCTCACTCGTAGTAGCTGTACATAATCTTTTAAAAATCGACTTTAAATCGTTGATATTCAAACTTGAATAAATAAATTCTACCAAATACAAAACTATCGAGTCTTTTATCAATAATTAACTCTTAGCTTTGAATAATGTTCAACGTTTTTTTTTTAGATTTTGATCCGTTTTATTAGAAATTTGAAAAAAATTCTACTGCTTATTTTCATTCATTTTTTTTTTTTTAGATCTTTTCTACTCACTGCAAAATGGGTTTCTCTATAACTCGAATTGTTCGGAAGTAATGTTATAATAGAAACCAAGAGAGAATAATTCCGACAATTCAATTGACATTTGGCTAGCAAAAAGAGGGAGCCTCCCTGATAAATTCATTGAGTGTAAAAAAAAATAAAAAATAAAAAATAGAGCTAGAACGATTAAAAAAACGTCATTGTGTAATTGTGTGAGAATCTTTTAGGATGTAAGATCTGGGGGCAGTGAAGATTGGAAGGGCAGCATTTAAAAAAATGCCTTTACAAAATGCGGCAACCATCAGCGTTGCTGCTGGAGTTAACTCAATAAAATATCCCTTGGAGGAATTCCAACAAAATTGAAATAGTAGACATACTTTAAAGCGAATGAAAGTTAGGAAGGCAAAAAAAAAAAAAAAAGAAAAAGAATAGATGAAGACAGAGCACGAGAACGAAATAAAATGGACATAAAATAGTGTGGCATATTTAAAAAATGAAAAAAGACCATCAAATAAATAAATTTAATTTTGAAAGTATAAATATAAATAAAATTAAAACGGAAAACAGAAAGTAAAACGAAGAAAGTGGGTAAAGAGAATATAAGGCATCAGATAGAAAGACATTTAAAAAATTCTGTTATGAAATTTTAAAAATAATTCAAGTGTGGTTTTATATATATATAAACACAAACTTATAAATATACTGGTTTCAAAATTACCTTCCGCGTATCTACGTAAAAGAAAAAAATAGTTGTAAAAAAGAAAGAGCTAAGGACATGAACATCAGCCAAAGCGATTTGGATCAAGCCAGTACGTAGCCCAAAGAAAAAAATCCGAGACAAGTAATCAATAACAAAAAAGTGCTCAATACTTAAGCAGAGCAGAATAAGTAAAGTAAGCCTAGTGAGCCAACTAACCTACCAAGATATATATATATATATATATATATATATATATATATGGAAGGAGAAAGCCAATATGAAAAAAAAAATCTTATGACATTTTTTTAAAATAAACCAGGAGTTGTTATACATATATATAGTCATCCGCAGACAGATCTGTTTTGCTGTATCAGAGCTCATCAGTACAGTTAGACATCCGATTGTTTCTTACCCAGGATTGAAACCCGACCGAATTGGCGTCAATCGGCGTTCCTGCCTCTGAGTTATGGGGGCTCTGTTAAAGATGTCAGACTTTTAGCGTGTGATATACAATGTATCCATACGCCAGTAGTGAGAGTGTTCTAATTCATTACTAAATGAACGATGTGTAATTGCTAGAGTAGCTACTGTTTTTCAATTTCTACCATTGTTTCAGAATATTTTATCAGGGTGTGAGAGTGTAAATAGTCATCCGTATACAGATCTGTTTTGCTGCATTATAGCTCATCAGTATGGATAGACAGAGAGAGAGAGAGAGAGAGAGAGTGAGAGAGAGAGAGAGAGAGAGAGAGAGAAAGCCAATATGAAATAAAAACCTTATGACATTTAAAAAATCAATTAAGAGTGTACATGCGAATATATATATAAATGTATATTTATATATGTGTGTATATATACGCGTGTGTGTGTGTGTGTTTGAGAGAGAGACAGAAAGAGCAAATATAAAATAAGTCACGCTAGTCATACAAATTTAAAATTTTGAGAAATAGGAAAAGAAACAAAGACAGACGCATAAACAGATTTGATGAAATGAAAGGTAAGTAAAATTAATAAAAAAATGTAAAACTAATAACCAAAAGTAAAGTTAATAATGAAAATAAAATTAATAATGAAAACTATAATTAATAAACAAAATAAAAATTAATAAAGAAAATTGATATAATAAAGTAAAAATCAATAAACAAAATTAACGATAAAAATGAAGGGTGAGAAAACTACAAAAATGAGAAATGCAAAAAAATAGTTACAAAATATATAAGTAAAACAAATGATTACTGGTTGGGAGAAAATTGAAAGAAAATAAAACAAATACCAATGAAAGAAATCAGTAAAAATAAAGGGAAGCTTATTCGTTATAAAAATAAAAAAATCGTAACAAAAGCAACGAAAGAAAATTTCAGAAAGATATAAACTGAGAAAAAGGAAATATCTTAATGAAAAAAATAGTTAAGAAATCATCATAAAAAACTAGAAAAAATATACAGAAATGAAATTATAATGATCTTAATTTGGATATATGACCTTGACGCCTAAAAATCAATGACACCACCTCTAAATTAAGCTATTATCAAAAATGTTGAGGATGTTGAAATTTGAAACCAAGAGCTAATGCATTGAACATTAATCTGGGACACCAACTCCCGGGGTGGTTATACTTTTTCTTTCTTCCTTTCGGCGGTGTAGGGAAAGGAAGTAATGTATTAAGTTGTAAGTTAACGTTACTTCCAGTAATTTTATTCCAGACCAGAATATTTTATGAGACAATGGATTTGGGATGAAAGCGACCCAGAGCTGCATGATTGGATGTCATTGTTGGACAAGCAAAGAAAACAAACTGATATTCATTAAAGAAAAATGCACATTTATCATTGCAGTAGAAATAATAACAGATGAGAAAGAATAAAAGAAATTACAAATAGCATGATAAGAAAGATATTTTTTTCTAATTCTGAGAAATATGAAGTAAACTCATACATGATTTGGAAAAAATTGAACCAATATATCTTCCAAATGATTTTTGTGAATGAAAATATAATTTTTCGTATTAATGATTTTAAAATGATTATCCGAAATTATTGAGCTTTTTTCCTTCAAGATTAATGAATATAGTGGCCATTTTAATCCACTCTAAAACATCGCACTATGAGATATTTGTAACGTGGTGATGCATCTTGAGTTACTAACGGCAGAATAGTGGTACTGTTGCGAGTAATGTAAATAAACGAAGGGGTAAAAATTAGATATAACACAGATGTTATATATCTCCAAGATGATGAAAAGAATGATGGAGAGAAAGGGAAGGTTATACAGGGGAGGGGAGAGAGCTAGAGTCCAGTGGTTAGTAGATAAGTATTGACTTTGCATTTAAATTTCTGGAGGTTGTAGCCGTCAGGAAAGCAAGAATACGGGAGCGAGTTCCACAGGCGGGAAGTGCGAGAGAAGAAGCTGTAGGAGTAGAATTGTCGTCTGCATTTGGCTAACCTGACTGTGAATGGGTGGGACCCAGTTGCCAGTCTGGTTGCACGAGTAAACACCTGTTCAGGAGGCACCAGTGACTTAAGTTCGTTGGAGCAGAAGCCATGAAAGTATTTATAGAACAGACAAAGGGAGGCGACATTTCAACGATGGGGAAGTGGCTGCAGTCGAGCCGCCAGATCAGTACCTATGACATTACAGACTCTCCTTTGGAGCCTGTCAAGAACACTGAGGAGAACAGCAGGGGCGCCTGACTATAAATGGCAGCAGTACTCCATGCACGGACGGATGGTTGACTTGTATATATGCAAACTGGAATTAAATCATCCTGATGGCTTGTAATATTAATCCATGATAAAAATGCAGAATTTGGTTCTAGTAATTACTAAACGAATGTGCATTGTGGTGCAGTGAATGTCAACTTGGATCGAAAAATCGGGGTATCGACTTCGAATTCCTGTAGAATTCCTTGAATTCACTTACTCACAAATATCTTGGGAAAGGTATTAATCCGTCTCTTCCCTCCAGTTATGGGTTAACTAATAGAACAGATTGGGTTTTTAGCCTTGATTGGCAACCAGTCTACCGAAGAAAGTAATGGCAACTGACTACGGGAAATTCTTCTTTCTAGTAAATCATGTCTCTTTCGAGACATGATTGTCCAAAGCGTGTATCACGTATGGCACTTAACTGACTGAAGTACTAAACAATTCAATTACCTTGATATATGATCCGTAATAAATTTATTATAGTTGATAAAAATATTGAACATACTGTTTGAGCGAATGGATCCAGTATTTCTTCGCGAAAACTACAATTCTTTTAAAATATCATATCAGCCCAAGCAAAGCAGTTTCACTGCCACTGGTGCGCAGGAGGTTACATAGGAGTAAAGAAATTATGAGAATGAGTGACAGATTATAGGGGGTGTCAGGAAGTTGGTAAGAGAAGGATGAGAATACTGGTGAGAGTGGAATGGACGGAGAAAGAAGCATGAGAGTGAAGATGCTGGTTAGTGAGATAGGAGATGACTATTGACTTTACATTTAAATTCTATGAGAATGTAGCTGTAGTGGACGCAAGTAAATGGAAGGGAATTCCACAGACGGGAAGTGCGAGAAAAGAAGTTGATGGAGTAGAATTTGCGTTTACATTTTATTGGTTTCAGAGTAAAAGAGTGGGACCGAGATTCTAATTTTGTAGCTCAAGTTAATTCATACAAAGAGGGTCCCAGAGATTTAAGTTAATCGGAACAGAAGCTGAGAAATATTTGTAGAAGAGACACACGGAAGCCACAATGCGCCGGTGAGAAAATGCTTGTATCTGAGCTGCCAAGTCGGGATCGATCACTTTACAGATTCTCCGTTGTATGTTGCCAAGGACATCTAGGTGGATATAGGGCACCCGACCAGATATTCAATGCTCGGGTGGATTTTATATGGAAAAACGATGGTTTCAGAGTGGAAAAACCTCCTGGCGCTACACAGTGAAACGACCTTCGTAGCAGCGGATTTAGCTATGGATTCGATATAGTCATTCCACTTAACGTCTGTTGTGAGAGTTTTCCCTAGGGGCCCAGTGTTTTTGCTTTCAGGGAGACTAACATGGTACATGCTAATGGGGGTAGGAGCGATTGTCTGTGATGGTTAATAGACAGCAGCTTCGTTTGGGAAGCATTACAATTTACGAGCCATTTCATACCCCCAGTCCATCACAGACTGGAATTAAATTTTCAAGCTCAGCATCGAGGTTTGTTTTGTCAGGCTCGGCGGATTTTTGATCGAGGCGAGCTCCGAAACATGTTTACTTGCGCAACACCGTGAGAAAAAAATAACAGAAATGACGTCACTTAAGGACTTTCAAGAGCAGCAACAAATAAATTGGATATCACGTCGAAATCGAAGAGTAAATAACGATATCATACAAATCATGACATTTCCCAATATTCAAACTAAAGTTTAGGAAGTAAATAATTTGAAAGAGCGATAACAGTTACTGATCATGAAAATTGGTTTTAGGAAAGATCTTATGAATTTCAATCGACAGTAGTGCTGGGTGTTCTTCAAGGAATGTCGAATATTTCCTTATAAGGAAACATATAATCATTTGCATCATGGTTCTTTCTTCAGCTTCTTTGCAATTCTCTAAGCTCCTACCTTTTCTCCTACCAAAATAATCATCAGTGAAAAGAATTTGAATGATCCCCAGTTATATTATCGGTTTTTAAATACTTAAAAATGTTATCAATCTTTCTTGTTTTCCTAATCAACTTACAACCACCATTGTATTGATAAGTAGGGTCCAGAACTTCAACCAAATCATACAATTCGCGTAAACGTTTCGAGAGTGTTAGCTGGTTCATTATCCACCTCATCATCAAGATTATTTAAAGAGACACGCATACAATCAACCATATTTCCATCTACTACTGTCGCATCACTTAAAGAATTGTCATCTTTAATTACAGGTGTAACCCTAATACTGTAATGAGATATCCACCTCCACACTATTTTCGCCAATATCTTCTTCGTTATGAACAGCAACCGAATTGACGTCTTCGCCACAATCGGCTTCAACCAACTCATTTCTTTGATTGTTTGACTGATTTTGTATAACAGCCACTCAACTTCTTGTGGGCCATAGAGAACCAAATTGATTGCATTGTAAACATATTTATAGATGCTCAATTGTGGATTAGTGTAAGTTTCATATATGCTGGAAGGAAAATTTTATAACTTTTCAGGTATGTGTGAAGAAAAATTTTATAGTTTTCTAGATATGGTTGAAGGAAAATATTATAGATTCTTAGGCATAATTGAAGGAAAAATTTCCCAAGTATAGCAGAAAATTTTATTGTTCGTCAGGTATGGTTTAGAACAAGTTTTTTTGTTTGTCAAGAATGATTGAAGGTTTGTTTTTGTCTGTAAACACTAATAAACATTTTCTTTATTTTCTATATTTTATTGTAAAGTCAAAACTTTTTGATAAATTGCAGTAACTTGTTTAATGATTTCAAACCATTTTTTTAAGATTGTTCGTTCATTGATATTGATTGGTATTTCCCCGGATAATGCAACATTCCAACAACATATTCCTTACGCTATACGACTCCTGATATGGTAAACATATTGTCAGAATTTCATTTCTCAAACCAACTCTTTTGAATCATACTCAGCTTGCTTGATGGCTTTTTCTAAGTCCTTCTTAATGTCACCTACGTGGTAATCTGATTACTCTCCTGCATCTTCCGAATTTATCACATGACGTTTGGTTCAGAAAACTGAAATATTCTTAACTCTTTCCAGTGAGAACTGTTAGGAGTTCAGATTAATGCTTCCAGCCCGGCAAATGCTAGTATATGGCACTTCAAGGTCGTTTTATTGCCCAGCTTACTCCATCACCTCTTTCATCTGTTTTCTTGATACTATACAAAAATATGTATTATCCTTAGATTGACCAGTGGTAAGATAACGACCAGTTGAAACTTGGATTTCTATTTCATCGATGCCGTATCATACCGAGACTTCTCCCCTTTCTCAAAGATTCCTATGTTGAACTCACAGACACGGCATTCTAATATTTTATTATTTATTCCTATCATTATACGTATTATTTTTTTGATAAAAACTGATTCCTTCCCTAATATATTTTGTTTCGTGACACCAACACTAGCTGGATAGACTAACAAACCCTAAAGAGATCAACAATCCACATAGGTGCTTTATACAAACTGGGACCCTGTCTCCAAGTTTGTGTATGGCACGTTTGGATATTAACCAAGTTTTTTCTGTGTAACTGTACTATTGATTACTCTTATTATTTATGCATCTTTGTACCAATCGGAATTGGGTATCTCTTGCCAGGAATCAAAGGATACAGATCTCTGAATACTTAAAAGATTTTTTCTTGTTAATTTCATACTAAATTTTTAAAGTATACACTTAATTCTCTTTTAGTCTCTCTTTTCGTCTTGAGAAAATTCTTCATTTCTATTCTAAACACGTCAGTAATTATCGCTACAATCGTCACTATCTCATTGCCCAGTTTTCTTAATTTTTTAAATGTCCTGATGTTTATCCATCTTTTTGCTCACTCTTTCAATTTGACTTTGCGATTGATTGTAACGTGACTTCAATTACTTCACAGATTTTTTCTCTTTGTTGATGATGATTAAATCTAATTTCTTGGCTTGGCTTCGTTGATTGATTTGATTTCGATTTTTTCTATTCTTCAAGAAGGCTGGTCTTTCTTTTATATATATATATATATATATTTTGCTGCAATGTTAAATCACAGATTTTGCAGAATTTCCCGCGGTCTACCGTCCATTCTCTGCCATCTTGGTGTTTTTTTTTGTTTTTTTTTTCTTGTGGCTATTTAATTCATTTTTATAAATTTTCCTGGGGCTATTTAATTCAATCATTTATATTCTTGATAGCATGATTTCTGTGTTTGCATATTAGTTGTTTTGAAGTATTTTGTTTATTTAAAGATGGGTTGTAACATTTTAGCTTGTAGATAATTTTTGAAATTTTCTTAACTTTTTTCTGTCAGTCAGCCTGCAACTGGTAAGTTTTAGCTAGTGTAATCTTATTTTGCTGTATTTTTTTAATTTTTTTTTTATTCCTTTGGTTCTTATATTTTCTGTCTAATTTTTGTTCCTGTTTTGTTACTAACCTAAGTTCTCTACTAGTCGCTCTTGTAATGCATTGCGACTATGATTGTGTCAATTGTTTTTAATTATCAAATTTAGGTTTGGTATTTTTGGGTTAGGGTTTTGGTTATATGTAGGAATTCTGAGTAAAGACCGGCCATGTTTGTTTTTTTTGTTCTCTCTTTCTCCCTTGCTAACTGGACACATGGCTTTGAGGTGTTCCCTCCCTCCCACCCCAATGTATTCTGCCCTCACACTACTCTCTGTTACTGCTTACATAGAGGCAGCTTAAACTTTCCAGAACTGAATGGAGAAAACAAAATGAAGATAATTTTTGAAATTTTCTTAACATTTTTCTCTCAGTCAGCCTGCAACTGGTAAGTTTTCTTTTTTTTTTAATTGGAGTAGATAGTACCTTCTATCGCCCGGTCTCACACTCCACCCACTTCTTTTGGACAGGAGTAGAGGTGATCGCCTTGTTTCTTGTTTAGGAAGGAGTTCACGGTTGATCTCTCTCTTTTTCAGTCTTTATGTCGGTTCGGCTGGAAGCTTTTTGCAGTTGGTGAGTATGGTGGCAATGTCTCTTCATTCTGAGGGTTGGCAGTTTCCTGGTTGCTGCTTCCGAGTGGTAATTAGGAGCCCGAACTCTTGCGTAGCGTCTTGAGAGGCTGCTTTGATCAACAGTTGAATAATATCGGGGTTCCTGTAGTGCCATTTCGCGCATGGACGGGCGTCCCTGCATGGATTTCCGATGGGCAACCCCGAGGCCACATTATGCTGCAGGCGGCGCCATTCACCATCCTTCACCTGCTGCAATTAATGACCATCTGACCCTATTCTAGACCTCTCTCTATCCACAACTATAACCAGCATGAAATTAAACAAACAAAACAGCAAGCCTAAACCATCTAGTCATAAATCGCCCAAACATATCTGCGTTTCCTTCATAAACATACGAGGTATTCGCAGTAACTTTAATAGTGTAGAATCATTCCTTCTAACTAACTCACCCGATATCTTAGCTATATGTGAGACTAACCTTGACCCTTCTATCCCCTCTTCGGAGCTGTTCGTTCCTGGTTACCTTCCCCTCTTCATGAAGGACTCCAATGTCCATATGCATGGGCTTGGTGTATATGTCAGCGAACAACTCCCTCTAGCCAGGGTCACATCTCTTGAATCCCTTCATCATTCCTTCATGTGCTTCCGTCTCTCACTTCTAAGCTCGGTCAGCTATCTCTTCTTCTTCTACCGCTCCCCCTCCTCCTCTGACTGTACGGTACTTGATTGCATCTCTACTAATATCGACAGGGCCATTTCTTCTCTCCCATCTGCCCATATATTTGTGTTTGGCGATTTTAACGCCCACCACACCAAGTGGCTTGAAAACTCAGCCACCGACCTTGCTGGGATCCGCACCATGTATTTTTCAATAACCCAAGCTCAAACACAAGTGGTGGACTTCCCCATGCGTTTCTCTAAAAACCTTAACGGAAGGTACTCTTTACTCGACCTTTGCTTTACCTCCATCCCAGACTCCTGCATTACCAGGCAACTCTGCCCCCTCGGAAACTCTGGCCACGCCGTAGTCTCCGTCAACATCTCAATCCGCACTAACTCTACCCAAGAAAACCAGACCAGCAGAATATCATACTGCTACCAAAGAGCAGACTGGGACTCGTTCAGAGACTTCCTCTGCGATGTCCCCTGGAACAACGTCTTCCATCTTCCTGTCGAAGACTGTGCCTCCGAGGTCTCCTCTTGGGTTAAGGCTGGCATCGATGCTTTTATCCCGGCCAGGAAATTCCAACTAAAACCAAATTCGTCGCCCTGGTTCTCACCCGCTTGCTCGGCCGCCATTGCCCAACGGAACCATTTTTTCCGGCTCTATCGAAGCTGCTCGTCGAACCAAAACAGGCACCTTTTCGCCTCAGCACGGAACAAGTGTAAAAAAGTACTGAACGAAGCTAAGAGGGCGTTTGCTACCAGAATTAGGCAACGCATAGCGTTCTCAGCAGGAACAATACCCACACTAATCAAAGAGCTACCCAGCGCACAAGGCTGAATGCTTTGCCCGTAGATTCTCCACCAATTCAACACTGGACTCGTTAGGAATACCTACACCAGACTTCCCACCCAGAACTAAGGCTCAACTAAATAACGTCCACATTACACCATCGCTGGTCACCAAGATAATTGCACAACTTGACCCACACACAGCGAGCGGCGGTGACGGAATCCCAGGCATAGTACTGAAGAAATGTGCCCCAGAACTCTCCTCTGTCCTCTCTAAACTCTATAACCTCTGCCTATTTGCTTCCTGCCTTCCTGCCTGTTGGAAGTCCTCCTGTGTAGTTCCTATATTTAAGAATTCTGGCGAACCCTCAGACCCCGCCAATTACCGTCCTATTTGTCTCCTTCCGATCATTGGCAAAGTTTTCGAAGCCATTATCAACGCCGAGGTGATTCAGCATCTCACGGCCAATAGTCTTCTCTCTGACAAACAGTACGGGTTTCGCTTCACCAGGTCTACTGCTGATATGCTAACGACCATTACCGAGTACATATACCGGGCACTTGACAAGAATGGTGAAGCCCGAACCGTTGCCTTGGATATCTCCAACGCGTTCGACAGGGTCTGGCATGTTGGCCTCTTGTGCAAACTGCGGAAATACGGGATAACTGGACATCTGTTTGACCTCATCCAGTCATTCCTCTCTAACCGCACATTGAAGGTGGTATTAAATGGGCATGCTTCCCAAAACTACCATACGAACGCGGGCGTCCCTCAAGGTTCTATCCTAGGTCCCACGCTCTTTCTGATTTACATTAATGATCTCCCCGACGCCATTAGAACCCAAGTGGCATGTATGCCGATGACACAACAATCTACTCTCGCATCGATCAAAAACCAGGTCTGGACGACAAAGTGAACCTCGCTGCCGTACTTGAAAAGAACCTCCAATCCGTCGTGGCCTGGGGTAGGAAATGGCTGGTAAATTTCAATGCCTCTAAAACGAAGCTGTTATCAACTAACCACCATAGACAATCGCATCTACCTCCCATTAGCATGGGACAGGCTAGCCTCCCAGAAAGTAAAATGCTAAGCCTCCTTGGACTTACACTTTCGGCTGACCTCAAATGGAATGACTATATCGAATCCATTGCCAAATCTGCTACTATGAAAGTCGGTTCTCTGTGCAAGTCCCGGAATTTTTTCCCGTCTGAATCTATTCTGCACATATACAAATCTACCATCCGCCTGTGTATTGAATATTGCTGCCATATCTGGTCGGGTTCCCCTGCTGCTCTCCTTGGGCTTCTTGACAAAATACAAAGGAGGATCTGTAACTTGGTTGATACTGACTTGGCAGACCGGCTGCAACCACTCTCTCACTGGCGTGATGTGGCTTCCCTGTAAATCTTCTACAAGTACTTTCATGGCTTCTACTCCGATGAGCTTAGATTACAGGTGCCGTCTAAGCAGGAATTTACACGAGATACTAAATTAGCAACTAGGTCCCAGCCTTTTACAGTTAAACAAATAAGATGTAACCGTAAATTCTATTCCAACAGCTTCTTTTCTCGCGCTTTCCGCCTGTAGAACTCCCTTCCACAATTCTGCTTTCCCGACAGCTACAATCTCCAGGTGTTTAAATGTAGGGTCAATAGACACCTCCTATCACACTAACTCCCAATTATTCTCAGAACGTCTACCCAACCCTCATTGTCGGTAACCTTACCCGCCTATCACCCACCCTCTGACATTTCCTATATTTAATCATCCTTTCTCCACTCTATGTAGCCCCCTGCGCAGTAGTGGCAGTGACATGTCTTGCTCGGGGTGAAACGGTTATAAAAAAAAATTAACCTCAAACCTGATCACAGAACACAGCGATACTCCTATATAGTCTTATCAATAATTGTATAGTGTTATTTAAGAATTTCACCCTAAGTAAGGCAACAAAGTCACTAAGTCGCAAGGGGTTACTGTGTGTGAGTGTATATGAGAAAAAGATAAACCATTATTATTGAACAAGAAAACAAGTAGCCTGAAGAGAGATACAGAAATGAACTCCAGAAAATCTGTTAACATAGAATTTATAATTATATCTAGCGATTCCAAGAGTAAATTGTTGAGACTGTACCGCCAGTTTGTGCGTTTAATAACGTTCTATCTAATTTTAAAGATAATTATAATACTTATTATGAAAGTATTTATAGAAATGCCATAGGAAGCTACTTGATCGTGGCTGGAACGTGACTGAAGCAGAGATCCAAGGTTAGGACTACTATTGTAGCAGATTCTATTTTATCAAAAATCTGTAAATACATAGCAAAAACATCAAACAAGTTGAGACAGAGATATGTAATGTATAGACGAATGTCATATTTTTTAATCTGTAAAATAATTTTTCTCGAGAAAAAATGTCTAGCGCGACACAGTGAACCAAATTTCTAAGTAGAAAATCTAGCAATTGATTTAATAGAATGTTTGCAATTCATGTTCCCGGAACATGTATCAATCCGATGATGGTTTGTACCACCATACTGATGGAAAGTAAAAGGTTTCTATCAGGAGACTGAAAGAGAAGAATTTCGTTTTGAATTTGTTAAAAGATAATCCTTACCCCAGTTTACAACAGATTGTTCTTTATTATTATTATTTTATAGATCAGTTGCCAATTTAACATCATCGCACCGATCAGGCTTACGATTAGGACATAGTAGTTGTGTCATCTGCGAAGATAACGAGTTGGGATCAGTAAACGTCCAGAAAAATCGTTTTTGAAAATCAGGAACAACGTAAGGTTTATGAAGAGCATCCTAAGCTGCATTAATTGAAAAGTATCTAAAGATAACTTCCATTTCTCGATTTGACAAGAAATATTGAATCAGTTAAAAAAAGTTTCCCCAGAAATACAATAAGCATTAAACTTGGAATACATTGTCAAATGCCTTCGAGATTCACCATTTTCATCTAAAGCACGATAAACACTTTCAGCAAAAATCGTTAATGCATGAGCAGTTGACCCAGATAAGCAATTGCCATCTTGCTTATATGAGAGAGGATCTTGGGAGGCGAAAATTTTAAGCAATTCAGTGTTTATTAGAGACACTAATTCTTTGAATATAAGCAGATATTTAGAAGGATGAGACTGTACACCCAGATCCTTAATGACTGGAACTTCCGAAAATACTTTCTGATAAGAAGGAAAACAGCGAGGCATTTTCTGTAGAGTCAGTTCAGGAATACATTACTTAAGGTCTATTGCAGGTAGGGCATCAAGCCAGTATGCTTACATCTGAAATCCAGTTTAGAGTTTACAACAAAAAGTAGACAGAATTATATGCATATATCCCATTAAAAACTATGTTTGAAGTTAAAAGTCAAGCAAAAGTACTCCAGATAAGTCAAGAGTAGAATTTGAAGAGTATTTACGAGGAAAGAATTATGCTTTAGCTATGTTTATGTTATTATTCCAAGTATGCATCTACCTAAAGTGGAAACAATTTGTACCCTATTTCCTCAACTGTATGAATATACTCGTGAATCTAGATCGGCATCTAGGTCTCACCCTTTAACCTTTTAAATAGTTAAATCTTAACGGACCCTCTGTTCCAACATTTTTTTCTCGCCCTTTCCACTTCTTGATATCCCTTTCATTTACTTGATTCCTTGAAAACTACAAACTTCAAATATTTGAATGCATCTTCAATTGCCGCATTCTATCCCAATATACCCAGTCTTTACTTTCCTGTTATCCCACACCTACCAACTCGTGGCGGTCGCACCTTGATTATGATGAAATGATTAAAAGAAAAAAATTAAAAACCAAAATACTCATAATATTAATTATTCTAAAGCAGGTAAATGTAAAATCAATTTCCAGAATACCCTCACATTGGAGAATTTTGCATAAATAAATAAATGTATATCTATGGACAGAAGGGAACTTACACACCACAATTTATCAAATACATTAGTTATTCCGAAACATGCATTCAGTCATAACCTTACACACTTACTACAAGAGAAAGTAACTCAATTAGAAAGAAGATTCTCGAGAGTAGCACTGAAGAACATTATCCATATATGAATCTATAAATAAATTAACTCCAATTTCTCCATTCTAAATCAATTATTCCATTTGCCAACCAAGTCTACAAAAATGTTAAAAAATGAAAAGAAAACGGTTAAATATATCACCTGATGATTTTAAAAATATATAACAGATAAATTAATACCAAACAGAAATTATTTAAAATACTAATTTGCATATAAAATATTCGAAAACATTACTTACTAACTTCTGTTTATTAGCCATTGATTTATCGCTCTTCAGTTTCTCTATAATTGAGATTTAAGATAATCTGTGTAATATTTACGAGCATTCCTATTTGGAAAAGACAATAACATTCATGCTCTGGTATATAAATATCTGTAATAAATTATAAGCCCAATTTTTGTTTTATTAATGCTCCTCAGAATACACATCGAGTACATATCGGCTAACATAAGTTTATTTGGCTTTGTTAATATATATATATATATATATGAAGATTTCTTTGAAAAGGAAAAACAAGAAATAATGTTTAAGTTTGTATACAATTTTTCATGTGATCTTATATATTTTTCTTTGCAGAATGTAAATCATATAAAAATTGTCCAAATATTTTGTTTTTCCGTATAGCCGAAAGCGCTATGCAAAACAAAACATTAGGAAATTTTTATATAATTTATATTATGAAAAGGAAAATATTAAAATAGCCCATGAAAAATCACGTATAAAACTTTATCATAAAAACATCACTGTTATTTTAAATAGATACATACATATATATATATATATATATATATAAAAGAGATAATAACTATACTCGTGTCGTAAAACCTTCTACGTATCTACGAAGAAGGGAAAAATTGGCTTTAAAAAAGAAAGTGCTAAGTACAGGAACATCGGTCAAAATTGTTCGGATTGAGTCAGCCCGTCAAAAACTTAATTTAGACCCTATTTTGAAATGGGAAATATTAAAGACACGTGTTAAGTATAAAGCCGGCCAGAGATTTTGTAGGTTGTTTGTAAAGGAAAAACTTACTATAGCTTCGTATAAACACGCCAATAATTTATTGAATTCCCAGACAGAAATATTAAATAATTGTAGGCATAGAAAGCCTTGGCTTTTGAATTAAGTTTGCTTATGGTTGGGTTGTATCATTTTTGGTTTTCGTTTTTTTTTTTTTTTCGTTTTTGCAACCATTAATCTTTTTAAAAATTTAATATATATGAAAGTTGTTTTCTTAATAAAGTTCCCCCATATTTGTGCTTTGTGTCTTCTTTCTTGGTCACGTGGGTTGATTGAATTTCCTTTATGCATGTCGTTTGTTTCATTCCTCGTTCAGCCAGCTTTCCCTGACGATCCGTTTAGGGGAAAAGTACGTAGGTCTGTCTGGCTCACTAGGAATACATTACCTATATATATATATATATGAAAACAAGTCTATATCTATCTACAATTCATTACCAAAATTTTTTTATTCCCTCTCTATATATTCCCTCTTTATTTTCCTCTTAACTTTCTATACTTTCTCTACCTTTCCTTTTTCTAATTCGTTTCTTTTTTTTTTTATAGAAGTACATTTTTTTTAATGCCAAAATATTTAAGCCCAATGTTAATTTTATTTGCAACTCACTTCCGGCAAAAAATTAAAATTTCTCTCTCTTTTTCATTTACTCTTTCCTCTCTATATTGTCTCACTTTTTTTTCGATTCATTTACTATTTCTTCTTTATGTTTACTTTCAATCTTTCTTTTCCTTTTTTGGACTTCTCGTCTGGTTTTCTGATTTCTCCCTCTTTCGTTCTCCATTTTAATATTGTTCTACAAAAACAAAATTCCAAAAATAAAGGGAAGTATTTTATTTTCTAATCTTTTATTACAATCATTATAAACTACCTGATGAGACATTTCTTTCAATATCGAAACAAAATGTACAATTTTGAAGTAGTTTGCAGTTAGCACATGTTCTAAAGTAATAAAAACATTTAATATTCTTTATTTTGTTCGTTCTTTATATATATATATATATATATATATATATATATAGGTCTTTCAGTATTTGTATAAATTATTGTCAAATAGGTCTAATGCCAAATTTATTACTGTTATTAAAATTTTTGGAATGATTTTCATATTATCAATTTTTCCAATATTATATATGTGAACCAAGGCTTGTCTTAAAAATAAATCAGCTTTGAATTTCACTTCTGTTTTGCTGCTCCTGTTATAGTTGTCGAATGAATGTCGTGATCGAATTTTGTTCGAATATCGAACTCATAGATTAGGATGGAAATGAGATATATCTACACCTTTCCAAATGGAATTTTAACGAAAGTAAATAAGTGGTTTCGTTTCATTTCAAAAGTGATTTTGCTCACAATTACCTTTAAGATTGCTTTTGTATAACTCATAAATAATCCATGACGCTTATCTGAATTCGAGAACTAAAAATAATAGAGATAGATAAAGTGTCAGTAATTTTAAATTTCAAAATTTCAAAACACTATCCGAATACAATAGAATTTTAGAAGGAGATCTTTCTATTATTATTACTATTTTTATGTCATTTTTCATCATATTTCGATTTCTGCTATGGTCACACTACCAACCATGTCTGCGGGAAGACGTAAGGCAGGGCGTGGCGTCTTGTTATGGCTCCATTTCATGTTTTTGTTCTATCTTCCCCATCATCCCTAGCGTTAGATAGAGAAAGTTTTCCTTAGTGTATGGGCAGTACTTAATAAGACAATCTTTTGTATATCTCTTAAACTGGGGTTTCCAGGGATTCTTTCAATGTGTTGTTTTATTCCATTTTTTATCATTCCAAGTGCACCTACTATCACTGGCACAACTCTTGTTTTCAATTTCCAAATTTCTTCTATTTCAATTTCCAGGTCTTTATATTATTATTATGTCATTTTTCATCATATTTCGATTTCTGCTTTGGTCTCACTACCAACCAAGTCTGCGGGGAGACCTAAGGCAGGTAGTGCGTGTTGTTATGGCTCCATTTCAAGTCTTTCTATCTTCCCTATCATCTCCAGCATTACATAGATAAAGTTTTCCTTAGTGTGTGGGCTGTACTTAATAAGACAATTTTTTGTATATCTCTTAAGCTGGGGTTTCAAGGGATTCTTTCAATATGTTGTTTTATTCCATTTTTTATCATTCCAAGTGCACCTACTATCACTGGCACAACTCTTGTTTTCAATTTCCACATTTTTTCTATTTCAATTTCCAGGTCTTTATATTTTGACAGTTTTTCAAATTCCTTGATTGCTATGTTACAATCCGCTGGACAAGCCATATCAATTAATAGACAAGTTTTCTCTTTCTGGTTTTTAACAATAATGTCTGGCCTGTTAGCTTCAATTTTTCTGTCTGTATAGATGGTGTAATCCCATAGAATGGTTACATCTTCTATTTCTGTAACCGGTGCTGGATGATGTTCATACCAGTGTTTGTTTACAGCTTTTCCATAATGTTTGCACATTGCCCAATGTAAATATTGCCCAACTCTATCGTGGCGATTTTTATATTCGTTTGGGGCAAGGACAGAACAGCCTGAGATTAGGTGGTCTATTGTTTCTTGGTGTTTATCACAAAACCTGCATTTTGGATCCATATTATTATGCATAATATTTGCCTGAAAGTTTCTCGTGAAAAGACTTTGGTCACGTGCTGCAAGTATAAATCCTTCAGTTTCAGACTTTAATCCAGATGCACGTAACCATCGAGGAGTATTAACTTTGTCAACATTGGATTTATTGGCACGTACTGGATATTGGCCATGTAGAGGTTTGTCTTGCCAGCGCTGTTTCATCTGTTCAAGAGCTTTATCTTTGGCTTTCATTTTCATATTCTTTGCCGCAATAGCCGGCTCTTGGCTTCCGTTCTGCTTTTCTACAGAATCTACTAACTGTAAATCTTGTTTGAATTTACTGCCTTCTTTTATTATTGAATATTTTTTCTTTCTTTCTTCATGTTGCCTTACTAATTGTATCATCCAATCCTTTGTTGTTTCTATGTATGTTAGTAAGCCAATAGTTGTTGTCTTGTATGACAATTCCAGCTGAATAAGACCTCTTCTTTACGGGGTATGTATAGACGGTCTACATCAGCTTTTGGATGATGCATCTTAAGCTTAGAAAGAAGCTTTCTTGTTTTAGCATCCATTCGCCTGATGTCGTTTAGGGTCCAGTTTAAGATGTTAAAGCTATATTGGACAACTGGGATTGCAAGGCTATTAATGGCCATAACTCTGTTCTGTGAATTTATTTCAGTTTTTAATAGCATTCGTAGCCTTGTATAGTACTCTTTACGCACTATTTCTTTCATTTTTTTATGGTGAATGTTTTCGCTCTCATTTACACCTAGGTATTTATAAGCTTCTTCTGGTTTCAATTCTTTTATTGTTAGAGCAGGGTGTAAGCTAATTGAGGAGGTTTCTTGTATTGATCCACGTAAAACTGTAGCTTTAGCACATTTATTCAAATTAAATTTCATTCCAATGTCTTCGCTGAAGCATTTTACAGTTTGCAGAAGACCTTCCAGTTCATTATCATTCTTAGCATATAACTTCAAGTCATCTATGTAAAATAGATGGCTTATTTTCTTTTGTCCTATTTTATAACCACATTCTGTCTTATTAAGTTGACTGGTTAGTGCTATTAATGATATGCAGAATAGTAAGGGAGATAAAGAATCACCTTGAAATATACCTCTTTTGATGTTTATTTCATCAGACTTATAGGTTCCATTTATATGATTGAGGTAAAGGGTTGTTTTCCATATAGACATGCACTGTTTGATGAAATTGATGATGACGGGCGATATCTTGTATATATTTAAAGTCTTTAAAATCCAGTCATGTGGCACACTATCGAATGCCTTTCGATAGTCTATCCAGGCTGTACTAAGACTTTTCTTTGTACTGTAGCAGTTTTCCGGGATCATTTTGTTAATCAGCATTTGGTCTTTACAACAATAACAGCCACGTTTGCACCCTTTTTGTTCAAGCGGTATCATGTCATTTCTTTCTAAGATTAAATATGTCTGTTTTGTTAAAATAGATATTAATAGTTTATATGTTGTCGGAAGACATGTAATTGGTCTGTAGTTTTTCGGGTTGTTTGTTTCACCATTCTTGGGTAGAAGAAATGTAATTCCTTTGGTCATCCATGCAGGAATTTTAGTGGGATCGTCAACCATTTCTTGAAGTTCTTTGGCTAGTTTTTTATGTGCTGCATTTAAATAATATAGCCTAAAGTTAGGAATTTTATCTATACCTGCGAATTTCCAATTGTGTGCTTTTTTTAGTGCATATTTAACATCATCTTCTGTAATTCCAGACCATGTCTGTTCGGGTTTATTTTTGATTCGTTCTATCTCTTGCGTAATCCAATGTACTTCCTTGCTAAGTTCTTTAGGGCAAGCCCATATCTTTTCCCAGAACTGTGTGACTTCTTCCATTCTGGGGGGTACTGTCACTTCAATTCTTTTTTTACCTATTTCCCTGTAAAATCTCTTTGTATCAGTCTGAAAAATCTTGTTTTCTCTGTAAAATCTTGCTCTTTTTTCATAGCGTCTTATTCTTTGAGCCTTCAGTTGGATTTTTTGTTTTATTTTTTCTTTATTTGATAAGACGTCATTTTCATTCCTGATGTTATATTTTTCTTTCGGCTCTTCTGCTTTTCCTATTTCTTACATTTATTCCTCTACTCAGTTCATCCAGTACTGACAGTTCACTTCTAAGTTGTTCGATTTCTTTTTCTATTTTTCTTTTCCAAGGTGGATCTTCACGTCTACGAGACTGCCTTGTTTTTATTTTGATATTTAATTTTTTTGTTGCTGCTGTTGCTGATGCATATATTATTTCGTTAAGATTTGTATGAGGGTCTTCATCCAGTATTGATTTCAGTGCTGCATTGTAGATTTTAATAGTTCGGAGGTTATGTTTTGTTGGTTGTAATTTTGGGAGCCGTTCACGTTCCTCCATTGTAATATTTTGTATTTGACTTAGATGGTTTTTTATTTCTATCTTGGCTTCCTGTATATTGTTCTTATTTTCCGTCAAATAATTATCTTCGATGTGTTCTGAACTCGTTTTATTTTTGTCTTTTAACTGACTCAGATCACATCTTTCCAGCACTTTTAAACTTACAGCATTATCTTCGCAGTGATTTGCGTGTTTCGCGGTTTCTACATTATGACCTGTGGCTTGTTTGATGTTATTACTTTTTATTTCTGATTCCGGTTTCTTTTCATATTTTGTTGATTCGTCTCTTCTTGTTACAAATCTTTTATTTTCACTGATTTCAGCCTCTGTCAGTCGGTTATTACGAATAATGTACCTACGTACATTGGCCAATTTATTTTCGTCAGTATAATTTCTATTTGCTTGACCAACTTTTTCACGCCAAATGTCATATGTTTGGCGAGTCACGTTTTTTTGAGGTTTGAGTAATGCTTCATGAAATGCAGTCATAACGACTTTGTACTCCTCACGAGACCATTTTATTTTTTCTTTCTTTAAATATACGGTTGTAGATCTAGCTGTTGAATTTTCAGGACCATCATTAGGATTATCCTGGTTGTGGGGACCTGAAGATTCATTCTTTGTGTAGGAGTTTGTTCCTATGGCAGATTTTTCGACCTCAGGTAGGTTCCCTCCTGAAGGACGGGCTCCCTGTTTATCCACTGGAAGAGCCATACTGGACTTTTTATTTCTATTTGTATTTTTCATGTTTTTCCCACGAGTGACGCACGGGTCCAAAAGTCCACCCAAAGTTGCCCGGCACGTTGGGTAACGGTCGTTTACAAACAGGGTCCCGAAGCCTGTAGGGGATCGTTTGTGACCTCATAACGCAGTAGCCATTCACTCCTCGGCACGATTAACACCTTGAGTTGCGGGTTGTTGTTCGGAGTTTTCCTTCTCCTAAATGGGCTGCCAAGCAACATCTGACATATACGCGATTGGAATTCAAGGAGAAAGACGCTGGTTAAAAAAAACTTTGGCGTAGCAACGGCTCAACGAAACAACATTATTATTATTATTATTATTATTATTACTGATAGATTAATCTTTAGTATAAGAAGTGTTATTAAATAGAAACATAAAAAAATATCCTTTCAGGATAGTGCATAATCCAGGTAAATTCTGATATTTTCTTCGAGTCATGTTCATGAGTGGATTCTTTGAAAATCATTTTGCAAATTAATGCCCCACAGGACAGTTTTGTTTTAAATTCCTGTTCAAAATGTAAAAGAGATTTTTGTTTATTGGCAAATAGAAATTTTGACTTCATAAACGCTTTTAGTAAAACTGAAATTTCAATTTATTTTTCTGAATGCCCATTTTATATTCAAATATTTTAAAGAATATCTCTTGCTGAAATCAGAAAATCTAAATTTTTTTCCAATATGTAAATAATTTAATCACAAAATAAAAGTATAAGCTTAGGTACAATGTAAAATTAAATCAAATTTTTAATAAATAATCACTATACTTATTTAAAAAGCCGTGAGAAAGATTTTCCCAAAAGAAAAGATTCTATTCGATAATTTTATAATGACGCACGTTAAAGTAAAGTAAACACAATTCATTTTTAAATATTTCAGTTATCTAATAATTGTATCATATTTCACTAGCATAATGGGATCCGTAATATATATATATATATGTGTGTGTGTGTGTGTGTGTGCGTGCGTGCGTGTGTGTGTGTGTGTCGCTGTGCTGATAGTCACCGAAAGGAAAATGCAAGGATTTCTACAAAAGATAGCAAAATCAGCGAGAAGAAAGGACTGAGCATAAACTTCACGAAAACTGAATTGTTAAATATCGCCGTACGACGACAAACAACGAGAACACGCATATATAAAAATATAAGGTTATATTTTTATTCTTGACGACGAACCCGTGTGGAACAGAGAATGGAAGAGTGAGAGCGCACATAGAATGGGTCGACGAAAGTGTAGTTTTTGCCTGTGGTGTCCCTCTGCTTCCACTGGCAGTTCTCTGCTGGCGAATCCGTGTGTCGAGGTCTTTTTATAGTCTTCTAGAACCGGGACTTTCCTTCCGGTTTTGCCTCGCCCACGCAACGCCCACGTAATTCCAAGAGACACCTGTTCTGTTTGCCTCCGTAGTCATTTCCGCCGCTGTCGGAAATAAGGTCAAACGACATCCGCTCCGGCCTCGACAGGATGTATTTCACAAACACCTGTCTTGTCGTTTCGCCGACCCCTTCACCGACGGGAAACACCATCGCTTGCATCACTTCCTCGGGTGGGGCCAGATTGTTATATTACACTCCTCGCCCTCCCATTTTCCAAAATGTTCACCTAAGAACATTTTAAGCGCAACACCCTCACACCCCCCCCCCCATGCCACACAAGCCCGACAATTGTACAAAACATGTGCACGCCGAAACAAACAAAACAAAAAAAAATATATATATAGGGGAGCCTACATCGGCAACCCAACAATGTTCGTGTCCATTGTGGAATTTTCATAATGTTCTTTTTTTTTTTTTTAAAGTTTCTGTAATTTTCAATGTTCGTTTCCTTTCTCGACTCTGTCCATACGCGTAGACGCCTCGATGCACGACCATATGATCATAGGCGGTAACCGCGCCCCAGTTTCTAAACTGACATCGAGTAAATGACCTTTGACCAACACCATGCGTGTTTCCGCTCGAGTTTATTGTTACACATGTAACTTCATTTAATTTAATTTAATTTCAAACATACTATGTTTGAACACAGAAAAAAGCCATTATCTGCAGTACATATCATTCATAGTCTGACCGAGAAATGTGCAATAGAAAACGAAGAAAATTACCCTGATTCCAACGTTAATCCGCATGCAATTTACTTGTGGAGGATTAGAGGTTTCATCTATCTTAATTTAGTCTAAAAAAAATGGACCAGTGACTCTTAATTCATTAGTTTGTATCTTCCGCATGTTTTGCTATAAGGAAGGTGATCTAACTATTTCACTTAAACTATCGTTAATCCTCCCACTGCTTTCTTTCCCAATCCTATAGCATATCAGCCAATAAGTCTACAAGACTTTTCAGTTGTTCTTTCTTTTTGTTCCGATCAACTGTGGAATCTGCAGGTCTATCCGTGCTTTTTGCCCCAACAGACGTTTGCCTCATTTGGACATCTTCGCTGCTAGGTGATTCCCTAGAAAAACCCTGATCTACATGAGTAGATTCAGACGTTTCGCACTTTGAGCAATCATCCTCGAACGTGGATGAAACATTATTTATACCACCGATTCTATCATCACTATCAATAGTTGACACGTTTTTATTCGCCATTTTACGTCGCGTCATGATGCGACGCTCCATTAATGGAACATCAGACTCATCGTCTGATTCCACACGTTGGTGTCGATTTTTGTGCACTGGAAAGTCGGTCTGTTCCGCTCCGGATTCGTCATCCGAATCACTGGATTCTAGTGGAGCAGCCAATACAATCTTTCGTAACGGCCTATCGGAAGTAGGGATTTTCCATTCATCAATGGACGCTGCCCGAAGATGCTCAGCATGCGTCTTAATGACTGAGCCGGTTAACTGATCTCTAATTCTATAAGAGACCGGGCCAGTCTTTTCAATGATCACATAATATGGCCGCCAGCGCACATCTAACTTCCCTTTCTTTTGGTGATTCTTATAGTACACCAAATCACCAACCTCAAAAGTTGTATTTTTCGTCTTACCACGCGACTTATCTATCGCGGCTCTCCTCGCTTTTCTTATATTATTCCTAACTAAAGTGAAGCTACGATGCATTTCCTGTAGTGCAATTTGGTGATGTTCATCACCATAATATATGCGACGAGGCCTCAGTATATTGTCCAAGGGCAAAATAACATCCCTGTTGTAGAGCAAGTAATACGGTGAAAACTTAGTGGTCTCGCTCACATGAAACCGGATAGCCGCCAACATTTGGTTAATGTAAATATCCCACGACTGTTCGTTGTTGACGATTTTTTTTGCTAGAACATCATGCATTGTTCTGTGAAACCTCTCAACCTTACCGTTGCTCTGGGGGTGATAAAAAGAAGTTGTCACGTGGTGTATATTTAGGTCTTCTAATGTCTTTTTCATTACCTTGTTGACATTTTCTGGCCCATTATCAGTTAAAAGCTGAAGTGGTGTCCCTCTGCTTCCACTGGCCGTTCTCTGCTGGCGAATCCGTGTGTCGAGGTCTTTTTATAGTCTTCTAGAACCGGGACTTTCCTTCCGGTTTTGCCTCGCCCACGCAACGTCCACGTAATTCCAAGAGACACCTGTTCTGTTTGCCTCCGTAGTCATTTCCGCCGCTGTCGGAAATAAGGTCAAACGACATCCGCTCCGGCCTCGACAGGATGTATTTCACAAACACCTGTCTTGTCGTTTCGCCGACCCCTTCACCGACGGGAAGCACCATCGCTTGCATCACTTCCTCGGGTGGGGCCAGATTGTTATATTACAGAATGTATGGTCATCAGCAAAAAAGAAGAGCCCAACATACCAACTACAAGTTGGAGAAACTAAACTAAAACAAGCAAATAAATTTAAATACATGGGAAATGTTCTGAAGGAATGAAAGTGCTACATGGAGATCTAAAGAACCATTGGCATGACATAAGACGCATTTCAGAAGCTAACAATGGTACAGAAAGACAGGAAAATTTCATTGAAAACAAAGAAAACAGTGCTTGAGTGTTACGTAATATATATGTCCTTCTCTCTCAATGACAATGTTGCACGATCTTAGCAAAGATGAAGAATAGGCTTGAGGCAGCAGAAATGTGGTTTTATAGTAGGATGCTGAGGATTCCATTGATGGAGTACGTCAGCAACTTTAAGGTGTTGGATAGCATGAAAATGAGAAGAAAAACCATGCGTAATATCAAGAAGAGATAGGTGAGGTTCCTGTCAAATGTAAGGCCTGAGGTATTTAATAATCACATGACGGGTAGAAGGGAAGAGAGACATAGGGAAATCATTGCAAGACCTAATAGATAGGATGGCGGAAAAGGCTTGGATGAGATAGTAAGTGAAAATATTAAGAGCGAAAAGAGACAGATCCGAGTGGAATTCCTTGATCACCCAAGTTCTGAAAATATACGGCACATGAAAAAAATATATATATATATGTATATAGTCGGCAGATATTACAGCTCATCAGTACGGTTAGACATCCGATTGCTTCTATCCAAGATTAAAACCTGAACTGGCATCAGTCGGCTATTCTACCTCTAAGCAATGTGCGCTCGGTAGAAGAAGGTGGACTTTAGCGTGTTATATACAATGTAAACACACGCCAGTAGACGAGTGGGTTCAAATTCATTACTAAATAAACGATATATATATATATATATATATACATATATATATATATATATATATATATATATATATATATATATATATATAATCAGCAGACAGATTATTTATTTTTGCTGTATCACAGTTCATCAGTAGGGTTAGACATCTGATTGCATCTAGCCAGCATTGATATTAGTCGGCGATTCTACTTCGGAGCTATGGGCACTCGGCAGAGGAAGGCGGATTTTAGCGTGCTATATATATATTTGTGGAGAAACATGTCAACTAGGTGAGTGGTGTCTTTCAGATATACCTGGTTTGAATTTGAAGTTGAAGTCACTTGAAAAAGACAGGGGCTTACAATGGGCAAATCATCTTGAACATGACAACAAACATGAAGACAACCGTCCGAACAATGTGAATAGTGTAAATAGAATACCTCATGTAGGAAATGCACAAACAGACTGAAGAAGTATTTATTTCATCATTTCATTCCAATCAAGGTTATAACGACATCAAGATGCATGGGGCCATTGAAAATGAAGGATATTACATCAGACAGAATCGTAAACTTAGCAAAAATAAGCCTATTCATTTTCAGAAGGCCGGGAAGAAGTGTGGACGGTACACTATGTGGAACGTATCTACACCTCATAAAACATTAATGGTATAGTGCTAAAGTTGTCTTTATAAGAAACTAACAGTCGTCTCCTAAAGAGGAAACAAGAGTTAAACGTCTTATTCTGTTCAAATCAACGGGAAGGATTGGTATTAAAATAGTGCAAGAAATGTCGAGATACCTTAATATTTTCTCAATAGTTCAATGAATGCGATAGGCACACACTTTCAACTCCACTATGTATCATATTCCTTTCGCGTATAGCGAAAAACCTTACTTCTTAATTTAATTTTTCTCACACATTGAATTCTCAGGGTTTTGTTTGTTTTGTTAATTTTTTTTTCGTTTTTCTTTTAATCAGACTTCTCAGAATCGAATGAAATATAAATTTCTTTTATTTCAACAGTGACGTAGTTCTGACATTCAAAGTCATGCTATGAATATGAATGTTTTGAATGTCAAATCGACGAAGATGCTGTCATATACATCGTCGTTAGAGTTTCGGTTTGCTCTGCATTGACTGTCAATATCGTTTTAAATAATTAAAGGAAAATTTTTACCAACAAATATTTGACATGCAAAGTGAATATTTTCCCGAAACATTGCATTGGATATTTTGGCAAATTTGTCTTTAAAATATCCACGTATTCCTCGCGTTGAAACAAATCGAAAATAAATGTTTCTGAGAAAATGAATAAATCAGACACTGTCATGGTTTTAAAAAATAGTTTACTTGTTTCTCCAGTGTATTATCCGTATTCAGAGAGATGGGAATACGGTTTCACTAGTGTTAATAGAATTACGCAACGTATTTATTTTTTATGTGTTCAGCTTTCTTTCAAATAATTATATTGCAGTCCGGTCTAATAAGGTTGTCTTTGTACGTTAATTGTGCATCCTAAGAAGATTCTAGGTGAAAATCAACAAATGAAGCAGAAATTTTTTTTTCCATTACGACTGCTGAACTAAGAAGCACAATGCTTCCATTCTCCTGTAAAGGCCTTTCGCTTTTCTGAAGATTTTGGCAAATATTATGCAGACGTTCAATAACCTTCTTTTGTTAGACAAGTTTATTCAATTTTTATTTTTATTGACTCATATCCCGCTCAAGTTTTTATATTTCATTTGTTTCACTTTTACTGAACAGGCACATACACACACGTAATATATATATATATATATATATATATATATATATATATATATATATATATTGTTATGGACTGTCCAGTCGATTTCAACGATGAGTGTCTAACTCAGACTGCCACAAAAAGAATTGTTTAGAGTGGTGAAGGCTTGTGTAACACCATCCACACTTTTGGAACTGCTGATAACAAACAATCGTTGCAGAAGTTTACCACAGATCACATGAATAGCAGACCTCAGTTATTTAACCCATAACTGGAGCGAAGGGACGGATTAATACCTTTCCTAAGAGTACCAGAGCGTAAGTGAATGCAGAGTGTTCGTTTGGAATTGGAACCCGGCTCACCGATTTCCCTTTCCAAGCCGACATCCACCGCACCACAACACACATCCGTTCATAAACGCTTACAGCACCTGGTATTACCAAGCGGTCACTCATCTAAGTTCTGACCATCCTCAACGTTGTTTAACTTCGGTGATCGAGCGGGAACCGGTGTATTTAATGTCAAATGACCGTAAGTTTTTGGTACCCATCTTTTCAGACACAAATTACAATAAACGCACAGTAAAATATATAATATAAAATAAATAAATATATATATATATTTATACCTTTGTTTTTTGTAATTTGTGTCTGAAAAGATGGTTACCAAAAACCTGGCCGTCGAGGTAACGCCTTAGATGATGAATTAAATATTCCCTTTACATATATATATATATAAATGCACAGTGATGCTGATATATATACCCATTCGCAGACATATCTGTTTCGCTCTATCACAGTTCATCAGTACGGTTAGGCATCCGATTGCTTTTAGACAGAAATGAAACCCGACCGAATTGTCATCAGTCGGCGATTCTACCACTGAGCTATTGGAATACTACCTCATCTCAAAAATATAGACAGATATTATATAAATATATTCATAACTTAATGTGATGGGTAAGTATTTACGCTGTTTACATTGTCTTTATCTTCATTGTTACATTCACAGTGTTTCGGACTTTATACATGCATGATTAATTTATCGAGATTCTTCAACTTTCTAATGCTGTTCATGTGCGTTTTGTTTGACTATTGTTTTTTTATGTTGATTTTCAATTGAAGTTGGAGATCCACTTTTGATATTCAACACTCGTATCCGTAACACGGAACTTCACAAACTCCTGCCGTTCTGTCAGATTACAAATTGATCCCGCCCTTGTTCGGTGAAAACTGGCAACAGTTTAAGAATCGTAATTGTAAAGCTTCAACTCTTGAAAAAACAAGTAAATGCAACTTTTCTTTTTATCTGTTCAATATGAGGAATATATTTTGATTTAAGTAAAAATTTAAAAGAGATTGCTGTAAAATTAAGACATTCATCATTAGGAATAGGTAAATATAATGTTTGCGATTATTATAAGAATATATTTTTTGTGATTGTTATAAGAATATATTTTTGCGATTATTATAAGAATATATCTTTTGTGATTATTATAAGATTATAATTTTTGCGATTATTATAAGAATATATCTTTTGTGATTATTATAAGAATATATTTTTGCGATTATTATAAGAATATAGTTTTTGCGATTATTATAAGAATATAATTTTTGTGATTATCATAAGAATATATCTTTTGTGATTATTATAAGAATATATTT
Organism: Ascarosepion bandense; assembly: GCA_037127315.1. Lineage (NCBI taxonomy): Eukaryota > Metazoa > Mollusca > Cephalopoda > Sepiida > Sepiidae > Ascarosepion > Ascarosepion bandense. The sequence goes on from JBBBDQ010001164.1 coordinate 261,168, forward strand.
TTTGTGATTATTATAAGAATATATCTTTTGTGATTATTATAAGAATTTTTTTTTCTGATTATTATAAGAATATATCTTTTTTGATTATTATAAGAATATATCTTTTGTGATTATTATAAGAATATATCTTTTGTGATTATTATATAAATATAGATTTTTGCGATTACTATGAGAATATATTTTTTGTGATTATTATAAGAATTTATTTTTTGTGATTATTATGAGAATATATTTTCTGCTTCTATTATAAGAATTATTTTTGACGGTTATTATAAGAATATATTTTTGCAACTATTATAATATATTAGATCGAAATTTAAAAATATATACTAAAATTTGAAATTATTTTCCAAACAACTTATTATTTCAGAATAGCATTAAATATAGCCATCATTATTTTAGTAAAACCAAATATAAAATAAGATTTGAAGCGTTCTTTATTAAGTGTTTATAAATATTCAACTGTATATTCAATCTCAAGTTAAAATAGTTGAGGCTGAGTACTTTTCAGTAAATTTTTTATACAAGTAATTTTGTACTAAAATTAGTACTGGCTTAAAACCAACAAAATGGTTAACGCGTTCAAACTAGTACCAAATTAGGCATCGATTGATAATTTGTTTTATAGGTAAATATATTGTTAATTGTAAACAAGCGGACAAGATCATTATTCAGTTTCAATTAAAACTCGTATTTTGTATGACAATTTACAAATTAAGCAGCGAATGCATAAAAAAAACTGACGTAATACAATCTTCCAATCAAACACTATCTCTCATTTGAGATTTAGCCGAACGGAGCCGGAAACAAAAAAAAAAGTGATTAATTTCCAACAATGTGTCAGAAAAAAACGAATGAAATTTCCGTGTTATGTTAACTACGGTGAATCAATATCATATTTGAGATTAGGTATAAAAGTTTTCATTTACATAAGTAATTTGTTTTATTTCCGATAATTTCTTTAGCCTCCTTACAACACAGGTATCATCTGTTTGACAGGTGACAAAAAATAGTTGACTTTCAATTCCATCAACGTCAAAATTATTCAGCAGACAAATTTATTTTTCAAGTTCTGCTCTTGTCTAAATAAAGAGCGTCAAATACCATTTCTACTATTTATAATGTGTCTATAGTGCCGAAAACTTATAAACAACCTACAAATATTCTCTATTTGATTAGTAACTGTGTATATCTCAGTCTATAAAGTGTGCCTCGCATATGAATAGCTTTGGAACATAGCTTATATATATATATATATATATATATATATATATATATATATATATATATATATATATATATAAATGCTTTGTATAGAATGATTAAAAACAATGTATATGGGAAAAGATTGAAATGAATAGGAGTGAGGATGCATATATAAATAAAATGAATGTAACCGCATAGTGATGGAAGGTTGCTTCAGGCAGGAAAATCTCAACATCAGAATTTCGAATTCTATCACGAAACTCTCTCAATATATATATATATATATATATATATAAAGTGAGATAGAGTGTGAGAGAGAGAGTGAGAAATAGTAATATAAAGAGAACGAAAAAAAGATGTCAATGTGGAAAAAGTTTTCGTGAAACATATTTCATCCTTAAGGGCATTTATCGGAGGAAACAAAGTTTACGTTTCTGCTGATGCAAAGACGCTTGCGCACGAAAGTGAAACGAAAGGAATTTTAAATCTCAAAGTATTTGTTTATAATTATTATGTGTTTTGGTTTCATTTAGATTATACATTCTTTCTTATACTTTTATCACTTTTTCTTTACAACTGTTTTTCATTCCATCCATCTGTCTCTTTCTATATCTATCTATCTATCTATCTATCTATCTATCTATCTATCTATCTATCTATCTATCTCAGTTTGTTCATATCTATCTATCTATCTATCTATCTATCTATCTATCTATCTATCTATCTATCTATCTATCTATTGTATATCGCCTAAAGACACCAAAATGTAGAATCCTGGGCCGCGATATAACTCGTTTTCAAATGAAACATTTTTTAACTTTCTACAATATAATAATATTGAGCACTTTTTAATACAGCTGTGAGCTGGTTTAATTTAGTATTTATGAAAAACTAACTAATTATCTATATATATATATATCGGTAGATAGACATCCTCATAGAGACTTGTTTCGGTGTATCACATCTCATTATTATGGTATTGATATTATTCTACCACTAAGCACTCGGTGCACGGTCGATAAAAGCAGATTTTAATGAAGTATATGCACAATGTAATAAATCCCCAACATATATATATATATATATAAATTAAAAAAGGATTAATTCAATGATGTTGAATGACCATTTCGATATGAAAATCCCCACAGGGGATAACACATCACCTCAGCAACAAAAAATCCTTTCAGAAACTGGAGGAAAATCAGTCTAATTTTCCTTTTTAAATACATTTGCAAAGAAATTAAAAAAGAAAAGAAAAAAGAAAAAGAAAAAAAGAAAAAGATAAAACAAAATAAAAACAAATAACCAAGAAAAGAAAGAATTGACATTGGATTCGCAAAAAAAGGAAAGAGAATTGTAACTTAAAAATTAACAGACGGCCGTGTTGAATTGATGTAAGGTTAAGCAACACGCAAAAAAGGTGGAAGATAAGAGAGATAAAGGAAGGAAGGGAGGGAAAAAGAAAAGAAAAGAAAGGAAACATTTTTTTATATATTACAGACGCTGGACATATTCAAAAACCTAACTTCCCAAAAACGTTGAAGTATTAGAAAAAGGCCTTTACTTAAAAAGGCATAATTTTTTTAAAAAAATTAGATCATTTGATTTAAACTAAATAAAGACATCGCTAGGTAAAAAAAATTCATTTACAATTATGCATACATATAGAAGTACACACATACATACATACACATACACACACAATTCTTCGATTATGAATACATATATATATATATACATACACACACACACACATACATTCAATTCCATACACACTTATATACGTATATACACATACATGCGCATACACACATATATGTGTACACACATATACAAAAATTCACACACACAATATATATGTGTACACACACACATGCACACATATACATACACACACACACATATATATACATTATACATATGCACACATACATATAAAAAACATAAAAAATTAATGAATATTATAAAAAAGAGCGTTTAAATAGCTCAAAAAATGTTTTCCACATAAATACATATATACACACATACATATATACATATATACAAATATGCACATACACACACAAACATACAAATGTACGTAAAAATTATAAAAAGAAAAATTAAAAATTAAAAATTTAAAAATTTAAAATTTAAAAAATTTAAAAAACTTAAAATTTAAAAATTTAAATTTAAAATTTAAATTTTAAAATCCGCCCCAAGACGGCACTTATTAATGAATTCCATCCTAAGATTCAAAAGTAAGTCCTGATGAGGATACTTCAAAATCAGAATCTTCTCCAATAAACATAGACGGCACTTATCACGAAAATTTTTAGGGGTACAAGCTGAGCCTATTAATTTCCAGCTTATATGTATGCATATATATATATATATATATATATATATATATATACACACACACACACATATATATATATATATATATATATATATATATATAACATAAATATCATTAAATTATATATAATAATTATAATAATAATATAATTTATTAATTATAATATCACTACAAATGTAGCTATTTTGTTTGGACACTCTCCATGTCTTATCAAATGATGAATTCTATTTCAAGTTGTGTGGTTTTAAAACGTTTAAGTCTAACCAAACTCGTTTAATCACGGAGGCATTATTACATAGACAGAACGGACAAATTAAAATGAAGCAAATTCTTATCTGAAGAATAAAAGAACAGACAGTAAAATCCTATTGGCAATGATAATAATAATAAGAAGAAAAGATCTAGGAAAATCATCTGCTTTTCTCCTCCTTACAATATAGTGGTTAAAACTAAATTGGGACAAAAGTCCTTAAACCTGATTAAAAAACATTTTCCAAAAACTAATCCTCTTAGTGAAATATTCAATAATAAAACACTCTAATTAAGCTATTGTTGTACGGATAAAGTAAAGTTAACTCAAAACAACAATAACAAAGTCTTAAATTTTAAAGAAATACAAATACTTTGGTGTATTACACAGCTCAAATGGATTGTACCAAAGATAACAAAAATAATACCGGCGGATGTAATTGTAGAAATTTTAAGGAATGCCCATAGCATAATAATTGATTAGTTAGCTCCATAGTTTATCTTTGTATTGTCTCTACATTGAGAATCCTGATTTCTACACGTATATTCAACAGTAACATATATTTAAGCAATATACTAACAAATCTCGCATATAATCAGAAACTACGCATATATTTGCATACTTACACACATACACACATACGTATATTTCCCTAGAGACATGCGCATGTGTGTCTAATGCTTTTGTTAAACTCAGAATTTACAATCCGTAATAAAGATAAATGGTGTCTATTTTAAACAAATATTAATATTAAGGCCCCAAAAAATGAATTTAGTGTCTGTTTTTTTTTTTTATTATTATTATTCTTCAGATTAGAAATTGCTTTATTTAGATTGGTCGACTCTGGCTATGTAACAATACCTCCCTGATTAATGGGGTTCGACTAGTCTTGAACATTTTAAAATCCTCCAACGTGAAATGGAATTCATCACTTGATATTATATATATATATATATATATATATATATAATCGTGTCGCACCAAGCAAGGCATTTTACTGTCACTGTTGTGCAGGGGGTTGCATAGGAGGACTGTTGAGGAGAGAGAGGTTGCAGGGGGTGTCAGGAAGAGAGTAGGAGAAAGAAGAGATTACAGATGAGAGTGGGGTGGACGAGGAGGAATGTTATGAGGAGTGAGATTTTGCAGGGGGTGTCAGGAAGAGAGTAGGAGAGGGAAAAGTGTAATGATGAGAGTTGGGTGGATGTATAAAAGCATGAGAGACAGGATGTAAGTTAGTGTGACAGGAGATGACTATTGACTTTACATTTAAATTCTTGGAGATTGTAACTGCCCGGAAAGCAATTAAGCGGAAGAGAATTCCACAGCGGGAAGTGCGACAAAAGAAGCTGTGGAGTAGAATTTGCGTTTACAATTTATTAGTTTCACAGTAAAAGGTGGGACGTAGTTTCTAATCTTGTGGCTCGAGGAAATTCGTATATAGGATGTACCACTGAGCTAAGCTCATCGGAGCAGAAGCCGTGAAAGTATTAGTAGAAGAGACACAGGGAAGCCACACTGCGTCGGTGAGGAAGCGACTGTATCGTAGATGCCAAGTCGGGATCGATCTATATATATTATCTGTATTTCTGAGATGATGTATTGTAACTACTTACATAATTCCCATTGTTCAGACTATAATCATATCATTAATGTCATATTCAAAATTAAAAAGTTCCGGCCGTTGTACGCTTCGACCATCTTCAGGCGTAATTTTTAACAAAATTTATTATTTAATTCACGGGTGTAGATTGTTCTATTTTCAAGTCTAGCTATACATGGGAAAATGAGATATCCAAACGATATGGCACGAAGAATTAGAAATGTCTACCTCTTGGAACTAAATAAAATTCGAAATTTACAGCCTATATAATTAATATGACAAAGCATATAGAACAACAGTCTGAACAATGTTATTACTATGTGTATATTTAAATGTATTCATATGTGTGTATGTGTGCGTGAGAGAGAGTGTATGTGTGTTTGTGGAGGGGTGCTAGAAATCCAACAAATCTTGTTGGAAAATGTAGATTTTGCATTAGCATAATATATACCTTGAATTGTATTCAGCAAAAAAAACAAAAAACAGAACTCCACAGAATCAATACAATATTATCAAATGGAAGAATAAAGTTCAATATGTTCATAGTGGTATGCATGAGTATGCGTACAGGCATATGTATATATGATGTGTATTCCTGTACGTATTCGTGTGTTATGTGTACAGTGGCATGTATCTTTAAAGATATATACACACACATTTATGTGAAAATTAAAAATGGACTCCAACACTTATATATGGTGGATGTATGTGTATGGCAAAAATCTGAAAGAGCGTATATATATATATATATGTGTGTGTGTGTGTGTGTGTATGTATATATGTATTCGTATTCATGTATGTATGTGTGTGTGTGCATGGTTCTATGCTGATGTAGTTATATGTGTAGATACAAACAGACAAAGTTAAAATAAAATTATACATGCTACCTTCAAAATGTCAAGACAAAACATTTACATGATAAACCACTGTAATTATTGTGATTTAAGGAAAAAAGCATATCCAAATATATTATTCTAATGCATAGCTGTTTATTTTATTTAATCTGAATTGATGATTTTGGTTTAAACAAATTTCCTTTACCTCATAATCATCCTATATATATATATATATATATATATATATATTCATAATCTTCATATATATATTAAAATACAATTGTTCTCATAATCTTCACATATATACAAAATATACTTTGTCTCAAAATCTTTATATATATATATATATATATATATATATATATATATATACGATTGAGAACTTTAAGTTGTTGATTTAAAAAAACAATTACCACTTCGTCGATATATGCATAACTCTTCAGTAATAAATTGAGTTAATTCAGTGACTGGCCTGTGGATATGCCGCTTATATATAACACGCTAAATTTTCCCTTCTCTTATTCTATGTGCCTACGGCTTAGGTGTTAGGGACTCCAACTGACACCAAATCGGTCGAGGTCTGATCCCGGCCGGAGACAAGTGGATGTCTAATTACACTGATGAGCTGTGATACAGCGAAACAGGCTTGTATGTTGATGACGAATTTATATATATATATATATATATATATATATATATAGTTGCGGAGCTGACTATATATATATATATATAGTTGCAAAGCTGACTACATAGGAAGAACAACTCCGCGTCTTGATATGAGAATAACGCAGCATGTCCCCACTAAGATAAGAATCCACACCTTACCTCAAAATGGACTCGTCCAAATTCTTACGGTTCCGCCATTTGTGAGCACCTTTTAAAGAATAGAAAGTGTGGAGCTAATTTAATGAAAATTCGTTCACTGTTGTGTCCTGATCTCACTCTTTATTCCATCTTCAGGTGCTAGAGGCTCTATATATCGGGCCCCGCAATTTTTCACTGTGCAAACAGCGTGAATATTTTGTGCTCGATGTTATTAGCCTCTAGCTCTTTGCATTCATAATTTTTCCCCTCATTTTCCAAGACACACTTTATTTTAATTCTAATTTAAATTTCCCGTAGAGGCATGACGAGCGGGAATAAAACCGATTTCTCCGCTTTTTTATTACTATTTCATAATGTGAAACAATAAGCGACACACTTTCATTTCTTTTATTAAATTTTGTACTTATAAAATCATTTTCAAATATATATATGTGTGTAGGTGTTGTAGCTCAAACACATGGCATACGGTTCACAATATATACAAAGACAAATATCGAGTAGCGACGGTGGAGTCTGAACCTGAAAGCTAGTTCAATAGTTGTTACCACCCTACACGGACGGGTACTACTGTATCTACCGATAATAAACGTATTACTTACTTATATCTGTGCATTTTCATCCCTCTACGATACAACATTACACACACACACACACACACACACACACACACACACACACACACACATATATATATATAGTTAATGATATGCAGCTCATCCGATTCATTGTACGCAGGATTGAAACCCGACAAATTTACTTCAAAACTCTGAGCTATGGGTGTTCGGTAGAAGAAGGTGGACTTTAGCGTCTTATATACAATGTAAACACGTACCAGTAGAAGAGAGAGTAAAAATTCATTATTGAATGAACGATTGGTAGATTCGTAAGTAGCTATTGTTTTTTCAATGTCTACCATTCCTCCATAGTGCTCAGTCGAGGGGTATATATATATATATAAGTAAGAGCCAACAAACCTGCCTAGGTTTTACCCTTCGGCTCGTCAAACCTAGGTAGGTTTGGTGGTTCTTTTTTCTGTCTTTGTTGGTCTACTTTCGTGTTGAGCGCTTTAATGTTAGGGATTTCGTCTTGTTTTTTTTTTCTTTCCTATGAGTATTTGACTTTTGTTCATGTACATCATTTGTTTCTTTTTTTTACTTCCCCTCTTTTCCCTCCGAGTTCGTTCTCGTTGGATTTTTCAAGACGAACTAAAATATAGTATATCAATTATTAGTATTAGCATTATAATTTTTGTTACTATTAATATTGTTATTATTACTATTGTTATTATATATATATATATATATATATATATATATATATATATAGATAGATAGATAGATAGATAGATTACTGTGCAAAAGTATTAGGATAATATAATAATAATTATTTTATCTTTTATGAGGCATATTGACAAAAAATAATTTAATTAAAGTATTTTTCTTTACTCAACAAATGCGTTAACAAGAAAAATACTTGTTACAAAATAAATTTAATATTTAGTATAATCGCCTTTTGCTTTGATCACAGCCTTCATTCCGTCAGGCATTGACATCACGAGCTTCATCAATGTATACAATGGTATCTCCTGCCAAGCAGCTTTTATTTGTTCCCAAAGTGTCTTGCGAAGTAACTTTAAATTTATCAATTATAGAGGGGTGAATAAGAAATAAGTCAGTCATATCCAATGATAATCGAATAATTAATAGTTTCAAAATGACTTGTTTAATAGAAAATAGGAAAAATTAATTATAAATTCTGTTTAATTCGTTTCATTTACACCTAGTTTTAAATAATCAAAATTAATTAACAATTTACTTGGTTTTTCACCCTGTATTTGAATTTCAGAGGGTTTTTTTAGGAAAATCACCCCTGTCCTAATAATTTTGCACACTACCAGTTGTGTGCAAAAACTTCAGGGCCCTGCACAGGGAGCCCACTTTCATAGCAGCAGATTTGGCAGGGGTGATTTTAAACTTTAATTTGATGCCTCATAAAAGATAAATTAGTTCTTTTCCTAATACTTTTACACAGTACTATATATATATATATATATATATATATATATTGTTTATAGAGCTCGAAATAATACAAAATATGATGATATAACATTTTACTTTCGAAGCACTTCTAAAATGTGGAAGAGGAAATTTAATAATCAAGTGTTGTCTTTAAACATCAGTAAATATAGCAAAACCACAGTTTTTTTTCCATTTTACTGGAAATTAAAGAAAAATAACATGAACGCTGTTATTACCTGGAATATCGTCGATAAATAGACATCTTACAACGGAAAAAGAGAGATGTAAATTATGCCCTTTAGAAACGTTTTATCTTAAACAATATAAATAACCTTAATCTACTCGATTTAATGACCAGATGCTGCCATAGAATATAATGCTTACTTAAATTCTTAAACTCAGATTGATACAGATTCCTCTGTAGAGTTGCTTCCTTCTTTCTTGCTCTCTTTTTTCCTGAAACACTTGCATTCCACACATTCATTGTTTTTTTTGCAAATATTATCCTTAATAATTATGAATTACGCAACTTTGATTTCAGCTTTCTCTATTTTATTCATTAATAATACTTTTAATTATAAGATTTCAGTTTTAATGACAATTTTAATTTTAATTTTTATCTGCATTTATTCTAAGAACTAGCAGTATAGCCCGGCGTTCCTCGGGTGTAATGAAAGCTTTAAAATTAATCCATGGTCCTGGAGCTCAGACTCTTTGGACGTTGGCATGAAAGACTAAAAAGCAATAGTTTTTGTTTTTTTGTTTTTTGTTTTTTTATAAGCGTTTCACCCCGAGCAAGGCATGTCACTGCCACTACTGCGCAGGTGGCTACGTAGAGTGGAGAAAGGATGATTAAATATAGGAAATGACAGAGGGTGGGTGATAGGCGGGTAAGGATACCGAGAATGAGGGTTGGGTAGATGAGAGGGTTGGGAGAATAATTGGGAGTTAGTGTGATAGGAGGTGTCTATTGACCCTACATTTAAATACCTGGAGATTGTAACTGTCGGGAAAGCAGACTTGTGGAAGGGAGTTCCACAGGCGGGAAGCGCGAGAAAAGAAGCTGTTGGAGTAGAATTTACGGTTACATCTTATTTGTTTAACTGTAAAAGTGTGGGACCTAGTTGCTAATCTAGTATCTCGTGTAAATTCGTGCTTAGGCGGCACCAGTGATCTAAGCTCATCGGAGCAGAAGCCATGAAAGTACTTGTAGAAGAGGCACAGGGAAGTCACATCACGCCGGTGAGAGAGCGGCTGCAGCCGGTCTGCCAAGTCAGTATCAACCACGTTCCAGATCCTCCTTTGTATTTTGTCAAGAAGCCCAAGGAGAACAGCAGGGGCACCCGACCAGATATGGCAGCAATATTCAATACACGGGCGGATGGTAGATTTGTATATGTGCAGAATAGATTCAGGTGGGAAAACTTCAGGGCCCTGCACAGGGAGCCCACTTTCATAGCAGCAGATTTGGCAATGGATTCAATATAGTCATTCCGCCGAGAGTGTAAGGCCAAGGAGGCGTAGTATTTTACTCTCTGGGAGGCTAGCCTGTCCCATGCTAATGGAAGGTAGATGCGATTGTCTATGGTGATTAGTTGATAACAGCTTTGTTTTAGAGGCATTGAAATTTACCAACCATTTCCTACCCCAGGCCACTACGGATTGGAGGTCCCTTTCAAGTACGGCAGCGAGGTTCACTTTGTCGTTCAGACCTGGTTTCTGATCGATGCGGGAGTAGATTGTTGTGTCGTCGGCATACATGCCAACTTGGGATCTTGTAGATCTTAATGTAGATCAGAAAGAGCGTGGGACCTAGGATAGAACCTTGAGGGACGCCCGCGTTCGTCTGGAATTTTTGGGAGGCATGCCCATTTAATACCACCTTCAATGTGCGGTTAGAGAGGAATGACTGGATGAGGTCAAACAGATGTCCAGTTATCCCATAGCTCCGCAGTTTGCACAAGAGGCCAGCATGCCAGACCCTGTCGAATGCTTTGGAGATATCCAAGGCAACGGTTCGGGCTTCACCATTCTTGTCGAGTGCCTGGTATATGTACTCGGTAATGGTCGTTAGCATATCAGCAGTAGACCTGGTGAAGCGAAACCCATACTGTTTGTCAGAGAGAAGCCCGTTGGCCATAAGATGCTGAATCACCTCGGGGTTGATAATGGCTTCGAAAACTTTGCCAAAGATTGGAAGGAGACTAATAGGACGGTAATTGGCGGGGTCTGAGGATTCGCCAGAATTCTTAAATACAGGAACTACGCAGGAGGACTTCCAACAGGCAGGAAAGCAGGAAGCAGATAGGCAGAGGTTATAGAGTTTAGAGAGGACAGAGGAGAGTTCTGGGGCACATTTCTTCAGTACTATGACTGGAATTCCGTCACCGTCGCTCGCTTTGTGTGGGTCAAGTTGCGCAATTATCTTGGCGACCAGCGAGGGTGTAATGTGGACGTTATTTAGTTGAGCCTTAGTTCTGGGTGGGAAGTCTGGTGTAGGTATTCCTAACGAGTCCAGTGTCGAATTGGTTGAGAATCTACGGGCAAAGCATGCAGCCTTGTTGGCTGGGGAGGTGAGAACTTCAAATTCATTGATTAGTGGGGGAATTGAAGTCTTGTTTCTGCTGAGCACGCTTTTGCAGAGACGCCAGTAATCTTTGGAGCCAAACTTAGAGGATGCTATGCGTTGCCTAATTCTGGTAGCAAACGCCTTCTTGGCTTCGTTCGATACTTTTTTACACTTGTTCCTTTGCTGAGGTGAAAAGGCGCCTGTTTTGGTTCGACGAGCAGCTTCGATAGAGCCGGAAGAAATGGTTCCGGTGGGCAATAGCGGCCGAGCAAGCGGGTGAGAACCAGGGGGACGAATTTGGTTTTAGTTGGAATTTTCTGGCAGGGATAAAAGCATCGATGCCAGCCTTAACCCAAGAGGCGACTTCGGAGGCACAGTCTTCGACAGGAAGATCAAAGACGTTGTTCCAGGGGACGTCGCAGAGGAAGTCCCTGAACGAGTCCCAGTCAGCTCATTGGTAGCAGTATTATGTTGTTTCCAGTTAAAGCGAAACCTTAGACTGAAAGAAAAATGAATGGATGTAAGTCAAATTTTGAGTTCCTGGTATCGATATCAAATACGTTTTTTCGTCGTAAACTGGATTTTGAAGGCTAAATATGTCCTCTGAGTAAATGGTATAATGGCTGAGACTAAGAAGTACATTTATACCTACTTAGAGCCAAACCTGAAGCAAAAACTAAAATAAAAGGGCTGAAGAAAATAGACGCACAGGCAGAAAAACAGACACACACACAAACATCTTGCCTTTTATATATATATTATCGATTTTCTGCACTATTGTAAGAACTGCAACGTTGAAATTTCAAGAAAATCGGTTTAGCCGTTTCGGTGTCTATAGGTAACGGACAAACACACACAGACACACACACATAGACACAGACATACAAAGTTCCATTTATAAATACGTTTAGATAATTAAATTTTTTACAATTGTTATTGAAAATGCACGATCCTCACATTACCATAATTAATTCTTATAAACCTTGAGTGAACTTAATTTCAAACCTATTGAACTTTTTTTTTTCAAAAAAGCACGTACTGTTTCCATAATGCTTGAAACTACGATTCCTTCTATTGACAAAGGAAAATATGTATATTTATTAACACACACACACACATATATATATATATATATATATATATATGATTGTTTCGTTAATTAGTTTTGGATTATAATAAAATTAGACCAGTTCACATTTGTATTATAAATTGTTTAATACAATTATATTGTAGAACTTTTAAATACTCTTCATTTTTAAACGAGTTATTACGCGGCCTAGGTCTCTACAATGTGGTGTCTTTAGGCGATTCGAAATAACTGATTTTACCGTTTCCCTTTTATTTTTAAACGCTCACGTAGTGGTGATTTTAAACAGCTGCGGAATATGGCAGGATATACTCTTTACATAAGGAAATCGCGTGCTACAAATCCCGCAAATTTGAACTTTGCCAGTAATTGCAAATATTCTGTTGGAAAATTCTTCTCGGTCAAATTCAGTGAATTATTCTGCGATCCCTCTGAAGAATTATTTTTGGCAGCATTGCCCGTCTAAGTTGAATGATATAATCCAACTCGCTGAATGACACATCCTTACGCTTTTCTGAAGGTTAACCACTGGTTTCCTCCTTCTATCAGTTATAGAAAAAACTACTAAATTTTTGTTTGTGATTTGAAAACACCGACACGCACATTCATATATATATATATATATATATATATATATATATATATATATATATATGTGTGTGTGTGTGTACTAACTCAGACTTCCACACAAAGAATTGCTTAGAGTGATGAAGGCTTGTGTAGCACCATCCACAATTTTTGGAACTGTTGATAACAAACAATCGGTGCGGAAGTTCGCCACAGATCGCATGAACAGCAGACCTCAGTTATTTAACCCATAACTGGAGGGAAGAATACCAGTGCGTAAGTGAATGCAGAGTATTCGACTGGAATTGGAACTCGGCTCACTGATTTCCCTTTCCAAACCGACATCCACCGCACCACCGTCAATAAACGCTTACAACACCTGGTATTCCCAAGCGCCCACTAATCTAAGTAATGACCAAGCTCTCTCTCTCTCTCTCTCTCTCTCTCTATATATATATATATATATATATATATATATATATATATATACGACAGAACAAATATAAAAGCCACATCATGTACCACTTGTATTAAAGCAATGGATAATTTTCATATGTATTCGTGTGGAATATTTCAGTATGAAACATTCCACGTATATATATATTTAAAATATATATTGTTCTTGTTCTAATTGTCATGAATCTTCATGATTTCTTAGCATCAGTTATTTCTCTTTAACTCAACTTTCTTATGTTTATTGTTCATCCCTTCTGCGAGTAGGTACTGAACATTTAGTTTAAATTTCACCGCTTCTGTAAGCAGGTATTGAACTTTCAACTCTTATATCAAATGGGCCATAGTGAAACATTCCACGCACGTTCTTTTAAAATTTATCTTTGAATAAGTTTTTTTATTTCTTCAATAAACGTGATAAATATCTGATCAATAAGGATTAATCCAAAATCGCAAAACATAGTCTCTCATTGTTGTTTTAATCTTTCTCTCGCTCATTAAAGAAGCTTTAATAAATGTGAAACCATTTAATCTGAGAAACCTTTGCTACTTGTTCTTTTCCTTTATTCTATCATGATTCTATCATGTTGGATTCTCATTCATACCTTCAACTCATATATATATATATATATATATATATATATATATATATATATATATATATATATATAACCCGTTTATTTAAATTTAACGTAATCGGTATGATAATCTTATACTTACAGTTTATATATATTCTATCCCTCAACCGGAGACTATAATTTGCTTTATTTCTAGATGTTTCTAGGGTTGTTTTTGTGCGTGGGTGACTTGATGGTATTTATTATTTTAAGTAAATCATTTTCAAAACCTAACACCTTTTCAAAGAAAGCGGCGTCTTTTAAGCTTTTAAAGCCGTACGTATATGTATTATTGCCATTATTATTAATATTATTTGCTTTTTGTATAATAAGAACTAATCCCAAATCCCTAGTATACTGTCACATTGTTGTTCTCATTTTTCTGTCGATTTTTAAAGTGTGAAACATTTTAATCTGAGAAACCTTTCCTAATTGTTCTCTTTTTTATTCTCTCATGTTGTTGGATTTTTATTCATATCTTCAACTTATATATATATATATATATATATATATATATATATATATATATATATTAAACATTTCACCCCGAGCAAGGCAGAAATGCCACAGATGTGCAGGGGGCTACATAACTGTAAAAAAAATAGAAAAGAGTGAGGAGTACAAACTAGTTAGAAAGGAGCAATTGAAAACAGAGAATGCAGGTTCTATGACAGATACATAGGTGGAGAGAAAGGGAAGGTTATACGGGGGTGGGAAGAGAGCTAGAGTCCAGTGGTTAGTAGATGAGTATTGACTTTGCATTTAAATTTCTGGAGGTTGTAGCCGTCAGGAAAGCAAGAATATGGGACCGAGTTCCACAGGCGGGAAGTGCGAGAGAAGAAGCTGCAGGAGTAGAATTGTCGTCTGCATTTGGCTAACCTGACTGTGAATGTGTTGCCAGTCTGGTTGCACGAGTAAACACCTGTTGAGGAGGCAGCAGTGACTTAAGTTCGACGGTGGGGAATTGACTGCAGTCGAGCCGCCAGATCAGTACCTATCACATTACAGACTCTTCTTTGGAGCCTGTCAAGAACAGTGAGGAGAACGGCAGGGGCACCAGACCACAAATGGCAGCAGTAGTCCATGCACGGACGGATGGTTGACTTGTATATATGCAGGATGAATTCAGGCGGAAAAAACATCCTGGATCGTCATAGTGACCCAACCTTCTTAGCAGTAGATTTTGCTATGGATTCAATATAATGGTTCCATTTGAGGTCTGAGGACAGGGTAAGGCCGAGGAGGCGTAGTGTATTGCTCTCAGGGAGAATCGCTTGGTCCATGCTTATGGGAGGCAGGAGAGGTTGCCTGTAATGGTTGACAGACAACAGCTTGGTCTTAGACGAATTGAAGTTGAAAAGCCACTTCTTGCCCCAGTTCACCACAGAGTGTAGATCCTTTACAAGGTCAGCAGCGAGATTATGTCTCTCCGCCAGGACAGGTTTCTTACTGGTGCGGGAGTATGTTGTAGTGTCATCTGCGTAGATGCCTACTTGGGACTTGATCTCATCTGGGAGGTCGTTGATGAAAGTAAGGAAGAGCGTCGGGCCCAGTATAGAGCATTCGTGCTGTAGGATGAAGAGGCGCGCCCATTCAAAACGACCTTCATTTTGTGGTTATTTATGAAAGATTGGATTAGGTCAAGCAGGCGACCGGTAATAGCGTAACCTCGTAGCTTGCATAGGAGGCCAGAGAGCCAAACTCTATCGAAAGCCTTGGAGATGTCCAGAGTAACCGCGCGAGCCTGGTCAGACTCATCAAGGGCCTGTGACATGTACTCCGTTACGGCTGTTAGCAAGTCGACCGTGGACCTGGCAAAGCGGAAGCCATATTGTCTGTCAGAGAAGAGTTTGTGGGCAGTGAGATGATGTATTATTTCAGTATTGATTATGGCCTCGAATACTTTCCCGAATATATATATATATATATATATATATAGATTGTTGTGGATACCCCATTTTTGTATACAACAAAGGACTGATATGTACATATACTCCTGCCTATACAGAGAACGAACAGTTGGAAAGAGTAATTTGCCAGAATAGTTGAGAGAGTCATAGTAAACAGTTGCTTAGTTGGTCAGTAAATTGGTGCAGATTAAGTTGGAGTTGTTTGGCTATAGACTCATTACCCCGACATACGATTTCGATGCAGACTCTATATATTGATTTCTGCTAATAGTATTCCTGAATCGACTAACTAGTGTTACATATTGTATTTCTTTTTCAATATAACTTACATTTTCTATCTCCATATCGGTTTTTCTTATTTATTATTTTGTCTGGTTTCTCAACCGGAATTCAAAACATATATATATATATATATATATATACATATATATATATATATATATATATATATATATATATATATATATATATATATATTCGTTAGTTTTAGTTTTAAATTAATTTAAACCAGTACACAGTTGTATTAAAAAGTGTTCAATGCATTTATGTTGTAGAATATATATATAATGTTGAATCTGCAATAATTCAATAAAAATTGTTTATTTAAATTTAACGCAATCGATATGATAATTTTATATTTCCAGTTTATATCACACATCCGAGACTATACTTTATTTTATTTCTAGATGTTTCTGGAAGTGGTTTATATGCATGTGAAACTTGATCGTATTTATGATTTCATATAAATCATTTTCAAAACCTAAGAGCTTTTCAATGAAAGCGGTGGCTTTTAAGCTTTTAAAGCCGTAGATGTATTTATTGTTGCCATTTTTATTATTACTTGCTTTTTCTATTATATATTAAGTGTCCATAATAGTATTCGTATTTTGAGTCGAAAGTTTACTCTCTTCAGGTGAATAAACTTGTTACTTCACACATCGAGATACGTTTGTTTTTCTGATGACCAAAGTATCGTGTATACATAAATAAGTGGTGAGCAGTTTAGAAAGTTCATATGCATGCGTGTGTGTTGGATTTTTTTTTTTTCACACTCGCATTTTAATTTCTCCCGTTAATTTCGTTGAGTATAAAACATTTTAACTGACTTGTGAAACTTGATTTCGCCTTTATACTTCAAAATTGATTCAATTATAATTTACTAACTAATTCTTTTTATAGTATTGTGGATACTATTTGAATTTAGTGTGTATGTGTGTGTGTTTTGTTTTGTCTTTTATTTTACGCGTTTGAATTTCGTGTGTCTATGTGTGTGTCTTATATTTTTCCTGATGTTTTGTTGAGGGAAGTCTTGTACTTTTTTAAAATATTTCTTTCTGCCTCATGAGTGTCATAATCTGCATTTTGGTTAGTAGGCATTATTCTAAATTTACACCCACTGCATTCATGCAACAATACATAGAATTTCCTGTTGTTGGCTAGTTAATGTTACTTCTGTGACGGACTACTCTTTTATTCAGGCCTTGTCTCGCCCACAACTACATTTTTGCCCATTTATCGCATTTTATAGCATAAGCTAATATCTGTTTACATTTCGAATGTAGATTGTTTTAGAACTTGAAGTGTTTTTCCTTCTATTATTATGTAGCGTACCCAACGTATTTTTATTTGCATTTTGTGATTCGCTGTGTTGTGTGTTGCACGAATTTGATGAGGTTAGAATGTTTTATAAATTTTGGGGGTGGTATTTGCTTTTAGTATATTTTAGTAACCAAAGTAAACGATTAAAGAAAACATATACAAACTAGTCTATTTTTTTTACATAAATATTATATATATGTATATATAATTGGGACGTTATCATTCCTGTAGGTCAAAAAATGTAAACCTACAAAGTGCGGAAGAACTCTCAAAGAGTCAACGGCCAGCTAACCAATAAACCATCGTGGAGAAGGCAACGGGATACCACTCCACTATCTACCCCCGCTCAAGCATGGTTAGTTACAAAAAATATATTAAAGCCAACAGCGTGAAGGGGGTTGCTTCCCAAGGAAATAACTCCTCGCTCGGTAAGGACCGGCATGGGCAACAGGTGCCACCTGACCGTCATCCGGCGACTGTTAGCACCAACAGCGTAAAGGGGACATTTTACTCCAAAATTTGTCCCTCGCCCGGGAAAGAACGACATGAGCAACAGGTGTCTCTGGAACGTTACTCTGCGACTGTGCGCATCAAAGACAAAATCACTATCGGAACATGGAACGTCAGGACACTCAACTGTGGACAACTAGAGAGTGCCAAGCAGGAGATGAACAGACTGAATATCAACATCCTAGGCATATGTGAAACAAGATGGCCTAATAACGGAGATGTCAGTAGCGACACCAACAGGATAATATATGCAGGAGGTAAAAAACGAAAAAGGGATCGGTTTAATACTAAACAAACACGTGAAGAGTTGTGTACTTGGATACTGGTAACTCTCAGAGAGAGTCCTTTTGGTTAAACTGCAGGGAAGGCCCTTCAATATAGCGATTATATTAGTTTATGCGCCGACAACTCAAAGTTTGGAGGACGAAATAGAATCTTTCTATTCAATACTGGACAGTGCCAAGGCTCAGTGCAAAAGCCAAGAAATTAGGAGTATAATGGGTGAATTAAATGCAAAGGTAGGTAAAGATAGAAAAGGAAACACGAACGACAACTTCGGACGAGGAGAGCGCAACGAAAGAGGAGAAAAATGGATCCAATGGTGCTCGGCCAATGACCAGGTTATTGCTAACACCTGGTTCCAAGAACACTCACGACGTTTATGGACATGGAGAAACCCAGGAGGCGACACGAAGAACCAAATAGACTATATAACTATAAACAAGAGATTCAGGAACGTAGTGGTCCAATGCAAAACATACCCAGGTGCCGACTGTGGAAGTTACCACATCACAGTCATCTGCAAACTAAAAGTGAAACTGCGAAGACTGAAGAAGCCCAGAACATCACCAAGGCTGCAATACGACCTGCTAGAGGACGACCTCACCCTGCAGAAAGAATACAATAACAGCGTGAAAAGAAATATGAAGAACAAATTGGAAAACGGGACTCAAAATGGGATTCACTAAAAGAAGTGATGGTGACCTCAGCGAACAACATAGCCCCAAAGGAAATCAGACGCAGAAGAAAAAACGAGTGGATGACCGAAGAGATCCTCCACATGATGCAAAGGAGACAAAAAATAACGCCAAGACACGGAGCAGAGTACAAGAAACTTCACAGGGAGATAAGGAACAAATGCAGACAAGCCAAAGAAGAATGGCTCAACAACAAATGCGCAGAAGTAGA
The DNA here is from genome assembly GCA_037127315.1 of Ascarosepion bandense. Taxonomy (NCBI): domain Eukaryota; kingdom Metazoa; phylum Mollusca; class Cephalopoda; order Sepiida; family Sepiidae; genus Ascarosepion; species Ascarosepion bandense. Next base: position 280,744 of record JBBBDQ010001164.1, read on the forward strand.
GAGACTGAGCAGGACCAACAAAGCAGAGATGCATAAAGAGATAAGAGAACTGACAGGACAAAAAACTCGAAGGAAGGAACAATCATATTAGAGAAAGTGGAAATACTCCAGCGATGGGAAGAATATATAAAGGATCATTTTTGCGACAAGAGAGAACAACCGAGAATACACAAAGAGATGGATGGACCGAAAATACGAAAAATATTGAAGTGGAAGCTGCAATGGCCAAAATGAACAGAAACAAAGCAGCTGGGCCAGACGGCATTGTGATAGAGCTGCAGAAAGCCTTTTAAAAATATGGCATAGAAAAGATTACCGACATAACAAACGAAATTTATAGCAGCGGAATAATACCAGACGACCTATGCAAGTCGATATTTATAGCACTGCCGAAGAAACCTGATGCAAACGAGTGCGAACTACACAGAACTACCAGCTTAATGAGTCATATTACAAAACTGATTGTCAGAATCCTGATGAATAGAGCGAGAAGCAGAATCAGGCCAGAGATAGGGCAGGAACAGTGCGGGTTTGTCAAAGACACTGGAACAAGGAACGCCATATTCATGATTAGGATGCTCTTTGAAAGGGCATTACAAATGAAGAAAGATTTGTACCTATGCTTCATTGACTGCGCGAAAGCATTCGACAAGATACGACACAAAGAATTGATAGAGATGCTAGGCAGCCTCGACATTTTCGGGAAAGACATAAGAATAATCAAGAATCTCTACTGGCAGCAAACGGCCTGCATACGGACAGGTAACGACCTCAGTAGATACACAAAGATAGAAAAAGGCGTAAGACAAGGATGTGTCTTTTCACCGGATTTGTTCAACCTATACAGCGAGAATATTTCGAGGACTCTAGGTGACACGCCAGGATTTGTTATTGGAGGCCACAACCTAAACAACATAACGTATGCGGACGATACAGTGCTGATTGCGGACACGGAAAGGAAACTACAAGACCTCATACAGAATGTAGCAGTAGAGAGTGACAAAAAGTGACTACAAATAATCTTTAAGAAAACTGAGTGCATGGTCATCAGCAAAAAAACAACCCAAAATGCCAATTACAGGTGGGAGATAACAGAATCAAGGAAATACAAAAATTTAAGTATCTAGGAAGTGTTCTAACAGGAGATGGAATGTGCGACACGGAGATCCGAAGGTGAATTTTCATGGCAAAGGACGCGTTCCAGAAGACGAGCAAAATACTAACACACAGGAAAATCTCACTAGAAACAAAGAAAAGTGTGCTAGACTGCTACGTGATGTCAGTTCTTCAATACGGCAGTGGATGCTGGACAATATCATCGAAAATGAGGACAAAACTGGAAGCGACCGAAATGTGGTTCTACAGAAGGATGCTACGGATATCGTGGACTGAGCCTGCAAGCAACGATGTGGTATTGGAAAGAATGGCAACAAGAAGGAAATTGATACTGAGCATAAGGAAGAGACAACTGAAGTTCCTGGGACACGCAATGAAGAAGGAGAGCCTGGAGGGCCTTTTACTGACTGGTCAGATAGAAAGAAGGAGAGACAGAGGAAGGCAGTGGATAACATATTTGCAGGGTCTGATCAGGTGGATGACGGAACGGGGGTTGCCAGGAGCAATAGGAGCAAACATACTAAGAGCCACAAGGGATAGGGAAACATGGAGAACCATGATCGCCTACGTCCTGAAGGGACAGAGTACATAGAAGAAGAAGAAGATTTGCTTTTAATTATTTTTGTTGTCTTTAAGATTCCCTTAATTTATTAATTTTGTTGGATAATTCTATGAGTGTTTTGATTTTGTAAATAATTCCGGGTTGCTTTTGTTGTGTGGAATCGTAGGCTAGAATTTTATTTTTTTCATGTTTTTTTTTTGTTTGTTTGTTTTTATTCCGGAGAGATTCTAATGGTATTTTTCCTGCCAGTTGGAAACCCTTGTTTATTAGTTGAGTGGAGTACCCTCTTATTTGCGATGTTTTTCGTAGTTCTTTTAGGCTTAATTTACGAAGGTTTTCGTCAGCTACTATTGTAAAAATTCGTAGAGTTAAGGAGTAGGGGATGAATTTCAGACAACATTTAGAATGGTGACTAATGAAATGAGGTATTGTTGGTATCTGTGAATTTGTGGTAAATTTCTGTGATGATGTAATTGCTTTTGATTTTTATGAGGGTCTACGAATGGCAAGCCATTATCGCTATATCCTTGCGTAGACTTCATTTTGGCGTGCAATTTATGTAGTAGATTGTGTACTTTATTTTTAACTGATCATGTTAATCTCCAAAAGAAAAAAAATATGCTATATATTTCTTCCATGATTTCGTAAATTGTGTTTTAATGTTTCCCATTATTTATGTTCTGTTTGATTATATAGACTTCCTTTGAGATATGCTAATGTGAGTGTTGCATATGTCGGTGCCATTTTTGTCCACATCTCTGTCCTTGTTGTTTGAATATAGTTTTGGTTGTTAAATTGGAATGAATTGTTGTCAAAAATTAGTTTTATACTTTGTATAACAAATTCTTTTGTGAAGCGCGTGGGAAGTAATTCTGGGCGTTTCTCAATCCAAAATGTAATGGCTTGTTTACCTAGTCCATAGGGCGTGTTTACTTAGTCCATAGGGCGTGTAACTGTAGAGGCAGTTCACGTCAAATGTTATTATGACTGTACTTTAGTCTACATTTTCTGGAATGAAGCTTAGGAAATGTATGTTTTCTCTGATGTTTCTATATTTTTGTGGTGTATGGTTTTAATATTTTATCTATTAAGTTGCTCAGTCTGCACAGCCTGTTGGGCAGGCTAGCCCCGCTACAACTGCGAGAAAAAATAGTGGGAGATAAAATAAAAAAATGATTATAACAACACATTGAAATACATGCGCAAACATAATCCCACAAAAGTGAGTAATTCTTAACACTATTAAAAAAAATGTAAACATTAATAAATTAGAAAGAGCCTACGATACTCTGAAGTCGGAATGTTAAAGGTAATAGTAATCAGCTAAACGACAGCATTTTCTTCATGCTAATTACACACGCACACACACACAGACACACACACACACACACACACACACATATATATATATATATATATATATTTATATAGTAAAAGAAAGAATTTAATTAAGAGAACTGCGTGTATGAAAATATTTTTCATTGATATAATTACTGATACTATCATATATACACACACAAACACATACACACACACACACATATATATATATATACAGAGAGAGAGAGAGAGAGACGCAGGTCTTACTGGCAAATTCTTGAACTTTTGCATAGCAGCTTTCTGCCCAGAATGCTGGTTGGGTGCAGTCTGTATATTTTTATAAAGGCTACTTACTGACAAGCATCACACACACACACACACAAACACACACACACACACACTCATATGTGTGTGTGTGGGTATATATATATATATATATATATTCAAGGATGTGTATGGAATGTTCTTTTTGTTTACTTTACCTGATTGTCATATAAACAACCTGATTTTCGTTGTCTTTATCTCCGTTCGACTGGCCACGTACCTAATCCGCAAAGAACATTTCAACAAACAGAGAGCTTTATTCTCCTCGAACAAACTTACTTTCCTTAGCAAAGACTCTGACCTTTTGGCACTGTCACTGATAATTCTTACGTGTTTACCATTCCGCGAAGCGCTCAACACGTACAAAAGAGCATTAAGTTTTGCTGCAAACCTCTTTCGATGTTTCTGTGTTTCTTTAACTTTTTTCTCCTTGTCTTGTCACATTATTCAATTCGGCTCTCGAATAAAACCTTCTTCAGTTCCTTTTAGGCACTCAATACATACATACGCCGTTAGCCGCAATGGCGTGTGAAAGGCCTGCACTCCCTGGTGTAAACACCATCAGACCTTCAGGCACATACTCACATATGTGCATTGATGTAAACATAATCAGAAACAAGCGTAAATCGCACACACACACACACTCATATATATATATATATATATATATATACACATACCCACACACACACACACACACACACATATATATGTATATGTATATGTATATGTTAGCAAGTGTGTGTCTTCGTGAAGATATACCTTATAGCAGGTTGCATACACATCTTTCATATCCAGTAGAACGTAATGTTTTTGTCCATTCTTTCACATACTTACATATAAGGAATAAAAAAAAACATATGTATTAACATATATGGTTTTTTTCAGCGTATAACGTGATTTCTTTCGTGAAACCACGTGAATTCGATGCTCGTATGTGTGAGATGAAAATATGTTCCCGCATTGAAGGTGTAAGTATTTTGTGACATTGAATGCTGAACTTCTTCCGATGTGTACCTCAGAAAGGCTAAAATATATTAGGTCAATCTTTAAGATAATATCAGAATCATAATTTGTTTTAGTTAAATGAAAATATTTGATCTCATTACGTGCCTCTCTCTCTCTCTCTCTCTCTCTCTCTCTGTATATATATATATATATATATATATATATATAATGAATTGGAAATTACCACTATATTTTCAATATTTATTATTTACTTTAAGAATCTTTTCAATCAACTCTTCATCAGAAAGAAAAGTTGAACTTGCAAAAACTTTCTTCTCTTAATATTTTTTTTTATGCAAACTTATTTTATCCGAATTATCTTGGAAATATTATTCTCTTTCTGCTGATCGTGATGTTTCTTGCTTTGCTGAGTGTCCACTTCCAGAGATACATAAAGGAAAACTCAACAAATCATCTAAAGTCGTTATTAACCATAACTTATTTCGATGGGTGTATGAACCCATCTCTTTAGACAATTTATTTTAGTTTTATCAGAACATTCAAAGAAAAATTTCGATTAAAAGGAATCCAAGTAATATAACCCAGAAAAGAAATCTTTAATGTTTTCTTTTTAGCATCATAAATGTTAGGGAAGAAATATTTATACACATTCACTTATATATACATACAAATATCTTAGGGATATATACAATTTCGAATTTCCACATCCAACCATAAAAACAACACATGTACTCGTATAATATTATGAACACATGTATACACTATTATATAAACTAACTTTACATGTACACACAAGAATAATCTACATTCAATGTGAAACATAAAAATAGTTATAGTTATATACAGGCATGGATATAGAATATATAGAAAAATTCAACGATAATTTCTTCAATACGCAAAAATAACCAAAGAATAATGAACACAAAATGAGTGTGACTCCGCAGTTGTTATTTGGTCGGCGTGAAACTTAAAATCCTATTTAACTGTTAATTTAAATGTATTTTAAGTTACGCCACTCTCTCTGTGTATGTGTGTGTGTGTGCGCGTGTGTGTGTGTGTGTGTGTGTGTGTGCGTGTGTGTGTACATGCTGACACTTTCTGTCCAATCACCACATTAACAAAGAAACTTTCTTCCCCTAACCTTTGTGATCCTAACAATATAACATTAAATATCTCTATTCCCGGTCATATTAATTAGATTTCTCTTTTTTAAAAGTTTCTTTCAATGTTCTGAGAAAATTAAACCAAACAAAATCGTGGACTGAAGAGATGGGTATATTCGCCCGTCGAAATAAATTATAGTTTATAACTACTTCAGATGGTGTGTTGAGTTTTCCTCTCTCTCTCTCTCGCTATCCGACTCTTTCTCTTTATATATATATATATATATATATATATATATATATATATACTCACTCTCACACAGGCACAAGTAAATAGATGTGTGTGTGTGTGTGTGTGTGTGTGTGTGTGTGTGTGTGTGTGTGTGTTTCTAAAAATGAGATCAGTCTGAAAGGAAGAGTAACAGGTAAGGTAATAAAAAAAGCAATAAATTTTGAAATTACCTCGCAAAAAGAAGCGAATTTAAAATCGTTTATTTACATTATTATTAATCCGACTTTATTTTTGCTCTATTGCGATTTTCATTCCCTTTCTTTCATTGTTTTATTCCAATTGCTATTTCATTTACTTTTTTATCGTTATTACTTCATTCATTTTACTTGATATTTTATTACAATCGATTTTTCTTTTCGTTTCATTCATATACGCATTGTTCGTCTTTTGTCCGCTCATATAAATATTTTCTAATTAATTCCTCTTTTCCGTCTTTCTATCATTTCTCATTGATTTCTTTTGAAATTTTCTCTTTTATTCTTATATCATTTCATTCATATATCTTCTATTTATTTCTATCTTTATGTATCATATATTTTTCTCTTTTAATCATTTCGTCTTTCATTTTGTTTCATTCTTCTATTTTTCTCTTTCATAGTTTCAGGTTTCACTCCTCGAAGTTTTACAACACTCAGAATTTTTTCTTTCACTCTCCGCATGCTTTTTCATTCTCATTCTTTTATTTGTATTTCTTTTGTGTTTTCTCTTTCACTCCACTCTATTTCTTTCTTTTCTTTAATATTTTTTTTTCTGTAGCACAGACTTTTCTCTTTCATTTTCTCATAGATTTCTCTTTCAATTTCATAAGGCTTACTTTACACTGTTTCATAATACTCATAAATCTTCTTCATTTTTGTTTTTATTTTCTTTACACTATTTTGAATTCCTGTATAATTCAAGCGTTTATTCATTTCTTTCATTTCTTTCTGTTTTTATTTTATATTTCTCTTTCGTTTCTTTTCCACTTTATTCTCAAAATATTTTTTCAGTCAAAATATGATCTCCATCTTTAAATAACATTAATTTTCTGATGAGTTCTTTCGGTGACTAGAGTGTGTATACACCGCTTATATATAAGACGCTAAAATTTCTTTTGACTGCTTTCGTGCGCCTATGGATTAGGGGTTAGCGGCTCAAACTGACACTAAATCGGTCGAGTTTCGATCCCGACCAAAAGTAAGTGGATGTCTAGCTACACTGATGAACTATGATATAACGAAACAGGCTTGTATGTGAATGACTAACAAATATATTCTTTTTATTCATTTCGCCCCAAGCAAGGCAGATTTACTGCCACTGTTGCGGAGGGGGTTACATAGAGGAAGTGACAAGAGGGGTTAGTTATAAGGGATTTCAGGAGGAGGGCAGATGAGAATATAGGTATAATAAGGGTGGAGTAGATGGAAAAAAGAGCTTGAGAGAAAGGATGCGAGTTAAGAGATGTCTATTGACTTCACAATTAAATTCTTGGAGATTGTAGCTGTCGTGGAAGCATGTATATGGAAGGGAATTCCACAGGCGGGAAGTGCGAGAAAAGCAGCTATTAGAATACTAATTGCGGTTGCATTATATCGGTTTCACTGTAAAAGGGTAATGTGAGTGTATATGTGTGTGTTAGTATAAATTTTTAGTTATATGCAACTGTTAACGAGCAATTTTATTTTAGTTGCTTATTTAATTTTTAAACGGTGAAGAATTCTGTAACAAACTAAATCAGTGTCTACCAACAAAGGAATATATACATGTAATATTGTGATATATATATATATATATATATATATATATATATATATATATATTAATTGTAGTTCTAATACTAATAAGAACAGAACTAATTCTGTCAAGATTATCAATAATTAAACTACAACTGAGGTCGTCTTGAAACCCACCGGGAACTAACACGCAGAGATAAGAAGAGAAAGAAAAAAAAGAAACAAACGAAATACTTGAACAAAAAGTCAAGCATTCGTGAGAAAGAAAAAACCCAAGACGAAAACCTTTACAATGAAGTGCTCAATACGAAAGTAGAGTACACAAAGTACTCAAAGCGAAAGTAGAGCAAACAAAATCGAAAATCTAAGAGTGATCCAATAACCTACCACGGTTTTGCTTAATAAAGTTTATCCACCCCCACCATCTTCTTCAGTTTGGTGTCTTCCTTGTTTAAGCTGAAATTCTACATATATGCTGCATAATTTCTGATTCTTTAGCCAATTTTTTCCTAATGAGCTGTTAAGCGAAACCGTGCTAGGTTATTGGCTCACTCTTAGATTTTCGATTTTATATATATATATATATATATATATATATATATATATATATATATATATGGACAGTCACAGACATACGCACTCGCTCAAAGCCTCACAGAGCGCTTAAAAACATATGATTTCTGTTCTTTTCTATGTCAATCTTTCATTAGCTTTGTACATTTTAAGAGTTCATTTTAAAAGTCTTGAATTTTGGAGTCAATCGGAATGCTTAAAATGTTAACATCCCAAATGTCTAACAGCACATTTCGCTCTTTTAGTTGAAAATTCAGAAATTTATTAGCAAATCAATAAAAAAACAATATTTCTAGCTGCTAAAATCAATAATAAAACTCTTGCTATCTACGCTCGTCTATATCACATTCTCGTTCGTATAGCTTACTAAAAAAATCTATGTAAATCATTTATTATTACTAGATACAGAAAATGTCTGTTAAAATGACTGGCATGTTTATCTAAGTTTGTTCATCACTTTTTCATACGCGAGACACACAACTAGAGTTGTCGTTTGTTGCTCTAAATCATTTCATTGTCAATTGAAAACAGATTTGTTATTGGCATTATTTATTTATCAATTTCCCTCATGGCTATTTATTTTTTAATACTATTTTATAGGAAAGTATGGCAATATAAACAGTTAAAATTGTAATATAATGTTAATATCTGATGTTAGTATGTCACACATGTAAATGCAAATCGACGAACAGATTTTGAGATTCGGCGGAAATTCACTGCACAGTATTACCCTTGGAAAAGAGCAGAAATTTGCTTCTCCCTCTCATGTATGCATGAAAATTAATGCGAAATCTCTGGAACATGGACAATTATGATTTCGGACCAGAAGTGGGACATCTATGACAAGTCACTAATAAGTTTTACTTCATATTTCTTTTAACAATTTCTACATCCAAAAGCATTATAAAGTCTCATCTTACATGTAAGATAAATGAACTTAAATTTTGAATGAACAAGATCATTCGTCTCTCATATTCGCATAAAAAAATAAAATAATTCTCACAGTATTTGCGATGTAAAAATCTCTTATTTTACACAGATACATACATCATCGGAAAAAGTCAACAATGGATGTATTTGAAAAATACCATCTCTTCTTTTAAAATTTAATATTGGATTATTCGGGAAAACAATTGATTTTTACACGAAATAGAAGGGAAAATGTTTCTTTAATTTTATGAAAACTACAAAGTAACTCTCTATGAAATGGGATTATTTTTCACGTATTTGCTTTATATTACATGGTGTATTGCATGCAAATATTAGAATATTTTTGCTTCTATTATACAGATTACTGAAAAATTAATTATTATGAAAATATTTGAATTGTATTTTAAGAATTTAAATAAATGTGAAAGAATAACAAAGAAATTAAAAACGTATGAAAAAGAAGAAAGAAAAGAAGGAAATAAGAAATAAAAACGTAAGCAAAAATTGTGAGAAAAAATAAAGATTAGAGATGAAAGAAAAGAAAATAAAATAAAAAATACAAAATGTTATTTGTAGGAAGAGAAAAAGAGGAAAGGAAAGGGAAAAAAAGAGAAGGAAATGAAGGAAAAAGTAAGAGAAGAAAATGAGGGAAAAAGTAAGAGAAGGAAATGAGGGAAAAAGTAAGAGAATGAAATGAGGGAAAAAGTAAGAGAATGAAATGAGGGAAAAAGTAAGAGAAGGAAATGAGGGAAAAAGTAAGAGAAGGAAATGAGGGAAAAAGTAAGAAGAAGAGATAATCTAGCGCCTAAAAACTGATCCAAGAAGAATTAAAACAAGGAGAGAAAAAAAAAACAATATTTTTTCAATTGCTGATCAATTGAACATTCAACCGGAAGAGCGCGCGACCTGGTGCGCCAAAAAGTCCATTTGTTGGCCTGTTGTTGATCACACCGAACGGAAGTAATGGCTCTACAAAATGACGATGGGCGCGATGAGGAAATTTCCGGGCGGGGAACTTGCGCACTCAGGCAAGTGTCACCCCAGCACAGAATTGATTCAATCTCCGACCTCATTAGTAAGCTTGAGCGGATATTACACGGAGGTGTCTTCACGGATTTTCGCTGCACCTCGAGACATCAAACGATGGCTTTCATTGCGCAATCTTTACGAATGCGGACCAAGTTTAAAACAATCTCTTAAAAGACGCCGTTTTCGCGTTTGTCTTTCGGCTTTTATTATTGCTGTGTCGGTGAGATTGTTTGAATCTTGGCTGGAAGCAATCGATGATCGACTGATCAATAGTGCAGCTAAAAAGATTTATGTCGACTTTTCTTTTTAAGGAACCAGGCGTATAAAACAATATGAAATACACAGATCAATTATTTAACTAAACTTTCAGTCATATACAAATACAAAATTTGTCATTACTCTCAGATTTTTATGACACACACCTAAACGGAGAAATGATAAGAGAAAAATTATGAAAAGAATAGAATATTTGTATCAGTTTTGAAATTTTAGAAATTTTATATTGCTTAAAATTCAGCAATGTTCTTTGATTGGGATTGAACATCAACCAGTGAAGTCAACTGGGAAATACATAACTATCCAATAAACTAAATGTTTTATGCTGGTTTTTAAGTAGAAGCACATATGATTACACAAAATCGGGAGAAATAAAATAAGAAGATTCTGTAGTTCCAAAATTTCAAATACAAATGCCTACTTTGATATTCAATAATAATTACTATCACTGGTAAAGAATACGCAATTCTAACAGCTGCCAAAAAGGATATCTTCAGTATTCCGAAAAATTCTGTAGATTATTTTAGTTTTAATTAATGAGGACTAACATTTCCTCTCACACTAGTTCTTGGATTGTATACTTCAAAATTTTCTTAGTATAACGCACTATTTATGATGGGTGAAATGTGGAGTGAAACATCAAAAAATAATTCCTTTATCAAAGTTTCTCAGCAATTAAATGTAAATAGAAAAAAATTCGATAACTTATCACATTTATCTGAATATACTATGGTAACGGAAAGACGACGAAGAAAAGAAACTTGAAAGGAAGAGAAACCATAAACGAACTTAGCTATGGGTGACTTTAATGCCACTCCTTCCGAAAGGAATGGTACATTAACCTATCACCCGTTATGACTAAGTTGACAAAACTGACAATAATATACCAAAACATTTTATGCCCAACAAATACTAACAAATATAGGATCTTTTTTTAAATATAACATGGCCCTCCAGATTTTCCTGTCCTTTGATGTTCTTAAAAAATTATTCGTGAATTCTCCAAAACTCTGTTCTTATATTCATCTACTTAAGCAGATTATGCAATTCTACAATCTGCTAAAAGGCTGTCTTCGTTATTCCAAAAATTCTGTAGATTATTTTAGTTTTAATTAATAAGGATCAAACATTTTTCTCAAACTAGTTCTTGGATTGAAGCATCCCGCGCTGTTTTTGCCTGTCTCTTTTTCCCTCTATCCGCCCTGTGAGTATCAAATTCTCCAAGCCATCCTTCTTCATTACGTGATGCAGAATCTTCAACTGTCTCTTCCTGGAGTTAAGCATAAGTATAGTTTTTCTTTCCATTCTCTCCAAAACATCATCGTTGCACAAATGTTCGGTTCATAGTATCCTCAGCATCCTTCTGTAGAATCACATTTTTGTTGCTTCGAGTCTCTCCATAAGCTTTGAGGAGTTGTCCAGCATTCGCTGTCATATAGGAGAACAGACATCACATAACTGTCCAGTACTCCTTTTTGGGTTTCTAACGACATTTTTCTGCCTCCCAGTACTCTACTCAGCATTTGGAATGGCAATACGCCTTCGGATCTCAGTGTTGAACTTTTCGGTTTTGTTAGAACACTTCTCAGGTATTTAAATTTCTGTACCTTCTGAATTTTTCTATTCTCGTCCAGTAATGGGCATTTTGTTGATGACCATGCTTTCTAGCTTTAAAGATAAGATATCGTTCAGGCTTAAAGCTTAAAGTCTTTATTATTGTAGCTTAATTGAATAGACAAGGCCTCAACCAACCCATTGTATCTAAAAACATAAACTGGCTCCTGTCACAGCCGGAATTAATAATGGACCATACCAAACTCCATAAGGTAAATAATACTACATTATCTTAACAAGAGGAATGATATATTATTAAAACGACAAAACTCCCTTTCGAAACCCGTATATATATATATATATATATATATATATTAATCATTTCACCCCGAGCAAGACAGAAATGACACTGATGAGCGGGGAGGGGCTACATAACTGTGAAAAGATTAATTAGAAATGAGTGAGGAGTACAAACTAGTTAGAAAGGAGCAATAGAAAGCTGAGAATGCAGGTGCGATGACAGATACACAGGTGGAGAGAAAGTGAAGGTTATACGGGGGTGGGGAGAGAGCTAGAGTCCAGTGGTTAATAGATGAGTATTGACATTGCATTTAAATTTCTGGAGGTTGTAGCCGTCAGGAAAGCAAGAATATGGGTGCGAGTTCCACAGGCGGGAAGTGCGAGAGAAGAAGCTGCAGAAGTAGAATCGTCGTCTGCATTTGGCTAACCTGACTGTGAACGGGTGGGGCCCAGTTTCCAGTCTGGTTGCAAGAGTAAACACCTGTTGAGGAGGCAGTGACTTAAGTTCTTCCGAGCAGAAGACATGAAATTATTCATAGAACAGACAAAGGGAGGCCACATTTCGACGGTGGGGAATTGACTGCAGTCGAGCCGCCAGATCAGTACCTATCACATTGCAGACTCTCCTTTCGAGCCTGTCGAGAACACTGAGGAGAACGGCAGGGGCGCCTGACCATAAATGATAGCAGTACTCCATGCACGGACGGATGGTTTTTTAACTTGTATATATGCAGTATGGATTCAGGCGGAAAAAACATCCTGGATTGACAGAGTGATCCAAACTTCTTAGCAGTAGATTTAGCTCTGGATTCAATATATTGGTTCCATTTGAGGTTTGAGGAGAGGGTAAGGCCGGGGAGGCGTAGTGTGTTTTTCTCAGGGAGAATCGCTTAGTCTATGCTTATGGGAGTCAGGAGAGGTTGCCTGTGATGGTTGACAGACAACAGCTTGGTCTTAGACGCATTGATGTTGACAAGCCACTTCTTGCCCCAATTCACCACAGAGTGTAGATCCCGTTCAAGGTCAGCAGCGAGATTATGTCTGTCCGCCACGAGAGGTTTCTTACTGGTGCGTGAGTATAATGTGGTGTCGTCTGCGTAGATGTCTACTTGGGAACTGATCTCATCTGGGAGGTCGTTGATGAAAATAAGGAAGAGCGTCGGGCCCAGGATAGAGCCCTGTGGGAGACCAGCATTCGTGCTGCAGGATGAAGAGGCATGACCTTCATTATATATATATATATATATATATATATATATATATATATATATATATAATATTTATTCAGAAATTATAACTTGGATATGTTATAATATCACTACAATAGTAGCTATTTTGTTTCAACAATTCTTGTGTCTTGTCAAGTGATGTGGTTTATTTTAAATTGAATGGTTTTAAAAGGTTAAAAACAATCAAAACCCCTTTAATCAGAATATATATATATATATATATATATATATATATATATATATATATATCGATGGTTTTATAGATGCTTCTGAAGATGGAAACTAGGTAGGATGTACATCCGTATTAAATAATATCAAACGTATGAAACGGCTGGCTGCTAGAATTGTTTGACATAAAATCTTCGTTTGAGATTAAACATAGAAACAATTTCCATAACCATTTAAAAAACTAATTCTGCATTTATATCGCTAATAAAATCAAAATAATAAAAATATTTTTGAAATCGTAAACAAGATGAATTCTCTTTCCAAAAATAAAGATATTATTCTTTGCTCGCTGCCAATCCATATGAAAAATTTGATATATCGAGAAAAGACTCATTAAACATGAGACCCTCTGAGATAAAATTTTCATATCTCATAATATTACTTCGCCTGATAATAAAAGAATAAATTTTAAATTGAGCTTGCAAAATTTGCATTTACAAATATTTTATCATCAAATGTTGGAAAATATAAAAGCTAAAATTTTTTATTAATGCAAACGGGATTTATATAAAATGAGGAAAAACATACAACGGTCAACAGTGGTGTTTATAGGTCTATTTGATTCTTTCCATATAGACGAAATAAGTAAAATCAATTCTATTATACATTGTAGTAGCAACCAATAATGTTGAATATGCAAAAGCAGACACTTATATTTATTACACTTAAAGGTTCAATGAATAGTAAGTAATAAATCTACTAAATATGTCAGTAGTATTTCTAGTGCTAGTAATAATCACTGTTACTTTGGTCGAAATACCTGCTTGTTAGTCACACAGAAAGCACCAATCAAAAATAGACTTCCGCCTCAAATCGATATGCTGGATATGAATTTATCAACTCAATCAGTTTCTTTTTCTCTCTTTATCAATTGTTGGATCGATAAACGAGAAACAGTTGAAGTGGTTTATTTATTGAAATTCACTTGCTGAAACGTCATTGGCTATTTACAAAGAGACTAAATGATGGCGATTGGTTTTCACATATCTTCGGACTCGCTCTAGAAAAAGATGGCCGACCAAGAGAACAGTAGCTGCTATTCCGGGAAGAATTTCCTTTTAATTATTCAACAACATAAAAATTGCTATAACAGCAACGAAAATAATAACAACAACAATTTAACAACAGCAACGACAACGACAACAACACTACTATTACTAGTGCTACTACTGCTAATAATAATGATAACAGACGTTATATTCGTCCATGTCGTTCTAAACGAAATCTATTTCTGACTATTCTTCCTGCATTAATCAGTTTTTCCTCTCTTCTTTCTTTAATAGTTTCCATTCTTCATTATCCCTTCAATTTTTATTTGCTTCTTTTCTTCATTTGTATTTCCTGTATTCTTATTTTCTTTCTCTCGTTCTCTTCTTTTCATTTTCGTCTTCGTCGTCGTAATTCTCCTTCTTTTTACTTTTCTTCCTCTTTTCATTCTTCTTTAATATTTCCTTTTTTCTTTTAAACAATCTTTTTCTCTGTCATTTTTAATGATTATTGTAGATTTTTTAATTAATTTCTTCATCTTCCTTTCATAATGTTATTGCATTATTTGACTTTTTTATTTTATTCTACGTTTATATACATTTATTTAACTTTCTCTTCTTTATTTCATTTGTTTTAGTCAAGTCTAATGTGCGTTGTGGTTCATTGGATATCGGCTCGGAACGAGATAATCGAGGAGCCGAGTTCGAATTCCAGCTGAATTCGTTTTATTCACTTACACGCAAATACCCTTGGGAAAGGTATTAATCCGCCTATTCCTTCCAGTTATGGGTTAAATAACAGGACAGATTGGGTTCTATAGCCTTGGTCGGCAACCAGTTTACCGCAGAAAGCAATGGCAACCTACTGCAGGATAATCTCCTGCCCAGTCAGTCATGTCTCTTTCGAGACATGATCGCCCAAACGTGTATCACGTGTGGCACTTAACTAACTGACTTACTATCAAAGTATACAGTGCTATATTTCCACGCAACATATCACACATTTTTCTCATCCATTTGTTGTCTTCGCTTAGTGAATTCAATTTAGCAAACAGCATCAAAATATTTTATGTCCAACTAATTCCAATAGAAAGTTATTATTTGCCAAGTAGCTCCAGGCAAACATTTAACTGAAGTTCATAACGTTGTATTTCCTTCTTCATTTCTCTTTTTCATATTCACCACAACCATACTTTTTCGTTTTCATCTTTCTTTCTATTATGACGGTGTCTCATTCTCAAATTTAAGTTTTTCATTGAAACATTTTCATTTTT
The DNA here is from genome assembly GCA_037127315.1 of Ascarosepion bandense. Classification (NCBI taxonomy): domain Eukaryota; kingdom Metazoa; phylum Mollusca; class Cephalopoda; order Sepiida; family Sepiidae; genus Ascarosepion; species Ascarosepion bandense. Next base: position 296,521 of record JBBBDQ010001164.1, read on the forward strand.
TCTTTTTTATTCTTTCTTAATCTCTGTCAATCCGACTGTCTTACTAACAACAGACTTTATATTCTCTGTCCAACCTAATATAATAATTTAAAATTTGTCTTATTTTGTGTCTTTTTTTTTTGTTTTCACCTTATTTTTTTCAGAATATCACCTTATATTTTTTTCAGATTATCAGCCTTCTCAAATATCGCGCTATTTTTTATTCACCCATTAGTTTTTTCCTTTTTTCTATGCTTGTTTTTCTTCTTTTCTTACTTTCTTTCACACAATATTTTCAAATTTCCGCTTCGTCTATGGCTTATTTTCGACATCTTTTTCGAGTGTTTCTTTATATTTCACATCATTTTCGTTATTTTCGTTACTTTCGTTTTCTATATTTCCTAATATTTCTTTCTTTCATTTTCTTTTACACACATTTTTGTGAGTATATATATATATATATATATATATATTTCTTTTCTTTCTGTTTTCATCCGCGAATTCATTTTTATCGTTATATTTTTCATACTTTTCTCACACTGATTTCATTTTTTTCTGAATTAATTTCATCCTAAAAAACTGTTTTGAAAAAGATCCTTTCTTTGATTCGTTTTACACCTGATTTCTTTTTTTTTCTGATTTTACTTTAGTGATTATGCGTTGCTCGGTATTTCTTTCGTGTTTTTTATTTGTTTACTTGCATCTCTGAATAAACACTTTTTTATTTAGTTCATTCTGTTTCAATCTCTGAAAAATAATGTTTTTATTATCATTCTTTTAAATTTAAGTTCTTGTAATGTATACATATATATATATATATATATATATATAGATATAGATATAGATATATGCATATAATTTTTAATTTTTTTTCTATCTATACTGTCCGTTCTTTTTCTATTATTTCTCTTTTTCCGTTTATATATTATTTTTATCTATTTTTTTCTATATTTAATTATATTTTTTGTTTTATAACATTTACCCATTTTAAATAAATTTATAATATAATACTAATAGGGGTTATATTTTAATTTGTATTAAAAATTATGATTTGCAATATATTTTTTACCGTAAATATATCCCATTATATTTAAAACTAAATTCTAATGTTAATTTTCCATGTCATTTTTTCTAAGAAAGCAGATGGATTGAAATAGACATTGAAGTGATTTCTCTGTATACTGTTCGTTATCTTTCCCTTTCTCTATTTCTTTATCTTATTTCCATTTATCAACTTTCTATTTTTTTTTCTTTCTATCTTTGTTTTTTTTAAGGAGCGAGTAATGTTTTTTTGTAGATTACTGTTACAAATTTCTATTCTCAATATGGACAAGTGAGCGTCTGCGTGTAATTATTTTCTGGAATATTTTGAAGATTAACTGTTAAATAATTTTGGCCTGACGAGCAGAAAGGTCAGCGGCGAAATACGTATTACCCATGAAATTGTAGAATATCTAAAAATCTTTTCTAAATTATATATATATATATCGGGATGTTCGAGGTAGCGAGCGAAACAGCTTTCGTTTGTATCTACTTTAACAGTTTCAATAATTCTCTAAATTTGACCGATATATTTCACGTCAAAACAAATCTATGATTCTGACAATGACTTTGTAATAATTGCTTTATATCGGATAACTTTGTTGAGGTCTATATTAAATATTCATTGTCTATATCGCGTGAATAAAATTTAATGATAAAAAGTCGGTGCTAAAAATACTTGTAAAAAACGTCAGAGTAGAAAATTACTGTAGAAGACATAAAAGAAAATATTTCGACTGAAAAATGATATGATTATTTAATGTAATATTTACTGCTGCTCCTTCCAATATTTCGGCTAAGCGAAAATTTGATGTCATGAAAATGAGGCAGCCACTCTAACTACAGTTATACTGCAAATTATTAAGATTAATACACATATATATCTAAGTATTTCTCTTGAGTTTCCCCCTATCTATCTATCTGTTTATGTCTTTTCCTTTCTCTATAATAATACTGTTATTACTGGTATAATTCTAGTATTGTTGCTATAATACTCACTATATACCACCTTTTACAGTGTATGTTTTGATCGTTCATTTGAGTGTTCATGAGAAAATATATAGTACATTTATTTCATCTAAAATTCAAATGAATATTACAACCAACTCATATAAATATATTCAACGAAACTGAGACAGGTTATGTAACCGGCCTAAATAGAAACACACACACTCAGATGCTAATAGCAAGTGAAAATTTTCTTAATATGGTTCAAATGTACTTTTAACAAAATCACTAGAAGAAATATAGGAAAAATATTCATTAAATTCGTGCTGAAAACACTCCCTCCCCCAAACATGTCCTCTTAGGAGATAGTAAAAATAAAAAATTAAAAAAAAATTAGCTACAGTTTCGAAGACCCCCCTGACATCAAAAATTAAAAAAAAGAGAAAAAATGTGTCAATAATCCACAAACTAAATCAATCTGACCCAAAAAAGAATGTTCTGAGTTCTCAAGCTTCAGTTTATTAATCAAGTCGCGTAAAAACACCAATTCCAATTTGATCACCGAAGTAGCAACATCGAGACTGGTCAGTACCTCGCTGGGTGATCTATTTGAAATACCAGGTTCTGTAACTTGGATATCCTTATTTCTTTTATTTGCATATTGAGAATAATTCACTTCAGCCCATTACGTCTGCACAATCCTTTTTGTTGTTGTTGTTGTTGATAAATATCTTTCTTTTTTTTTTTTAATCATCTCACCCCAAGCAAGGCATTCCACTGCCACTATTGCGCATGGGGCTACATAGGGGAAGGTAAAGAGAAGGAGTGGTTAGACATAGGGAATGTCAGGAGGAAGGTGACAGATGAGTAAGCATAGCTAGGATGAGGGTTAGGCAGATGGGAAGAGTGCTTGATAGAATGGGAGCAGGTTAGTGTGTTAGGAGGTGTCTATTGACCTTACATTTAAACTCCTGGAGATTGTAGCCGTCGGGGAAGCAATCGTTTGGAAGAGAATTCCACAGTTGGGAAGTGCGAGGAAAGAAACTGTTGGAGTAGAAGTTACGGCTGCATTTTATCGGTTTCACTGTAAAAGGGTGGGATCTAGTTGCTAATCTAGTATCTCGTGCAAATTCGTATTTAGGGGGCACCAGTGATCTAAGTTCATCAGAGCAGAAGCCGTGAAAGTATTTATAGAAGAGACACAGGGAAGCCACGTCGCACCGGTGGGAGAAAGACTGCAGGCGGTCTGCCAAGTCGGTATCTATCACATTACAGACCCTCCTCTGAACCTTATCGAGAAGCCTGAGGAGAACAGCAGGGGCACCCGACCAGATATGGCAGCAGTATTCACTACACGGGCGGATGGTAGATTTATCATGTTGCTTTTTGTGTATATATCCGAGATGAGTTATTGTAATTATTTACAATATTTACATTGTTCGGATTATGGTCCTGTTGTGGGGTATTAACTACATAAGATAATGGACTCGTCATAGGAATGTATGTAGCCGAGGGTTATTAACATTTCTACACAGGAAAACTTTCTTACATCTATCGCCACATCAACTGGCTATTCGAACTTCATACGGAAAAACAAATTTTTTCAGGCCACATCGACTAACGACGAAGTATTCAAACTCGTACGGGAAAGATTTTTTTTCTATCGCCACATTAACTGGCGTTAAGATATTCGAATTCATACAGGAAAAAAGAAAACTTTCAAACTACTATCGCCATAGTAACCTGCGACGAACTCCTAAGAATTCGACAGAAAAAAACTTCTGTTTACCAAAACATTCAAAGTGACCATCTCCACACATATAGTTGGTCATATACTTGAGTATCTGGAAAAATATACCCCAGCGAAACCGGTTACAGGAAAAATCTGTAAGTAAATTTATTCTATTTTTTACATACGTCTTTCTTCAAGGAAAAAAATGGAAGAATTATCTAAAGTATTGCTTCAATTAATGCAAAAAACCGACGAACGTTTATTATTACAACAGCAAAAAAAACGACCAACGGTTGCTGTCACTTCAACAAAGAATAGATGAACAGCAGCAACAACAACACAACAAGAGTTTTTTTATCAAAGTATTACAAGGCAAACATTCTGAGAACGACACTGCGTTTTTCCAAGGTACCATATAGAGTACCATGGAAATATTCGAATACGTGCCCGATAATGAAAAAAATTCGACGCTTATTATAAGCGGTATGAAGATTTATTCAACGTTCACTGCAGTAACTAGTCAAACGCGAAAAAAGTACGTTTATTGGTACAAAAATTGGGTACAACATAACACAACAGGTTTGTTGATTTTATCCTCCACAGAAAAACGACATACATAGAATTCTCGGAGACTGTTTAACTACTATCGGAACTATTCGGGCCAAATACCTCACTGTTCCACAAAAGGTGAAAATGCCTGAATCTAGTTAAGGAAGGACAGCAAGATTACCTAACTTTTGTTGCCACAGTGAATAAACACTGTAATGACTTTAAGTTGGCGATAACTTCAAATGCCTTATTTTTGCTCAAGGTCTGATCTCAGCTGGAGATTCAAAAATAAGGCGTCGGGTATTGACCAAATTGAATAATGAACCAGAGCTAACACTACAAATACTGGACAGATGACTGTCAGAGAGTCATATCTGAAAAGAGCGATTGAAAAAGCATAGAAGAGTCAGGTGTTAACCATACTAAAAGATTAAAACTAGCCAAAAACGCTACTCCCCAGAAAGAGAGAAGAAAAAAGATTTCGACAAATATACGAAAAGACAGGAAAATCCACCCCACCACCAAGAGCCGTGCTAAATTTGTGGTAAACTGCATTGGATGAGATTTTGCCCACCCAAAAAGAAGAAAACCTGTCAAAACTGCGGTAAGGTTGAACACTTTACGTCAAGTTGTTGGTATGTAAGAAAATCAAGAACAGGAAATAGAGTTAGACAGACACAATCTAACGATAATGAAGATGGCAAATTACGGAAATACGTAACAGCAAAAATTTTAAATAGACCAGTCAAACTTCAGTTAGATAGCGGGTTTGATTTGACAATCATTAACGTACATATATGACGGCGGCTGAAAAAACCCGACTTTATTAAAAACACCCAAAAAACGACAGAAGAAAATTTAGACATTCTGGAAGTGTTCTTTACAGTTACCTTGAACGGAATGACTAAAAAACTTAAAGCATATATAATGAAGAAGACAGTAAATTTATTCGGCACAGACTGGATTGAGAAATTTAATCTGTGGGAATTGTCCGTTATGTTCTGTCGAAAAGCTCAGTCTACTACTATATCAAGGAGCGAAGAAGTAAAAATTGAATTAAAAGAGAAAATTTCGGAAGTATGCTAAGAAGGTTTGGGAAAATGTACAAAAATCAAGGCTCAGTTGCAATTAAAGGATAATGCGAAACCCATGTTTAGAAAAAAAAGGAGTGTTCCATTTGCAGCAATTGAAAAAAGAGATAAAAAACTAGATATATTGGTGGATTCAAAAATCTTATCTAAAATTGACTTTTCAGATTGGGCAGCACCAGTAGTATACTTAAAGAAAAAAGCGAACCAAATCATTGTATGTGCTGATTTTTCAACAGCGTTAAATTCATCACTCAAGGGACATCATTATCCGTTACTGAGCCCCGAGAAGATATTTAATAAGCTGAACAGAGGAAACACTTTCTCTAAAATTGACTTGTCTGATGCGTATTTGCAAATGGATGTCGACGAAGATTGCTCGAAATTATTGTGTATTAATACACATAGAGGCTTGTATAAGTTCAAAAGATTTGCCTTTGTTATCAAGATCGCCCCTGCCATTTTCCAAACAGATTATGGATACTATACGAGGTGACCTCGATTATGCAACCGCTTATCTTTGATATATTGGTCAGGAGTGAATCAATAGAAGACCACAAAATGCATATCAAAAACGTATTCAGCAAAATTAAAGAATACGGGTTTAAGGTAAAAGAAGCCAAATGTGAATTTTTTCTACCCCAAATCAAATATCTGGGTTATATCATCGACAAAGAAGAACCACGTCCAGACCCGAAAAGGGCCACAGCCATCAGAAATATGCCGGCCCCGGATAATATACATTCACTACAGAGCTTTTTAAGCTTGGCGACTTTCTACCAAGTTTTCATCAAAAATATGCACAGCATTAGAGCACCTCCAAACGATCTTCTTAAAAAAGATAAAACGGAGATTTAGACGGAGGATTGCCAGTCAGCATTTGACGAGATTAAGAAGACCTTGATCTCAGATCTCTCCCTAACCCACTATAACCCAAAGTTGGACATAATAGTAGCAAGCGATGCCAGTTCCTAAGGCATAAGCGCATGCATTTTACACAAATTCCCGGATGGAACAAGGAAGCCAATAGCCCACGCGTCTCGATCCCTGCTGCCAGCGGAGAAGAAATATTCTTAAATCGAGAAGGAAGCGTTGAGCATAATTTTTGCGATTACGAAATTTCACAGGAATCTGCACGGCAGAAAATTCGTCTTACAAACAGACCATAAGCCTCTGTTAGCGATATACGGTGCGACGAAAAACTACTTTATAATGAGCGGGTGGTGATACCCAACATTATGCAAAAATAAACCTTACGGAGATTTTCATTCGGGACCCCCAAAGAAAAATAAAACGAAAAGCTTGATGCGAGAGTACGTCTAGTGGATCAATATGGACAGGGATATTACCCACACGATCGACTCGTGTTAAAGGTGCGCATTCGCCGCGAAAGCCCCATGAATAACGTGCAAACCTTAGCCTAAAACAGATCAACGCTGGCAACGGATTCACATTGACTTTGCGGGTCCGGTTGAAGAACAGCACTATCTCATAATAGTCGATAGTCACACAAAATGGTTGGAGGTCCTACGTTGCAAAAGGTCAACGATGGAATGTACTATATCATTCATCCATGAACTCTTCGCGCGGTTTGGGGTAGTGGACACGATAGTCACAGACAATGCGACACAGTTCACGTCTGGCGAATTTAAACAGTTCTGCGAATCATTCCAGGTGAACCATATAACGGCCCCCCAGTACCATCCGAGGAGAAACGGTCAAGCAGAGAGATTCGTAGCTACCCTCAAGCGAGCCCTTAAAAAAAAGCTTGGCATCCCAACAGACAAGGCGTTGCAAAAGTTCCTCCAACTGTATCGGATTACATCAAATCCTAATTCACCCACAGGACGTAATATTTGCCAGAAGGATAAGGTCGGCATTTGACAAACTTATCCCAAAGCAAGCTTAAAAAGACCATCGCGCCTTCAGGGAAATGCTATGTTTCCGGAGAGAAGGTGCTCTTAAAACTCTACAAGAACAATATGACATTTTGGGAGGTGGGATTTATGAAGCAGAGAATCGAAGACTTTGTGTATATAATTCAAGGACCAAAAAAACTTACATAAACTCCATCAAAACCAGATGAGAAAATGTCGTGTAAACGACACAGAAAAGTCACCACTTGTCATCGAAGAACCAATTGACATTATTTATGAGAAATTTGATCTTGAAACCCCTTCCCCCAGGCTTCGCTTGAAAAAGGAGGTCCAACAGGAAAAGAAAGTTTACCGATCCCCTGTGTATTGAACCCCAAGAGAAAGAAGTAAGGAACAGTTTTTCAGGGAGAAAACTCTTGGAAGAGGAGTGTTGTTGGGTATTACCCACATAAGGTAATGGAATACTCATAGGACTATATGTAGCCGAGGGTTATTAATACTCGGTGTGTTGTTGAGACTCTGTGGAGACTCTAGTAGCGTTCACTGACGTACTTACAGTACAGTATTCTCTTTTGGCTTTTCTATGTGTATATCTTGTATCGTTGTATTGTTTTCTCTAATATATGTCTTAACCTATATTGGCTTTTTTCTCATTATTGATGGTCGTAATTTAGGTACACATCAGGTCCTAATCTTTGTTGACATATTTACGATGTTTTGACGTCTGTACGCTCCGACCTTCTTCATGTGACTGGAATTTCGTGCTGAACCATTTATTTTCTTCAGCAGGGTATATTGTTCTCGTTTCACAAGCCATACCTCTTCCAAATGTCTCAGTATAAGTTACCTGTATTTAACTCAACTTTGCAAGTCCCGTTTACACGTGGTCTAGCGAATTAAAATGTTCTTTGAATTCAGCGACTTGACCTAATCAGTTGTGAGTTCAATACCTGACAATACCTGGCTTCAGAAGAGGTAAACAATATGTATTGTAAATATCAGTTAATGTAAGCTTCGCTGTGCAAATTGTATCATGTATAATTGCTCAGAATTGTTAATCTGGGATCCGAAGTGTTCAAAACACAGTCTTTGTTATATAGATTTTAACAAATGTATTCAATCCTATATTATTTCATCATTTATTTACAAACAAATAATTTCGAATTTTATCCAAACTTGCTCATCCTATCATATACATGAAAAGTTAACAATTTCATATATTTAATTTATATTATTGCCTTTTTCTGAATTATTTAACCGCTTACTTTATTTTGATTCGTTTAATATCGACCCATTCTATTAGTCATTTCCTGTAGTTTCAATAAGCTCCAGCATCCTTCATCAGTATCCTGTCTATGTGGAATTGTTCCAAAACTTTCAGATTCAATGATTTTTGAACAGCAATTATTAATCACTTCCGCAGATGTTCGCATGGACTTCCTCATTGTTGCGCTCATTCTATAACAATTTATCCGATTTTGGTTTGGCTTTCGAAATACGTTTCAGGTTGTTGCATTGTTGAAATAGCTTAGTTAATCTTAACTGTGTAGGAGAGCATAATTTAAAGAAAAATATTTCGCTAGTCTTGAATCACTCCTTATTTTAAACTTTCTTCCAAATTAATCGTTAGGAAATTTGCATGTTAAACCTTTTTCTTTTATATTTTCTTCAAATGTGTATTGGGAATTTTTTAATACAAATTTTTACTGGGTTAATTTAACTCTAGCAATAGCTGTTTAGTAATTATGTCCATACGTATATGTATAAATAAATAATTGTATCCCGTTTAACAAATAAGAGAATTCGAAAAACTGTGTTACTCTAAAATCATTTCTTCAAGTTCATTAAGAATTTCATCTTGAGAATAATAATAATCTAAATAAGACATTTGTGACCAATCAGAGGACACATAAATTCAAAAGGGAGGAAGATGGTGCATACATTTTTCTGTCATAGTGAGAAAGAAGCGTGTAAAGGCTATAAGAGATAATGATAACGTTCCATCATCTATTTTTTTTCATTACACGCTGTTTTCTAAAGTTCATAGAATAATGACCTAGATTATGCAATAAATTTCAACAGTAGCTGTAATGAAAATGTTATTGTTAAAATTGCTAACATTTGGTGATGTAAAATCTCAAACAATATTAAAATAACAAACATTTAAAATGTCATAACATCATTGATATTTATCATGAGATTTTCACGTGTAAATATCAATGTAACGAGGAATTAGTTGATTATCATTTCTTTCCGTTTATTACATCATTCAATTGAAATATCAAGAATTCTAAATATTCAAAATATTGCTGAAGGAAACAAGAAAGAATAAAGTAATAAAAGAAAATTAACGTTGGTGGGAACAAGTCTATATTTCATTAAAATGCTATTCATTAACTAAATATACTATTAATTATACCAATTCTTCTCTTATTAGTAATTAAAATATGTTGACCAATCTTAAAATCGCAAGTTTTAGAATAAGTCGAGACCTATAGTTATTTGAAATTAGAAAAATATGTTACTAATTATATTCCAAGAGAATTAATATCTTAAATTTGATGTAGTGTTATTACTAAAATTTGTAAGAAAAAATTTTACGTCTATATACGTTTTAATTCTATTTTACTATATATATTTTTTTTATAAATAAACACAACATATAAATAAAAGAGTCAGCGTTTTTAAAAAGAATGTTTTATAAAATTAAAGGGGTAAATCATTATTAAGGCGAGAGATCAATACATGAATAGGAGTTAAGAAGACAAATATTAAAGGTTTAAGATTGCGCCTAAATTTTGGAAGCTCGAATTTGACTGAAATGCATTGGAACTGGAAGAAACGATAAGTTCGGGAATTGAAGAGGTTATCAAAAATGTTACGATAACATATAGACATTTCAAATGTAAAATTATGAAACCTTATCTTCAGTCTAGTACTGCGCTTAATTTTATAAAGTCTAGATGTCATTGCGGTAAAATTATTGCAGCTATTACCATAAAACTATTTACTGCACAAAGGACGCGATGTTACAGCGGTGGTAAAGTGAGCGGATCTTGGATGCTGGATCAGGAAAAATAATACTGCTGATATTGTCAAGACTCTTTAAATATAAAGCAGAAACATCACACCAGATGTGACAGTAATATTCAATGTATGGATTGAATGATAGACTTATAAATGTGTAAAATTGATTCTGGCGAGAAACAATGTCTACAACGTCATATTTCCTAGCAGCAGAATTAAAAAATGACGATATATATTTTTTTGCGTTAACACGAGAAGGTAAATGTGACAATCTCCTAGAGGTTAGAATCAGACATGCTGATGGCCTTTCACAAGAGTTCTGAAGAGATATCTCCCAATTTCTGAAAACATATATCCCATATTGCATGAAAAGTAAAGATAGATGGAAACGTTGTTTTTGTATCAAATTGTACTGCATCGAACTCCATAATAATGCGTTTTTAAATGTAAATAATGATTATAATATTCCAACAAATATGGCATTTACCTAAATTCATAATCAAACCATTCTTATTGATTTCACGCTTTTGTAGATGACTAAATATGATTCAATGTAAATAATAATCTGTAACTTTATATTTTTAGACAGATCGACATTTTAAAAGCTGTACTAACAAGGAGAAAATATAAAAAGTGGGAAATAGATCGGTTCATTTCCCTATTTCGTGTTGAGACTTTCCTTAATTGTTTTTTCTTCTGCTAAAAAATGTTCCTATAATTTTGTCATATTATATCTGCTTATTGATTTTTCCCTATTTTCAGAATTCCATCATCGATTCTCTAAAAATTAATCCAAAGATGATATCATTTGTTAATCGATAATTTTGCAGCAAATCTATCACATCATTCAAGTGATTTTGAAAAAGCTGCTCAGTTAGTTATTTCGGATAGACTTCACATGTGGAAACACAATTATGATCAGATGTGGAAACACGATGAAGAATCACAACTATGATCAGATAACGAAACACAACTTGAACCTATTTTATTTCAGTGTATTGCGAGTTTTCTTTTTTTTTTTTTCTTTTTTCTTTTTTTATAAGCGTTTCACCCCGAGGAAGGCATGTCACTGCCACTACTGTGCAGGGGGCTACGTAGAGTGGAGAAAGGCTGGTTAAATATAGGAAATAACAGAGGGTGGGTGATAGGCGGGTGAGGATACCGAGAATGAGGGTTGGGTAGATGAGAGTGTTCTGAGAATAGTTGGGAGTTAGTGTGATAGGAGGTGTCTATTGACCCTACATTTAAACACCTGGAGATTGTAACTGTCGGGAAAGCAGACTTGTGGAAGGGAGTTCCACAGGCGGGAAGCGCGAGAAAAGAAGCTGTTGGAGTAGAATTTACGGTTACATCTTATTTGTTTAACTGTAAAAGAGTGGGACCTAGTTGCTAATCTAGTATCTCGTGTAAATTCGTGCTTAGGCGGCACCAGTGATCTAAGCTCATCGGAGCAGAAGCCATGAAAGTACTTGTAGAAGAGGCACAGGGAAGCTACATCACGCCGGTGTGAGAGCGGCTGCAGCCGGTCTGCCAAGTCAGTATCAACCACGTTACAGATCCTCCTTTGTATTTTGTCAAGAAGCCCAAGGAGAGCAGCAGGGGCACCCGACCAGATATGGCAGCAATATTCTTTGATATTTTCGATAACTGACTTTGCTATTAAATATCTAAATTTATTTACATTCTTATGCACATTGAAATTCTCTAAAGAACAACGAAACGCAATAAACTGACACTAACCTGCCTACAAAACGTACAATCTGAAATGCGCAGCTGGAAGCAGGGATTAAACCCGTTGGGATAAAATTTGTTTAATTTCCATCCCATCTTCTTAAAAGATGTCTGGCAAACTGGCTTGACTAATGTTGACCTTGCATGTTATAGTCAGTGAAATAGCATTAATGAAGGCAACATACATCCCTTAATTAATGACCAAAACACTGCACAACTTAAAGCCTATATTTTCAATTTGTTTTTTCTCTTTGGCTATTCATATAAGTAATTATTTTAATCCTTGTGGCAATCGTGAAATATGGGATTCAAAGTGAATATTCTGCCCTCATTTCGAGCATAATAGAAATAAGAAATCAATGAAACTACAAGTTTTAAATAGACATTAGAAAATTATTTCACTTCAGATGAGATGAGATGAATGAATTTTGTCCTCGAACAATCGGCTGTGTGAAAATTTCAGTTGAATACTTTTCCTTTTACAATGTTTATATAAAAACGGTTGCTTGATTATTTTTCTTATTTATTGCCAGTTATTATTCTTCTACGTTTGTCTCTATATTAATTCCACCAATTTCGAAAAATATTTTCTTGTCGGCAAATTCATTAATCCGGCCTTTAACCATTGTTTTACTCTCTTTTTTGTGATATTTGTGAGGCCATTTTTCTTGTTTCTAGCTGTTAGGGCGCCGCTCCAATTTGACTACAAATGGACTGTTCCCATTGCCATATATAGCAATGGTGGATTCTCTACGAGAGAGTCGTACACAGTCACTAGACTGACGACTCTACGACACTGTCAGCCCTCTGCCTTCGGGTAGAGGGCGCTCTCTGCTTCCGAGAAGAGAGCAATAATCCAGTCGTGGTTCCGCCGAAGGGTAGAACCACGACTGGGCAAAAATAGACAGACATTTTTTGGCCCGGCTATATGGCCGGGAATACCCACAATAAAATGACCATGTGTCACATCCAGCCTACGTGGGAAGGCTAGTAAATACAGTCGTACAGAGTCACTAGACTGACGACTCTACGACACTGTCAGCCCTCTGCCTTCGGGTAGAGGGCGCTCTCTGCTTCCGAGCAGAGAGCAGTAACCCAGTCGTGGTTCCGCCGAAGGGTAGAACCACGAGTGAGGAAAAATAGGCAGACATTTTTTGGCCCGGCTATATGGCCGGGAATACCCACTATAAAATGACCATGTGTCACATCCAGCCTTGCGTGGGAAGGCTAGTAAATACAGTCGTACCGAGTCTCTAGACTGACGGCTCTACGACACTGTCAGCCTCTGCCTTCGGGCGGGGGGCGCTCCCTGCTTCCGAGCAGAGTGCAGTAACCCAGTCGTGGTTCCGCCGAAGGGTAGAGGCACGACTGGGCAAAAATAGACAGATATTTTTTGGCTGGGCCATATAGCCCGGAAATCCCAGTCCAAACTGACCATGTCTCACATGTTGCCCTTACTGGGAGGGACAACTCAATAATGAGTCGTACAGAGTCACTAGACTGACGACTTTACGACACTGTCAGCTCTCTGCCTTCGGGCGGGGTTGCGCTCTCTGCTTCCGAGCAGAGAGCAGTAACCCAGTCGTGGTTCCGCCGAAGGGTAGAACCACGACTGGACAAAAATAGACAGACATTTTTTGGCCGGGCCATATAGCCCGGAAAGCCCAGATATAAACTGACCATGTGTCATATGTTGCCCTTACTGGGAGGGACGACTAAATAATGAGTCGTACAGAGTCACTAGACTCACGACTCTACGACACTGTCAGCTCTCTGCAAACGGGTGGAGGGCACTCTCTGTTTCCGAGCAGAGAACAATAACCCAGTCGTGTTTCCGCCGAAGGTTAGAGGCACGACTGGGCAAAAATAGACAGACATTTTTTGGCCGGGCCATATAGCCCGGAAAGCCCAGATATAAACTGACCATTTATCATATGTTGCCCTTTCTGGGAGGGACAGCTAAATAATGAGTCGTAGAGAGTCACTTGAGAGTCTCTAATGAGTTACTGAAGAGTCAGGGCGAGTCAGTGAAGAGTTAGTCACACTTCCGGTGGCGTACCTTAAGTAATCACGTATACACACGTCTTACGACGGATTGGACTCTTGTATTTTTCTATTGTAAATATTACTAATCACTTCTGTACATACTAACCGTCTTTCCGCGGAATACAACTTATATTCTGATTCTGTTGTTGAGTTATTCATTTATACTTGGCGACATAACACTAGCTTATCTATTTTCTTCTTAATCGTTATGTGATCTCTGTTTAACCTTTCGCAATTGACATCGCCTCAGTAAATTATTGACAGTCTATTGAGATTAGATCTTGCTTGCTACCTAGACAATATTTTTATATATGTAAAAAAAAATATCTAAAACGATATTAATTTCTAATTTTTTGGCAATATTCTGCGCCTCACTGAAACTGTATAATAATATCTCATGTCGGTAAATAGGTTACTGTAAATAATTCTAAGAGAAAGCCATTGTTTTGCAAATCTGTTGGCATATTCGTCATATAGATATGTACCAAAATATTATACGTTATTAATATCATTTGTTTAGTAAAACTTTTATGTGACAAATATACTGAATTACAAAATAAAATAACTTACAACATATTTTGCACAAATTTCCTTCCAGTTTCTAATGAATTTTGAAATTTGCTCAATGATATTTTGATTTTTGCAAGATGGTGCAACTGTGATTAGTGCATCATACACGAGGTACCTCCAGCCATTTTCGATACCTAAATTTAAATTGAAATTTTAAAAATAAATAATTTATCTTCAAACTTTAAAATTAGCATTAATTGAATGCCAAGTGATTACATTTTAATTCCATAAGGAAAATAAACTAGTGTATTTTAAATCGAAATTATATTGATTTTAATCTAAAATTTTTCTGATTTGAAAAAAAAAGTTCCCACCATTTTTTATTGATCGACACATTACGTAAACAGTGACCAAATTTCTGTTTTAAAAATCTTGTGAAAATAAAATATACCTCACTGACACGTCATTTCCGTCAATTATTAAAACTGAAACTTACTTTTATCTGATTTCAATCAAGTAATAAATGCTTACTGCCAGAAATTTACAATAAAATATCTTTTTTCTACTGTAGCTCTATTTTATCTGCGTTATCGAAGTGACGAAAGATTTACGACAGCCAGAAGTTGTCAAGAACGCAAGTGCCAAAATTTCAATTAGGTTAAAACAAAATTTTCAAATTTTAATTTCTTTTTTTGGTTTTTAACTAAATAGTAAGATTAAAAATTTAACTTAATTTTTCAGCAATTATATAATATTTTATAGCCATAAATATGAATTTAAAAATTTAAATTTCTTTTAAAAAAGTTTAATTTAATAAGAAAGAATGAAATTAAAATAACCAAACTAGGTTATATTATGCTATTTATTAATATTTTTATTACGTATTTTTCATATTATTAATAAGTTATCATTAAGTTTAAGGCATGGTAAAAATATCTAATTTAATCTTTATGGCAACATTTTATGACTCCTACAAATGGAACAAATGCAGCATCTTACTTAACGAAAATGAACATATTTACACACAAAGAAAATGTAAATTATTATTAAATATTTTTGCAGACTTTTCAATTTTAGATAAGAAATATAATCATCAATTCTTAACTAAAATGTCTTCTCGCAATCAGTTCTTTGAGGGTTTTAACATATTTTAAAACTTTATATATTATTAAATTATTTAATAATAAAAATTGAAAACAATTCTTTTAAAATTTTATTTTTAATCGAAATGTATTTTCTTCAGAATATAATGTCCTTAATAGTTATTATTTATTCCAGCAACTCTAAGCTTTTGAAATTAAATTATATCAGAGTTTTATTGCATTTTTGTTTTATACTTTGGAGAATATTTTCGGATAACGATTGCAAACTTAAATTTAAAAAAAATTGATGATTTATACTCCCAAATGTTTCCTGCGTTGAACTAAAAACAAAAGTTAGACATCAATATAAAATTTATTAAAATTTAATGGATTTACGTGGAGGGAGGGTAACACAGGTAAAAAAATTATTTTTACCAAGATTTTTAAAAAATAGTAATTTCTAAAATAATTTCATTTGTTTGTGAATGAGTATATTACTCTGCATTATCATCGCAATTTTTAGACTAACGTGTGCAGAAGAAGTTTACAAGAATATAAAGTCACACGAACAGTGTTTAAGATGGAAAATATAGTCCCAAGTGTTTAAGATGGAAAATATAGTCTCAAGTGTTTAGGATGGAAAATATAGTCTCAAGTATAAAAACAGCGACATCAATTCAAAGAAACGATCGTTCAGTAATGCTGAAATAGATTTAATCACACTTTGAATGCGAAGTTAACTTAGTTTGGTTAATAGAAAAAGAAAGATTTGTAGCAGTGGGTTGCTCGTCCCCATACAGCAAACTTCCGATAAAATATTTGAAATTTTTAACTGAACAGAATGTTTCACTCTCTATTTATTCTTAACTCCTTACATATTTCCATATATAGAAAACAATCTGTTGAATGACAAGAACAGGTAGAAACTATTCTATTTACATTCGCTCCTATCTCACAAATTAAACGATTTTCATAAAATCTCTAATGAGTGATGCTTTCCATAATGTAGATGATAATTATTAAACATATGGTGATATAGAAATTCGAAAAATTCTTTATATTCGATATTTTTATGTTTTGTTTGTTTAAATTAAAATTTTATAATTAGTATCAATAAATAATTGCTAATGAGCTCATGATATGGAAACTATTTAGACAAGATAAAGTTTCGAAGTAGCAACTTGGGATTAAAAACAACTCATTTTTAATATTTTATAAATCATTTTTATTCTGATGTTTCTCATATATTCAAAAGCTGTAGACAATGTTATTTTAAGCCATGATATATAAGGTTTATTTTTCTCATATGAAGGCCATTCCTCTTGATATATTGGCGTAACATAATCGTATAAGTCCAATTCACTCCATCACGCTGAATTTTTGCCGAAAGAAATATCCATTAATATTACGTTTTTACGAGATGAGCCGCGACTCCTTCACTCATAAATGTTTCAGAGTCGAATCAAAGAAGCGGAACTTTTAACAACGCACCGTAATTTGAATGAACTAGTGAGTAATAAAGAGACAATAATAGTAAATCGCAAATTGTTTGGCGTAAACATTGAATTATTGCATTCCTTTTACTAACAAAGTGCGTACCCTGCCACTGTGGTCACGACACTATCTCGAACCACACTCATCGTCCAACCAATCATTACATAGAGTTGAGAGTAAATAAAATTACACTTGTATACAACATGGAAAGTAGCCAATGCAAATTCTATTATTTTGCTGACTAGTAGCGCCATCTGGCGTAGCTGGCATTAGGGAATGTAGTCTAATGACAACATGCCTGCATCTTGCCAATTAACAAGGTTAAATCTCACCTTTCTGTTTTGTTCCTTACTCGTATCTGATTCCCAGTCCAACGGTTTCGCACTTGCCTTGTTAATATCAATATGGACAAAGGTCATCCTATTCCCAAAAGTTATGGAAACTGACTGTTATCCAAGAACTCCTGAGGTGCACGAAGAAAGCAAAAGGGTCTGTGTTGTAGGAGGCGTGTATTATCGACAAAAGGGTCACCAATTAGTGTGAGCTGCGCTCGGCCTTGTTTTTAACAATTCTCTCTTCCCGGCCATCTCTTTCCTTCACTATCGCTCCCTCTCTCTCTCTCTTTCTCTTTCTTTCTCTCTCTGTCTGACGCATCACTAACTGACCAAATACCTTTCTTTTCTGTTCATTTTTGTCTGGACGCTACTCTAATGACATTTTCTGGCCTTGCCACTGTTGGGCTTCGCGAAATACTGACCAATGCAAAACGGCCGCCCATCCCCTGACCTCGCTAATAGGTTACATTCGCAACCCGGCACTTTTGCTTCAGCCAAATGCCATTGTCCAGCATTTCTCTTTCGTTTTCCCCACCCAACCCTTACACTCGACAACACGTTGGCTTTTGACCCCTATCCCTAGTTTCCCTCAGGTGTATGGTCCAGCAGAATAATAGATGTCCCTGACCCTCGTTCCATCATCGCAACTAATATGGTATCACATTGAATGACGGTATTACCCCCGGACGTTGCTCTTAAATGTCCAGCTAAAACGCTATATTTTCGCAGATGAAGAGGGCCGTGGGAAACAAGAGGTTAGACAGTGGAAACAAATGCAAGTACATTAAATACAATTAAACAAGACGGGGCATTGTGGGAATCATTCATTATTACTGTTGCAGTAGTGTTATAAATAACTAACGTTTGGTCCAACCAATTGAATGTTCTTGCCACTATACACGAATACTGTCGCTTTGCAACTACCACCATTATAACTACTATTAACATCACCCAACCACCTCCATGACTACACATACTACTACTATAATAATAGTAATAATTTGCAGATTTTGTTATAATAACCCTTCAGTTTTGTAGCTATTATTAAAGATTGAGTGAGAACGAATCACTTTTAATATCCAAACAAAAATAATGTTTAACTACATTTTCTTTTTCGTTTTCTTCTTCTTCTTCTTCTTCTTTTTATTTTTATTATTATTATTATTATTATTATTATTATTATTATTATTAGGTGTAGTAGTTGCAATAGTTTATTAGAAGTGCGTAAAAGGGACAAAATTATACATACCAGCCATAATTATTAGGCCACCCCAATGTTTTAAAGATATTATGCATTTCATACTATTTTTTAGTATTTATTGCCTTGTGAATAATTGTAAAGAAAAATAGAATGGTTCTTTTGTTAATACTGAGCAATCACATGTGCATCAAATTAATTTATAAATATTTAATAATTACCTATATTGCATTTTCATCAATAAAAGAATGAAGAAAATTTAGGGTGATTCGGATGAGTTCATCTTTGCTTCCTTGCCTTTTAAAATTTTGCAAAGCAATAACAAAAAAAACATTCTATTTTCATTTAGAATTATCCACTTGTTAATAAATACTAAAAGTAGTATGAAATACATCATTTTTTTAAAAACTGGTGTGGCATCATAATTATGGCCGGTAGTATATATATATATATATATATAATCTACAGGGTGCTATGGGTAGATTGTTCCTATTTGTCTTGTAAAATTTTACAAAGTGATAACAAGAGAACCATTCTATTTTCATTTAGAATTATCCACTTGGAAATATATACTAAAAAATAGTATGAAATACATCATTTATTTAAAAAAAAACTGGATTGGATTATAATTATGGCCTGCAGTGTACATATATATCTTCTATCACTTCAAACCTTATTTTTATTGGATGACCCTATTTTAGTGGACACGCCATTGGTTTTATACAGTAAATTAATTTTCGTTTACTGGTCTGAATGTATAAAATAGCATTACTTCTTTAGAAATTGATTGATTTCTGTTTCGGAGACGAATGTGAACATATATAGAATTCCGAGGATTCCAGAACAAGAAGAATAATGTTTATTTGGCGCTGCTTGATCAGTGATGTTCTTTGTTTCCGAGTTGGTTACATGCATGTCGCCACTAACGACGTAATAGAAAGACATAGCTTCTAATCTTTGGGAAGACGCATATTTTTTTTTAAATAGTATTTCTCGAATATTCAGGCCGGTAGACAAAAAAGAAAATGAAATTTAAAATAAACACATACATCGTCACACATATACTATATATATATATATATATATATATATATATATATATATATATATATATATAAGACAAAAATAAGGCAGACACGTTATTTCATAGTAAATCGAAAGTATAGGCCTATTTCAGGCGAACCTTCATCAGCGTCCGTCTTTATTGTACAGAAGATTTTACACGGATTCGTTGAAAATCTTCTGTACAATAAAGAGGGAAGCTGTTGATAGTTCGCTTGAAATAGGCCTACACGTCCGATTTACCATGAAATGACGTGTCTGCCTTAATGTTTTCTTATATTTGCTCTATATGTATTTATATACATATATATTTAGAGTTCACTTGGAGAGTTATCCTACCACTGTATGTACAGGATACTCTGTTGGATTATCTTATATCTACACCGCTTGCTGATATATATATATATATATATATATATATATATATATATATATATATATAATTTAATCGGTTCATTTTATTATTAAGTTAGATTGGTGAACACCTCTTAAATTCTAAGCGCTGAATACTTATTCTCTCTACTTCCTCTCCGTCATACGCAGAGCAAAGATAAGGTTCCATTTTGACATCTTGGTATTTTTTAACGTTGCAAATTTGAGAACTGCGTTTGTTATTTTTGGTAAATATTGCCGTTTCCTAGCGGAGTTTTATGTCAACACAAAATAAAATCGTCGGTGATGGTGTACGTTATTGTATTACCGTCTAAATAACTTCTCTGAAGATGTGAGCCGAAAGCTTAGAAGCAAATTAATAAAAAATTCTCCAAATGTTGGAGAATTTTTGTCTTTATTTTCAACTGAAATTAAAGCCAAAATACGACGTTTAGAACGGCTCATGATTAAACATAATAGACATTCAATGTCTCTTATATTTAACAGTATATGTTTAGAAAATTATTTACTGCCTCGATACACTATATATATATGGAAGTCAAAACCCAGATGCGACAGACAGGGCAATCATCCCCCTGACGATTGTTTTAAGCATGAAGCTGACTGTAACATCTGGGTGGTGATTTCCATGTCCACTTTTATATTTACGTACGCTCTAACCCTGATATTGAGCACTTTAATCCTTAAATATAGCATGCCTGAAAACTATATTTTATCATATAGGGAAGATCAACCAGGTACAATGATATTATTTCAACCTTTTAGTTTTGTTTTGATTGATGGCTTAGCGGTTAACTCTTTAAGTACATAACTGGAAATTCAAGATAAGGGAAAGATTTATTAATGGGAATCCTTTCATATTGGTTTTTACGAACCTAAACACACACACACAGACACAGACACACACACAGACACACACACACACACACAGACACACACACAGACACACACACACACACATACATATATATATATAGCGTTATTTGTTATATTTCTAAGATGAAGTAGTATTTACACTTTACATTATTCGGACTATTGTCCTCATCTGTGTTGCCATTTGTACAACGTTTCGGCCGTTGTCCGCTCCGGCCTTCGTTTGGTGCTAGGAATTTCGAACTGAACTCTTTATTACAATCACCCATTCCTTGCGCGAAGCCTAAAAGACTATTCCTGCAATTTTGAAACTAATTATTTTCTCTTGCACTCCATAATACTGGTTTCCAAATTGTATTCATCTATATGTTCGAAAACAGAAAATATTTTCAGTATGTCTACTCTATGGGAAGGGGTTATAGGAGAAAATACAGTTGATCTGTGTTCCATATACCATCAGGATGATCTTCAGAAGTGGTTTTACATTTCGCAGGTACCACTCCCGAGTAAGACTCCCAACAGAGGAGGACATGACTAGGATTATGTGTATGTCATTCTATGTAGCTGTGAAAAGAAATATAAAGGCGAAATAGGCTTCTCCTTTAAGGTAAAGCTACAAGAATATCGCAAAGCCATAACAAAAATGGAGATAGAATAATCAGGCATAATCACATATAGAAGGAAAAAGGGGATCACTGTCCCCTATGGAATAAAGTTAAAATAATAGAGAACGCCACTGAAAATAATCAAACTTAATGAATCAGGGCATATGGTAAGCTACAAAAATCTCCTAAGCCGACCAAGCATTGAAATGAATAAACTTTGGGAACCAGTAATATGGAGTACCAGAGAAAATTGTTAGAGTCAAAATTGCAATATGAGCTCTGGTAAAAAATACTAAAGAAAACCATTAGCATCCAAAATTGCAATATGAACTCTGGTAAAAGTTGTTACTGTACATTAGGTCTATAAGTCCCCAAAATTCCGTTATTCTTGCTCTTAAGGATACATGGCCCATTGGTTAGTTCCAGTGACTTGACCAAGAGAGCTGTGAGTTGACTACGATGCTACAGCAGTGGTGAACAAGTAACATAGAGAGTCTGGTTAGAGGGAGATAACTCATAACTACTAAAAATGGCTTCACGCAACGTATGAGACTGATATACCCCAGTGATTGTGATAAAGGTTCCTGTTCGAAATTCATAATATCTGAAGAAGGCCAGAGCGTACAACGGCCGAAACGTCGTAAAAATTGCAGCAGAGATGAGGAAAATAGTCCGAATTAACAGAATTATATTGAAAAGATCATTGCATATTGACTAACATACTGAACATTATGCAACCATCTGAATATATAGAAGATAGCTTAATACGCACAACTGCATTCACCATGTAATGTTGAAATCTATATTTACATGACAGGATAGACTAAACTCTGATATTCAACCTACAGGTGGTGGAGAGAAAAGATATTTTCATAGCTTCCCCAGATTTATTTGCGTGTAAGTTAATGTAACTATCTTGGATTCATCGATTTGTCATAATGAGATGCTGTCCATTGGAACATTGTCTATCCACCCGAAGGATGGGAAATATTAAATATTTTATTTATGTAATTAATATGTAATTAATAAATGTTTTAAATGTTTTAAGGGTATGAGATTGCGTTTAGTTTTCTCATTTGTATTATTCGTCGAAACTTATATATCGAAACGAAACCTCTTTAAGAATTATAGAAAATTGTCGGTTATGATTTGCCATGAAATTTATGGATAAATGAGACCGATGCTATTCACATAAAGCTTAGAATATATTGTTTATCGCCTCCCATGATTTCTTTATTGTAATCTGTTGTTTTTGCATGCCGTCGTAAATATTTAACATGACATGTTTTTATGTAATAAATAACCTGTCTTCTATTATTTTCTTCATGCTTGGGTATCTTTACCGAAGAATACATAAAAGCGATACCGATTCAATTAAATATGTTGGATTTATTCTTCTTTTTTTTTTTGAACAAAATAAATTAGAGTATTTGTATTATTCAAAATAGTATCCTTATCGTTGTTGTCATCTGTACGACGTTTCTGCCGTTGTACACTCCGGCTTTCTTCAGATGCAAGGAATTTTGGACAACACCCTGTATTACAATCACTGGGGTATATTATCTCCATTCCTTTGCGTAGAACCTCTTTTTGGTAGTCCTAACTAAGATAGTTGTAAGTTTAATACCCGGCTACAGCAGTGGTGAACAAGTATCTTACATGATTAAAAAGAGATAACTTATGACTACCAAAAAGAGGGTATACGCAAAGGGATGGAGAGGATATAAGCCACTGATTGTAACAAAGGGTTCGGTTAAAAATTCCTAGCACCTGAAGAAGGCCAGAGTTTACAACAGCAGAAACGTCGTACAAATCGCAATATAGATGACGACAATAGTCTGGATAATGTGAATACTGTAAATACTATCTTATCTCAGAAATATAGACAAACTAACTTAGATTATAAAGATTTCATATCATCATCATCATCATCATTTCTATTATTATTATTATTATTATTAACAACAATAATAAAAATAATAATAATAAAATTCAGATGTAAAGCAATCTCCCTTCCCCAATGCTTTTAATCTCTTCATTTCCTTTCGCATAGGCAAACTGAAATAAATGATCTAAAAACCCCCATCATCAATTGTCAACATCCGTTGATTCTCTTCAGGGACGAATTCTATTCCAAAATCTAAATGTTTGTCGTGCTTTAAGCAATATGTCAAAGGACAAAATATGCCCCTTACATCCCCCCCCTGGTGAGAACTCACTTAAAATGTCCATGTAACCGCTGTCGGTGAAGTAGAGAGCCTAGTCATCACCGAATCCGATTTGAAGCGAAGCAAATTATTTATAATGGACTATACGCCCCGCAGATCGAAAATCATCACGTTCGATCGACCCTGTTTACGCTCGGGGCTTGTGTCAAGCTGTTGTTAGTGTTAGTTGGTATTTGTTAGTTGGAACCATCAGAACATGAAATTGAAGGCAGATTACAGTGATACTTTACTTTCAGGTCAAATTACAATAATCATTTAAACGACTTCGCTAATATGCACTCTTTTATTTCGTCTGTTTTTACTATTCGATCATTATCAATCATTTCTAGCAAGCGCACTTTCAAAATAGTAATAATAATAAGACTAACACCATAATTATGGTTACCATTGCAATGTTAAATATTAATATCGTTAATTAGTTATCATATTAATTTTTTTTTGTAGTTTAAATATATCTGAAATAAAGCCTTCGGAGAATACTGTCAGACATTTTTTCTTTTCTCACCGAAATCTTATGTACCCATATATGTATTATTTTTAAAATGTCACGTAATCCCAGAAGCGCGATTTCTCTAATTACAACAAAACGAGAACGACTATGTTGTTTTTTTTTTGTTTTTTTGCTGGAGATCCGTGTTCGAAATAAAATGTCGGTAGCGGCACTTTCTTTACTATATGACATTGATAATAATGTCTGACGATTTACTTTTTTTTATTTTATTTTTTTTTATAAGCGTTTCACCCCGAGCAAGGCATGTCACTGCCACTACTGCGCAGGGGGCTACGTAGAGTGGAGAAAGGATGATTAAATATAGGAAATGTCAGAGGGTGGGTGATAGGCGGGTAAGGAGACCGAGAATGAGGGTTGGGTAGATGAGAGTGTTCTGAGAATAGTTGGGAGTTAGTGTGATAGCAGGTGCCTATTGACCCTAGATTTAAACACCTGGAGATTGTAACTGTCGGTAAAGCAGACTTGTGGAAGGGAGTTCCACAGGCGGGAAGCGCGAGAAAAGAAGCTATTGGAGTAGAATTTACGGTTACATCTGATTTGTTTGACTGTAAAAGGGTGGGACCTAGTTGCTAATCTAGTATCTCGTGTAAATTCGTGATTAGGCGGCACCAGTGATCTACGCTCATCGGAGCAGAAGCCATGAAAATACTTGTAGAAGAGGCACAGGGAAGCCACATCACGCCGGTGAAAGAGCGGCTGCAGCCGATCTGACAAGTCAGTATCAACCACGTTACAGATCCTCCTTTGTATTTTGTCAAGAAGCCCAAGGAGAGTAGCAGGGGCACCCGACCAGATATGGCAGCAATATTCAATACACGGGCGGATGGTAGATTTGTATATATGCACAATAGATTCAGGTGGGAAAAACTTCCGGGCCCTGCACAGGGAGCCGACTTTCATAGCAGCAGATTTGGCAATGGATTCAATATACTCATTCCATTTGAGGTCCGCCGAAAGTGTAAGGCCAAGGAGGCGTAGTATTTTACTCTCTGGGAGGCTAGCCTGTCCCATGCTAATGGGAGGTAGATGCGAT
Source organism: Ascarosepion bandense (assembly GCA_037127315.1). Lineage (NCBI taxonomy): Eukaryota > Metazoa > Mollusca > Cephalopoda > Sepiida > Sepiidae > Ascarosepion > Ascarosepion bandense. The sequence continues at coordinate 321,863 of JBBBDQ010001164.1, forward strand.
TGTCTATGGTGGTTAGTTGATAACAGCTTTGTTTTACAGGCATTGAAATTTACCAGCCATTTCCTACCCCAGACCACTACGGATTGGAGGTCCCTTTCAAGTACGGCAGCGAGGTTCACTTTGTCGTCCAGACCTGGTTTCTGATCGATGCGAGAGTAGATTGTTGCGTCGTCGGCATACATGACAACTTGGGATCTAATGGTGTCGGGGAGATCATTAATGTAGATCAGAAAGAGCGTGGGACCTAAGATAGAACCTTGAGGGACGCCCGCGTTCGTATGGTAGTTTTGGGAGGCATGCCCATTTAATACCACCTTCAATGTGCCGTTAGAGAGGAAAGACTGGATGAGGTCAAACAGATGTCCAGTTATCCCATAGCTCCGCAGTTTGCACAAGAGGCCAGCATGCCAGACCCTGTCGAATGCTTTGGAGATATCCAAGGCAACGGTTCGGGCTTCACCATTCTTGTCGAGTGACCGGTATATGTACTCGGTAATGATCGTTAGTATATCAGCAGTAGACCTGGTGAAGCGAAACCCGTACTGTTTGTCAGAGAGAAGCCCGTTGGCCATGAGATGCTGAATCACCTCGGCGTTGATAATGGCTTCGAAAACTTTGCCAAAGATTGGAAGGAGACTAATAGGACGGTAATTGGCGGGGTCTGAGTGTTCGCCAGAATTCTTAAATATAGGAACTACGCAGAAGGACTTCCAACAGGCAGGAAAGCAGGAAGCAGATAGGCAGAGGCTATAGAGTTTAGAGAGGACAGAGGAGAGTTCTGGGGCACATTTCTTCAGTACTATGACTGGGATTCCGTCACCGCCGCTCGCTTTGTGTGGGTCAAGTTGCGCAATTATCTTGGCGACCAGCGAGAGTGTAATGTGGGCGTTATTTAGTTGAGCCTTAGTTCTGGGTGGGAAGTCTGGTGTAGGTATTCCTAACGAGTCCAGTGTCGAATTGGTTGAGAATCTACGGGCAAAACATTCAGCCTTGTCGGCTGGGGAGGTGAGAACTTCAAATTCATTCATTAGTTGGGGTATTGAAGTCTTGTTCCTGCTGAGCACGCTTTTGCAGAGACGCCAGTAATCTTTCGAACCAAACTATTTACATTGTTCGGACACTTTTCCTTATCTCTGTTGCCATATTTACGACATTTTACCCGTTTTAGGTTATGACTTTCTTCAGAGATTCGAAATTTCACTTATTATCGGCAGTTACCATCGGCTGCTTAACTCGTAAATTATCTTCAGTTCTTCTCTCGATTCATTTTGAGGATCTGTGCATTACTTACAAATGAGTATATTTGAAATGTACATAACTCCGTCCATGGTTACTTCTTTCATCTCTAAACTTCTTCCCAATAAAGAATGCAAACCTAATGGTATTGCGAAAATTCCCCTAAAAATATGTGCTGCTAAAATGTATATATACTTGGTTCGTTCATACCAACAATACATTCTAACAATATTTTGTAAATTACAAGAGGCTCTAATAAACCTCCAAATGTTTGAACAATTTGCTATTAAATGAAACAAGAAACGAATGGTTAATATTAACGTCTCTAAATTAAAACTGCCCTCTTTTACTTTTTTATACGTTAGAACAATTACAGCCAATCATTTTCTAGATCTGGTGCTAAGAAAGTGTAACGTTCTAGTCGATTGTTTTACCAGAATTTATATTGCATTTATGTAAGTATAGCATTTTTCTATGCATTAAATATTGTTGTCACATCTGGTCTTGTTTATTCTGTCCTGTTTCTAGTAATTTTAAAAGAAATGCCGAATGATTTTGGCCCTGATCTTGATGCTTAGTTTCGATCACTCTGTCATTGCCGTTATGTAGATTCGCTCTGAGTTTTCTATAAATGCTTTCAAGGCAATTATCACTTCACTTTTGAAAGATCGACTTTATAAATATAAACCCAAGATTAGATTATCAGCAACGTCTGATTATTTTACTTTTTTTAATGCTAAATTTAAACGCTAGTTTTCTGCTAATAGTCTCGTCTTTCGTAATTCTCGCCTGTGAAACACTTCTAACTTTTTTGCTTCCTTTTGACCTTTAAAAACCAAAATGGAACTTAATTTGATTTTTCTGTCTCACTGAATCCCATTTTTAATAGCCATTCTCCTTAATATATTTCTTTATTTCCTTCATTCAACGTATTCACCTTGCATTTTAGTGGTTTTATCACTGTTCATGGTGTTCAATCATTATAAAAAAACATTTGCACATTCAATGCAGAAAGTCTCAGATCCATGTCTAGAAGCTGTTCAGCATTTCTAGCTTCTCTGGGATAATGGAAGAGAAGAGTCACAAGAGTGGCCCTGTTAATACGAATGACACTGTACACATCACCTAACTTGGGACACTGGATCAGAGGCAGCGTGTAGGGTAGTTATGTGAGTTACGCTTACCTTTCTTTTAAATTTATGGTAGAGTTCATCATTAGCGCAGATCTCATAAAACCATTGACTTAAAATGTCAACAAGGCATTATACTTTCTTTTTTTTTTTTTTAATCATATCACCTCAAGCAAGGCGATAACGCCACTGATGCGCAGGGGGCTACGTAAGGGTAAAAAGAATGGAAAAGAGAAAGCCGGAAACCGCATCCTAAACAGGAAACAAGGGATGAGCCTCTTCACCTGTTCAATAGATGTGGGTGGAGTGTAAACCGGGCGATAGTTTAGTCTATCTACTCCAATTGGAAAAAAAAATAAAAGAGTGAAAAGACTTGAAAAGGGAAAACCGGAAACCGCATCCTAAACAGGAAACAGGGGATGAGCCTCTTCACCTGTTCAATAGATGTGGGTGGAGTGTGAACCGGGCGATAGTTTAGTCTATCTACTCCAATTGGAAAAAAAAATAAAAGAGTGAAAAGACTTGAAAAGGGAAAACCGGAAACCGCATCCTAAACAGGAAACAGGGGATGAGCCTCTTCACCTGTTCAATAGATGTGGGTGGAGTGTGAACCGGGCGATAGTTTAGTCTATCTACTCCAATTAACTGGTTATTGTCCCATAGTAGCATGGGTTGAGTTTGAGGGTTTGACAACCACTGATGATGCTACATTGCTTCCTGTCCATTTAAAATATTTCATGCTTGCTGTCAAAAATGATTTTTCCCCAGTAGAATAATTTACTATGTACTTGGTCCCAAGATGTCCAGAACTTATTCAAAACATAATATAGGTACGTTCAACAAAAGGAATGGCCAGCACGATCGCTTAACATGAGATTAAAATCGAGAATTTAAGGGAGACATATGCCCAATATCATGCATATGCCATTCTGCTGTGGACAGTTTATCAGAGAGAATGTTGCAACCTCTCGGCAGGGTTATTTGTAAGCACTTAGGGAATCAATGTTAAATCATGTTGATACACATTGATAGGCTAGTGAGGCTCTGACACGATACTAAGCAAATTTCTATAAAATTTGCTACATCGGTGTATAACATTTCAGATGATAATATCATAATTTGCTGAATACAAAGCGATTATATATCGAACAATTAATATTTTATCCATTTTAGTATATAAATAAAATTGTGGAAACAGTATAATACATAAATGTAGATTTTCGGGATTTGTGAAAAAAGCTGTTGAATAAAAAGCTGACGTCTTCATTGTTTTGTATTCTTCGATCAAATAACAAGAGCAAAACTTCGATACACCATTTGTTTGTTTTCTATTTTTTTTAATTTTCTTTGGATTTACTTCTCTCCGTCTTTTCATTTCCGTAATATTCTCTTAAATTTTCTTAATATTCTGAACCTTTATAAAGTGGGCTTTATTTTTTTTTCATCAACAATTATTTCTTCTCGACCAACTTTATTTTTTTCATTGAATTTATTTCTATTTTTCTCCATGTATTCCACATTTTGTTTTCACTCATCTATTTCTCTGTTTTCTAAAACCTTCTGGTTTTACTTTGCTTCGTTGTCTTTTTTGTTTTTTTTTTTGTTTTTGTTTTTGTTTTTTTTTTTGTCTTTTCCAGCTTCGTTTATTCCTTTTCACTTTCGATATTTTTCAAAGGATGCCTATATCACATATCATCTAGTGTGAAATTTGTCTATTATTTTTGATCAACCGTCATAAAAACTCCAATTTGAGGGTCTCCTTTTAGTAAGTAATGTGATGCTTTTAATCACGTTCATTTTCTTTTCAATTATTCGTGACTTGGCCTGCCTAAACTGATTGGTCGAAGTAATTGTCTGTGGTCAAAGGATAACTAGGAAGTTACGTTTGTTTGTTATTGGATAAACGTGTGATCACAGAGTTCAGCTTCAGTCATCACTTGATAATTTGTTTGGGTTTTGTCTATTTATTGTTATGCTCAATTCACCTTTAAAGGTTATCTTTCGTTAGAGCGTTACTTGATAGTTTCGTTTTCTTGAATTTGTTTTGTTTTACATTTTCGAGTGATTCAGAGAAAATCTGGTTGAACTGTATGATTGGTTAGCTTAAACAATTAATTACATTTTCATTTATATATATATATATATATATATATATATATATATATATATATATACTAGCATTATAGACCGGCGTTGCTCGCGTGTAATGAAAGGTTTTAAACTAATCCATGGTCCTGGAGCTCAGACTCTTTGGACGTTGGCACGAAAGACTAAAAAGCAATAGCTGTTTCCAGTTAAAACAAAACTGTAGACTGAACGAAAAATGAAGTAAAATTTTGATTTCCTGGTATCGATATCAAATAAGTTGTTTTCGTTGTAAACTGAATTTTGAAGGCTAAATAAGTCCTCTGAGTAAATGGTATCATGGCTGAGACTAAGAACTACAATTATACCTACTTAGAGCCAAACCCAAAGCAAAAACTAAAATAAAAGGGCTGAAAAAATACAGACATACAGGCAGATAAACAAACACACACACAAACATCTTGCCTTTTATATATATATATATATATATATATATATATATATATATATATGTTATCGATTTTCTGCACTATTGTAAGAATTACAACCTTGAAACTTCTGAATATCGTTTCTTATGTCTTTGTCTATGAGTGTATCAAATTTGTTTAAAATCGGACCACTCCTTCTATAACCCGATTTTTTCGATTATCGATTTTCAATATTTATTGAAGTACCTCGACACAAAACCTAGCTAAGAACACTCGCAGACGCTGATAGTACAACTGTGTAAATTTTCAAGAAAATCGGTTCAGCTGTTTCGGATTCTATAGGTAACGGATACACGCACGCAGACACACACACAAAGTTTATATATATATATATATATATATATATATATATATAACAGAATTATATTTTTAGCCTTGAATGGCAAGCTGTCGAGGAGAAAATAACTCCTAATTCTGAAAAAAATCTTACTATTACAACATACACTGATTGACTGAATGAGATGATTTGTACGCTCGTCAACTCTTTACAAATTCTTTAAAGACAAAAAATATTTATAGACTTTTAATTTGGGGGAGGAGAGAATTGTGATTTAGGTGATGTAAGCCTTATCAATTAACCCACATCTAGTGGGGGAATTTTTTCATACCAATCCTAAAGTGAATACAACAAACCCAATTGGAATTGAACCTCGGCTCACCTATTAAAATCCGGAGCATTTATCCATCACACGTTTCACACATCCAAGTTTACAGTAGTTGGTATAAGCAAGTGGTCACCCATCTAGGCACTAGCAAAGTTCGACGTTGCTTAACTTCAAAGATCATACAAGAATCTGTGTTTTAACGCTATGTTATTTTTTATTTCCAGAGATTATTATTTTCTGCGAGGTAAATGCATGAGAAATCGTTTTTTTTTTGTTTGTTTTTTTTTCCCCCTCTCCGTTCTGTCTGTAATAATTTTCTTGGCTTGTTTTTTTTTTTTTTCGTTTTTTATTTTTTTTTTTTGTTCTTTTGTTTATTTTTTCTCTGTTACTAACATTTTCGACTTTATGCTCCGTTTAGTTAAAAAGATTTTCCATGGTCTTGAGGGTCTTCTATTTATTTTCCTAGCGATGCCAAAGTTAGGGGCAGCTAATCCCACCCAACCCAAGTGGAATCTTTAATTTTCGTACCTGGCCAGACCTTGTATTCAAACTCTGACCATAACTCTCTGCACAAATCGGTTATATAGACCTTTATTTTTCTGAAAAAAGACAGTGAAAATATTGTTGCTTTTATTAAGTTTTAAAATTTTTTTAATGTTATTTTTACTGAAATTTCCAGAGATTATTATTTTCTGCGAGGTAAGTGCATGAGAAATCGTTTTTTTCCCTATCCGTTCTGTCTGTAATAATTTTCTTGGCTTGTTTTTTTTTTTTTTTTTTTTTTTGTTTATTTTTTCTCTCTTACTAACATTTTCAAATTTATGCTCCGTTTGGACGTTAACTAAGTTAAAACTTAGTTAACTCGTCAACCCTAACATTTTTATTTATTTTTTATTTGTTATTTTTTATTTTATTTTATTTTTTTAATTGGAGTAGATAACCCAAACTATCGCCCGGTTCATACACCTCCCATGTCTATTGAACAGGAGTAGAGGCTTGCCACTTGTTTCCTGTTTAGGATGTGGTCTCTGGCTTTCTCTTCTCTCACATCTGACCTTAGTATTGGTGCTTCCGTGATTTTCCAGTGATCTGTCTGGTTGGTGGCAATGGCTCATCAATTTGAGGGTACCGGGTTGGCAGTTTCCTGGTTGCTGCTTCCGACTGGTAGTTAGCCCTAACTCTTGCGTAGCATCAAGAGCGGCTGCTCCGATCAACAGTTGTATAATATCGGGGTTCTTGTAGTGCCATGTCGCGCATGGATAGGTGTCCCTGCAAGCGCTTTCGGTGGGCTACCCTGAGGCCACACCTTGTTGCAGCTCCTGCCAGTTTCCCTCCCAGAACAGGTCGTGGATAATGACCGCCTGTATCTTCTACTCTAGGTCCCTCACTATAAACAAAACTTATGACGAACAAAAGCAGAAACAACCCTAAACCAGCTAAAATCAAACCACCTAAAGCCCTTAACCTTTCCTTCACTAATATCCGGGGCATTCGTACTAACTTTCCTAGCGTAGAAGCTTTCCTTCATGAAACGTCCTCGGACATCCTAGCGCTTTGCGAAACTAACCTCAACTCTTCTATTCCCTCCTCTGACCTCTCTATCCCTGGCTATCTCCCCCTCTTAAGGAAGGATTCCACTGTCCACATTCATGGGCTGGGGGTCTACGTTAGCGAACACCTCGCCATAGCTAGGATGACTTCACTTGAATCTGCTGCCCACCAGTACGTATGTTTATGTCTGTCTCTCCTCACTTCGGTTAGTTACTTATTCTTTCTGTACCGCTCTCCCTCCTCTCCTGACTGCTCCCTTCTAGATAGCATTGCTGACAACATTGATAAGGCTATTTCCTGCCACCCACTCGCTCACATATTTGTATTCGGAGATCTCAACGTCCATCACTGAGTGGCTTAAAGACTCTGTTACTGATCTAGCGAGCGTCCACGCTATGAACTTCGCTATTTCCCAATCCCTTACACAAGTGGTGGACTTCCACACTCGCTCCCCAAGCACTCCCTCCGGACACTCCTCACTACTAGATATATGTTTTACCTCTGCCCATGACGCGTGTCAAGTCTTGCAGCATTGTCTGCTCGGCAACTGCGATCATGCTGTTGTCTCTCTCAGTATTTCTTTCCACTCTCACTCCGCTCAGGAGCCTCCTACCTATAAGACCTCCTACCACTACCAAAAAGCTGACTGGGCTGCATTTCGCGATATCCTCTGCGACGTCCCTTGGGGAAAAGTGTTCGATCTCCCAATTGATGACTGTGCCTCAGAGGTCTCGTCATGGGTGAATCCTGGCATTGATGCCTTCATACCCACCAGGAAGTATTGCCTAAAATCTCATTCATCCCCGTGGTTTACTCCTGCCTGTTCGGCCGCCATTGCCCACAGGAACCATTACTTCCGACTACTCAGGAGCCAGTCATCTGATCACAATAGGCGCCTAATCACGTCTGCTCGCAATAAGTGCAAGAGAATCCTGAATGAAGCCAAACGGTTGTTCGCTGAGAGAATGCGACAGCAAGTTCGGCTTCAATGACTACTGGAAGATATGCAAACGGGTGCTTAACAACTGCAAATCCTCTATACCTCCATTAATCCATGAATTCGAAGTTTTCACATCATCTGCGGACAAAGCTGAGTGCTTGGCCCGCAGATTCTCATCCAACTCCACGTTTGACTCATCTGGAGTATGCTCACCCGACTTCCCCGTTAGAACTGAGGCCAAACTGCACGACGTACATATTACCCCGAAGGTAGTATCCCGGCTAATTTCAAAACTTGAGCCCCATAAAGTGAGCGGTGGCGACGGAATTCTGGTGATAGTCCTTAAGCGGTGTGCCCCTGAACTCTCCCCTGTCCTCTCTAAACTCTTTAACTACTGCCTTTCTGTTTCCTGTTTTCCTGCATGCTGGAAGTTCTCTTCAGTCGTTCCTGTTTTTAAGAATTGTGTTGAACCCTCGGACCCATCCAACTATCGCCCTATCAGTCTTCTACCGATATTCGGGAAAGTGTTCGAGGCCATAATCAATGGTGAAATAGTTCAACATCTTACTGCCCACAAACTCTTCTCTGACAAGTAATATGGCTTCCGCTTTGCCAGGTCCACTGCCGATATGCTAACAACCTTTACGGACACTCGATGTGGCAGGCGAGGCTCGTGCAGTTGCTCTGGACATCTCCAAGGCTTTTGACAGGGACTGGCACTCTGGCCTCCTATGCAAGCTACGGGGTTACGGCATTACCGGACGCTTACTTGACCTAATCCAGTCCTTTTTAAACAATCGCAAAATGAAGGTCGTATTGAATGGGCATGCCTCTTCATCCTACAGCTCGAATGCTGGTGTCCTCCATGCCTCTATCCTGGGCCTGACGCTCTTCCTTATTTTCATCAACGACCTCCCAGATGAGATCAAGTCCCAAGTAGGCATCTACGCAGATGACACTACAATATACTCCCGCACAAGTAAGAAACCTGGCATGGCGGACAGACATAAATTCGCTGCTGACCTTGAACGGGATCTACACTCTGTGGTGAATTGTGGCAAGAAGTGGCTTGTCAGCTTCCATGCGTCCAAGACCAAGCTGCCTGTCAACCATCACAGGCAACCACTCCTGCCTCACATAAGCTGCCATTTATGATCAGGCGCCCCAGCCGCTCACCTCAGTGTTCTCGACAGGCTCCAAAGGAGAGTTATAACGTGGTAGGTGCTGACTTGGAGGCTCGACTACAGCCACTTCCCCACCGACGAAATGTGGCTTCCCTTTGTCTGTTCTATAAGTACTTTCATGGCTTCTGTACAGACGAACTTAAGTCACTGGTGCCTCCTCAACAGGTGTTTACTCGTGCAACCAGATTGGCATCTGGGTCCCACCCATTCACAGTTAGGTTAGCCAAATGTAGACGACAATTCTACTCCTGCAGCTTCTTCTCTCGCACTTCACACCTGTGGAACTCGCTCCCATATTCTTGCTTTCCTGACGGTTAGAACCTCCAGAAATTCAAATGCAATGTCAATACTCATCTACTGGGCACTTGACTCTAGCCCTTCCCCCACCCCGTATATCCTTCCCTTTCTCTCCCCCTTGCAACTGTCATTACACCTGCATTTTCATCTATCTATTGCTTCTTTCTAATTGGTTTGTAATCCTCTTCTCCCTCCTCTAATTAATTTTCTTTCAGTTATGTAGCCCCCCGCACATCAGTGGCATTTACGCCTTGCCCGGGGTGAAATGATTTTAAAAAAAATATCGGAATGTTCTAACTTAGTTATTGCTAAACCCGTTTCATTTGTGTCCAAGTACACACTCACAAATGCTTTAGCCCCAAATTCACGAAACAACTGCTTAAATCTGGATATTTTTTGTCACTTTTGACTGCAATTCACAGATGTACTACATTTTCTATGGTCCTGAGTATGACAATAAACTACATCCGGCAGCAAGACCACTGATTAATAGGTTGTGAGGAGCATGAAACCACCTCTTAATTGCTGTTGTTCTCAGGTCTACTCTGACCTGGGGTGATAGCACCTGTTAGGGTCCCAGCTATGGGTAAATATTCAACTCACAAACTAGGGTCTAAATACTATGAAAGTATAAAAAGACTTTTATAGATATATATACATTTTTGAAAGAAAAAAAATATTACCATAACATGTTTTTGACAAAAAATATTACCAGCAATACATTTTTGAAAACAAAACTTGAAGGCATCTTCAGTTATCTAAAAATAAAAAAATAAATAAATGTTTGTTATCAAAATCTGTCTAAAAACTATAACCAACCATTAAAAAAATACCTAAAACCCTCCCTTTTTTTGGCATTAAAACACCCACTGAGGTTGATATACCATTAAAGAAAACTCAAAAATACAGTTTCTATTGTTTAACCCGAAACAAGGCAATATTGCCACTCGTCGACACTGGATTACAGCGAGAGAAGAATTAAGAAACAGCGGAGGAAACACCTTACCTGAGACGTAGACGAAATAATCAGAGAAAGTTTGAATTCAATAAGATAGTAGAGAGCAATTCTCATTGCACTTAAACGTTTGGAGATTGCAGCAATCAGGGAAGAAAGTAAACGGAAGCAATTTCCACTGGTGGGAAGTGCAAGCGAAGACAATTTTACCGGTAAAAGAGTGGGATCTAGTTGCCAGTCTATTAGCACATTCCTCCCTATCCAGTAATATTTCTTATTTTCCCGTTACTTTTTCTTCTATCCATGGTCAACTTGGTCTGAAATTATTATATCAGCCATATTTACAATTTGTAAATATTTCTTCAACGTTCTCTTAACGGTCTGTAGAAACTATCAAATGAATATTTTGTCTAAATTACAATAAATCTCGTGAGAAGAAAACTTTCCTTTGTAATTATCCCAGACCGATAAAATGTAACTGCAATTTCTACTTCTTTTTTCGCACTTTCCGCCCGTGGAATTCCCTTCCATATACTTGCTACCCCGACAGCTACAATCTCCAGGAATTTAAATATAAGGTCAATAAACATCTATCACACTAACTCGCATCCATTCTCTCAAACTCCATCTTAAACTCCATTCTCTCTCCACCCCATCCTCGGTATCCTCATCCGTCTATTACCTTCCACCTGTCATTTCCTACAACTAACCCCTGTCTTTCATCACTTTCCACTATGTTACCCCATGCCCAACAGTGGCAGTAGAATGCTTCATTTTCCTTACTCACCCAAAATAGTTACTCTCAGTTATATGAGATGTATCCCTTTCTGTCAGTTTATCTACTTTGCCTTTGCTTATAGTTTTATTGCGTCATCTGTTTGCCTTAAAACCGCACAACTAATTTAATATGAAGAATAGACTTATAAAATAGCAAACATATTCTATCTGATCAAATGTTGAATGCGTGAATAACTCTTCACAAAAAAAAACATGCAGGGACATTTGATAATCTATAGGGGATCAAATTAAGGCAATATTAAAAAAGATATTGTTGGAATCACCCCATTTTACTCATAAGAATGTACTCGCCTTATATGTACTTATAATCCTGCCTATACAGAGAACAGTAGTTATTGCCACAGCGTTTTCTCGCTGTGGCGGCGTTTTTCACTGTCGGCTCTCTGCATTCGGGCAGAGGGCGCTCTCTGCTTCCGAGCAGAGAGCAATAACCCAGTCGTAGTTCCGCCGAAGGGTCGAAGCACGACTGGGGAAAAATAAACAGGTATTTTTTAACCAGGCCATATAGCCCGGAAATTCCCACTCATAACTGACCATGTGTCACATGTTGCCCTTAGTGGGAGGGACAGCTAAATATAGTGATTTTCAGAGGGAGTTCAGTTGAGTAGTTATACAGCGGCTAGTTGGTCAGTAAGAATATAGACTCATTACTGAAACATACTTCTTCACTGCAAGATTGTATATAGTGATTCCTACTAACAGTATTCCTGGTATTCCTAAATTGACTAACCAGTGTTCCAGTTTGTATATTTCTGTTCAATATAATTTGCATCGCCATATCAGCTTTTGTTATTTATTATTTTGTGTGGTTTCTCAATAAGAATCCACAGCACATAAACCTTCTAACACATGAATTATCCGCCGTTATTATCAGAATTGTCCTTCCTCTTGTCAAGATTAATTTGTGAAACCATGCATATTAATCAATGATAATACGCTTTATTTCATAATTTTTGAGCCTCTATCAATTCCCTCGACTAGATAGATAGCCAGTGAACAGGTATTAAAATATTTTCTTTTCTCAACTAGAAAACTAATAGAAAACCGTGAATTCCAATGTCTTACTTCAGCAACCAGTAAGACAACACCTACTGCAACTCAATGTACACATGTCGCACATATAAATTTCTCACTCGAACTTAAATTGCAAAATATGAGAAGCTTTTTTTCTACGAAAGTTAATATATTGTACTTTAATAATTTTTCTGTCTTCAGACATTTTCTGTGCATGTAGATATATGTTATCATTTGCTATTGTTATTAAACTATATTTATTATGTGTATAGACTGATTCAAATCATATTTGTGAAATGTGTTATTTTCATTAATGAAGAATATCTGTCAGCAAAAATATTATGACGAAGCAATCAATTTTTTTTCCTTTTTTTCTCTCCTCAAATAATATATTAACATCGCGCCTGTTACACAGCATTCGATATTTTCATTAATATGGTGTTGTGGTCTTTTTATTCTACATTCCCGTGTTATCCATTTGTGCACGATCAAAAATATCCTTTGCCGGATAACTTTCAAGTTCTTTTCCGATGAAAACACTTCTCCAAAGTATACTTCCTTGTCTTTTTTAATTATTTCTTTTCATTTTCTTTGTTTCCTCATCCTAAATGTATTCACTTATTCCATTACATGTGAAATGGCTTTTCCGTTCGATTGCCTAATTATTTCATTTTTTATGCTGAACTTTTTTTACTTTGTGATTTATTAACACAGCATATGTTTCAACTTCAATTTCTGTTTCAATGTATGTTCTAAACTGTATTTTTATTTAAGTCTCTTTGATCAGTGTCATTTTGGCACATATATTAGACGCATATTATGTATTTCTCGTCTAAAAAAAAAAAGGTCGCATTTTGGGAAAGCAATTCTCTTTAATTATCAAGGATTCGTCTCCCTATGTACTATTCGGTGTAATTTCGATAATTTAAGGGACAGTTTCCATCTGTTATCCTCATATTTATTTCCATGATTATGACGATTTGGCCGTTGTACGATACAGCTTTCTTCTGGAATTTTTACCAGAGTTCATATTTCAAACTTTGAAGATGATGATTTTCTCTAGCAATCCGTATTACGAGTTCCAATATTGTATTCATTTCTACGCTTGGCCGGCTTAGCAGATTTTGTAGACTAACATATGTGCTGCTTTCTTACGTTTCCATAGTTTCCAATCAATTATTTAAACTTTATCCCATAGAGTTTGGTGATCCTCTTTCTTCCTCCATATGCGCTTAAGCTATGCCTAATTTTTCTATCTCTTCTCGTATTACGTCCTTCTTAACTTAAAGGGGTAGCCTGTTTCTCTTATATTTTTCCAGACCTACATGGAATGGTGTACAAGCAGTCCTTACACATGTTCTATTCTATTGGAGGTCTTACTCGGGAGATGTATCTGTGATGTGTAGAATCACGTTTGAAGAAATTACTGATGTTATATGAACCACAGATCCTTTCTATTGTCTTCGATAATAATAATATTATGTGAGAGTTGATATCCTCATGCACCCTATCTTCCATGTTTATTTGAACTGTTGTCATGTACCTGGGTAGATTTGAAGTTGTAGGGTACTCTTAATCCCTGTGCATATGTCTCTGGTTTGTCGCTTAGGATTTTTGCTCGATGTTGCAGGCAGCGGACGATCCCATTCTTTACATTATATGAACGGTGGGAGTTGAAGTTGAGGTATTGTCCGGTGAATGTTGGCTTGCGGTATACGGATGTTTGAATTCCACTTCTGTTCGAGATAATAGTATATCCATGAATGCTAGTCTGTTGTCGTCCAATTTTTCGATTGTGAACCGTATCAATAATCCTATTGAGTTCGCATAGTCCAGCAAAACCTGAAAAAGGCCGGAGAGCACAACGACCGAAATGTCGTAATTATAGCAAAAAAGATTAGGACAACAATCAGAACATTGTGAAGAATGCAAATACTACCTCATCTTAGAAGTACAGACACATAGTTTGTCTCGAATAATTAGTTAAGTGTACATATATTTCAGTTTTAATTTATCGTAATGACGTATTTTTAGAGTTTCACTTTCTTTTCCATTTTTTAGTCTGATCAAAATCTACTGATGTCATTGAACTCTTGTTAAAGAATCACAAATCTCTAGCCTGCTTCGTGGTATTATTTCCGACGTCAAAACCACTCGGTTATTAAGATATTTATTATTCATTTAATTTCCACTTTTTCTAGTTCTTATCATTTGACGGTCATCATTTTTTCGTAGATTATCCGTTTCAATTTTATCAATTCGCGTTAAAATATTTATATTCATTACACTTTCCATTGTATTCGTGTTCATCTTGCGATTCGATAGAATATTCATACATTATTGTTATTATTTTGTCATTTTTCATTATAATTTGATTTCTGCTATGGTCAGACTAACTACCAAGTTTACGGAAAGACCCAAGGCAGGTCCTGGTATGTTGTTATGGCTACATTTATTTGTTTTTTATCTCTAATAACATCACTAGACTGACATAGAGAGAGTTTTCCTTAGAGTGCGGGCTGTATATATCAAGATATTTTCTTGTATATCTCTTAAACTGGGTTTTCCAGGGATTCTTTTAATATGTTGTTAGTTTCATTTTTGTTATCATTCCAAATGCGCCCACAATTACTGGTACTATTTTTTTTTTCAATTTCCAATTTTATATTTTGATAGTTTTAAAATTCATTGGTTGCTATGTTACAATCCACTGGACAAGCCACATCAATTAGTAGGAAAGTCTTTTCTTTTTGGTTTTTGACAATATTGTCAAACTTATTTGCTTCAATTTTCTTGTGTAGATGGTTTAATCTCATAGAAATTTGACATCTTCTGTTTCTGTAACCGGTGCTGGGTGATGTTTATGTCAGTGTTTATTTACATATCTTCGAAAGAGTTTTCACATTGTCCAGTGAAAATATTTTTATCTTCATACCCTGCCTGGTGGCAAACGCTGCTGTTGGCGCCAAGAGTGGTGGTCCCGCCATAGCCACCGAGACCATGACATCACCCCTGGTTGGCGGCTGATGAAGACAGGGTATTGCACGTGCTAACACACGTTGTATGTTACAAATTGCACCACTCTATCCTGACAATTTTTATATTCATTTGGAGCAAGTACAGAACATCCAGAGATTATATGGCCCTTCCTGGTAGTTATCACAGTCCTGGATTTTGAATCCACATTTTTATGTATGATATTTGCCTTAAAGTTTCTAGTGAAATGATTTTGGTTTTCTTCAGTTTCAGACTTTAATCTAGATGATCATAACATTCATTGAGTATTAACTTTATCAACATTGTTTTTATTAGTACGTTCTAGATATTGGCCATGCAGGGGGGTATTATTACTGTTGTTGGTGATTGTGTATCTCCATAGGTCACTAAGAATCAAGCGTTAACAAATAATGAGCAAAAATTTCTTTAACTGTTTTGAAGTTTTATATTTTCTCGTATTTTATCTGCAATCTTCCAGAATTTGAAAGATTTCTTTGATCTTGATGAGAGATTATGTGTGTTCCTGCAGAAAATTGGCGATGTGATTTCTCTACGTCTTTCGAGTTCTGAGTTCGTCGATCCCGTATTCTATGTTTTAAATTTTTAAATGATCGTCGTTATTCTTACTGCAAATACTGCTGACGCTGTTAGTATTAAGAAAGAAAAAATAGTGTTTTACATATAATATTAATTCTTATGTTATATGATGATTAATGATTAATATTTATAATTGTCTTGATTCAAATTATCATCTTTTTTTCTAAATTTATATACAAATATGAATTGAAATGTTGATTCTATTCGATAAATTTTCCGAGAAAGAACTAATCGCTCTATATTTCGGTTGGTGTGCATGTGTCATGATCAGTGTGTAAATAGTAATTCCAGGATGAATAAGAACATTTCTTGGAGAATATTCTAGCTAGAGCATGCTGGGAACAAGATGGCTGACAAAGGGTTACGAAAAAAGTATAGGTGATAATAATTTATTTCTCATTTGATTGATGCTATTTCTTGACATTTTGAAAATTACTCTTTTTGTTCTTCTATTTGTTTATTTATAATTATGATTACATTTCTAACTCATCATTCTTCTGTAGTTTTTCTTATCGTCTCATTTTTTAAAATTATGAACACCTTTCGATTACATTCCATTGCATCTTTTTATGTTATTTTTGCTGCATTTACCAAAACTTCTGCATTTTTTCGCGTCAGTCCTCCTTCTGTAATTGTTTGTCTTATTTAACCTCAAATAATTTAGGTTTCATTAATATTTTGTTCTTTTTATTGCTTTCTACCTACTCCACTTTCTTGTTAATCTAGCCATGCTATGTGACCTTAATAAATTGTGGCGCCTATTTTAGCGCTCTTTTTTCCCGTATTGATCCCTGACTGCAGCGGAGTGTTTGCCTCTGCGAAAATGTTTTTTTTCTCCCTGCCTTTAATGATTGATTCCGCGACTAAAAATACATTCGGTTTGAAAACACACATCTTGATGACCTCGTTTTCTTAAATTCGCCTGGTAAACAATTTGACACGTCCAAATTATTGGATTAGGGTCAAGAAAACTGTTAACAATGAAATATACGAAACCACGCATGCAAACGCGCATAAATATTTTCGAATAAAAAAGAGATAAAAAAAAGAGAAAAAGAACATTTTTCTTTTTTTATTTCACTCTCGTGGAATTGCATGTTTACACCCCCCTTACATTTTAATATCTATTGAATAAAGTTTATTCTTAATCGAACTCCATCTTCTCCCAGTATTGTAAGTTTTTCTATTGTTTTCTGTCCTCTATTTTTGACCCCTTTGTAACAAAGCCAACGTATCCCTTGACAAGTGTTAACCGAAAGGTTCCTCGGGATAATTATGACGTTTGTTTTGTTTAAGGTTATTAACTTATTCTGTGAGTACAGATCATTATTTGAACTGCCGGCCATAATTATTAGGCCACCCCAGTTTGTAAAAGAAATGATGTATATCATACTATTTTTAGTATTTATTGCCAAATAGATAATTATAAATGAAAATAGAATGGTTATAAATACTGCACAATAACCTGTCCATCAAATGAACTGGTCTTGTGTCCAGTTTTTTGTTCTCTTCTTCTTATTTGCTGGCCGAAGCAAAGATTTCCTGGCTGCATTGAAAAAATTTTACAAACTAATGATAACAAAAGAATCATTCTATTTTCAATTAGAATTATCTACTTAGAAATTAATACTAAAAATAGTATGAAATACATAATTTATTTTTTAAACTGGCGTTGTCTAAGAATTATAGTCTACGGCTATATGGTGTTGAATACACCGGTTCTTGGTCGATCACCGAAGTTAAGCAATATCTAAGCCTGGTCAGT
Organism: Ascarosepion bandense; assembly: GCA_037127315.1. NCBI lineage: Eukaryota > Metazoa > Mollusca > Cephalopoda > Sepiida > Sepiidae > Ascarosepion > Ascarosepion bandense. The sequence continues at coordinate 339,505 of JBBBDQ010001164.1, forward strand.
ACTTAGATGGGTGACCGTTTGGGAATCCCAGTGGTGTAAATGTAAGGACCAAGAACGGTCCACCGGTTGCTCCAGCTTTGGGGGTTGGGCGTAGGGCTAACAACTCTGATCCCTAAAAACAAACTGTTATGAAAACAGTAACAAAAAAGTTATGTCTCTACACAACATTGGGTGTAAAACGATTATGGTTATATATATATATATATATATATATATATATATATATAATTATTATTAAAGCATAATGCAAATTAAACGCTATTAAATTTCGGTATTCAATACACCATCATCAGTCAGTGAAATGTGGTTTATTGACTTGATCAGATATATCTATTGATAGGAAGATTTAAAATAACAAAGTTAAACTACAATTAAAAAAAGACATCATATTAGATAATTATAGTGAGGGTGAAATTTATTACATTTTAAAAGAATTGCGTGTGCCATGTTCGTCCGTAATTCTACTAACTCTAAAATAGATAGAATTTGTAAATTCAAACATCATAATTAAAAACTTTAATCTTAAAGTAATAGTGTAAAACAATAGTTGACCTTCTGGGCGTTACTCTAGATTTAGTTAATAACACATAATCAGTCAGTTAAGTGTTATACGTGATACATGCTTTAGGCGATCATGTCTCGACTGGACAGAAGATTATGCCGCAGTAAGTTGCCATTGCTTTCTACGGTAGACTGGTTGCCAGCCATGGCTATAGAAACCAATCTATCCTATTATTTAAACCATAACTTGAGGGAAGAGACGGATTTATACCTTCCCCAAGGGTATTTGTGCGTAAGTGAACGCAAAGGATTCAACTGGAATTCAAATGCATAATCACCCTACGTAAAACATAATGCTAACTCTATCTGCATAAATCATCAAACTAATCACCCACCGTCTATTATAAAACTCATACAACATTTTGTTGATCACTGAATAAACAACAAATCCACGATTGAAAACATTTATATAAACACAGTCATTACTAAAATACGGCCGTAAAAACAGTGGGTATAAATGCAATGACATTAAATAATACAAGCAAAATTTTAATAACACTAAATGTAATATAAATAGAAAAATAATTTCGTACACACCAGCACATAATAACATGGCTATTACTAAGTTAGGCAATAAATTCCTTAAACTAGTCCAGAAACACTTCCCAACTAATAAGCCCTTTAGCAAAATTAAAATAAAATACACTGAAACGTAGTTACAGCTGCACTTATAATATTGATATGATAATAAGAAACACACTATTAAAATCCTAAAACAATATAACAAAAGTAACAGTCATAGCCAATTTAATATAAATAATTATATATAACACTAAAACTTGCAAGTTTCATAACCCTAACGTCGGTACTTTTCTAAACAGATGCCAAACAAATCCTATAGTATATAACGCTACCATCTCTACTATAGAAAATCCAAATCGTATCAAACATTATATTGCCAGTAACAGAAATAATTTTGAGACTCGATTTGATCAGCATAAGCTATTCTGCAATAATAAAATCTTTAGTAAGTCAAATTCTCTCTCCATATAACATCAACAATTGAAAGATACAAATAAGACACCTACAGCAAACTGGAAGATATTAACACAATAAATCATTTCATGAAATGTTTTCATTGGTTTCAAGAAAATCCATATAATTCAATTCCCATGTACTAACTTATTAAACCAACGTAATGAAATTACTACTTAAACTCATCAAAAGAATATTCACATTTTAAATATATTTTAAAATTATCTCAGTATATTTCCTATTTGCTATAATCTATAAATCTATTTTGATTCACCATATATACTTCAAAACTAAACTTTATTAACTGTTACTTTGTTGTGTATAATTATTTTCACTTCTTGTCCTCGATTACCTAGTATTGTTCTATTGAAAATCTAACATTAATTTGACACATATATTTTCTATAAAAAATTTTTTATATATCATCAAAACCCTTTATAACGAATATTTTATTTTTTTATTGTTCGCTTTTTGATTTTTCCAACGCTTCGCTTCTGGAATTAAGACATTAGCTACTGTCTTATTCCTTTTCTTGTCTGCTATGGGTAAACTTTTCCCTAATTTTTAAAAAAGAAAACTCTTTTAAAATTATTAACCTCCCAACCCACTACAATCACCTAACATGATGGCCATTTTTTATTTTTATTTTAAATTTATGTTAAATCTCGTTATCAATATAAATTTACCAAGTAAATAAACCACATTTCACTGTCTGATGGTATTCTATTTAACACCGAAATTTAATAGCTTTTAAGTTGTAGTATGTGATAATATTAATAATAATGATGATAATAATAATAATTATATATCTATTTTCTACTTATGTATTGAGCACTTTTAAAAAAAAGATCAAACTGTGATGTGTTTGTTGTTGTAAAAGGTATTAATTTTGAGTTTACATAAACAATTATATTTACTAACACAAGTATTACACTAACAATTAAATTTTATTGTGTATAATAAAACTAAAGCGAATAAATTTTAACAACGTAGGTGCTCAAACTGTTATTCATGAAAATCTACACAGCTTTGAATTCTATCACACACGTTTATACAGACATTTTTGCACTAATCATTTTTTGTATTAATTTCTTGAAATGTAACTCTTATATATCTTTTCAAATCAACACTTCTACGTTTTCGACTAAAAATATTGTTCTTGAGTACTCCTCTAAGAAGAAATTTATTGGGTTCAAATCAGGTGAACGTTCTGGACATCAATTAGATCTCTTCGGCCAATCTATTTCTCTGGAAATGTTTCGACAGGATACCCACAGACATTTCATTAATTACCAACGTGGTCCGCATGTAATAATATAACTGATACAAAAATTTATTCAACCTACTGTTCATCTAATAATCATTTCAGTCGCAGGAGGGCAAGAAAGTTCCTAAGATGTAATAATGGAAGCAGTTATTTTGATTAAGAGGAAAATGAGTTACCGTCAGGGAGGAAAATGAAAAATAAATAATAAAATCATTTAAGTCCAAGGAAGGCAAGAAAGTTCCTAAGATGTAATAATGGAAGCAGTTATTTTGATTAAGAGAAAAATGAGTTACCGTCAGGGAGGAGAATGAAAAATAAAAAAAATTCTACAACACACAAAATACGGTTGAAACTGCTTTTAAATTTTAAATCGTTGTTGACAAAATAATAAGGAGCCAGAAAGTAAAGTGTTAGAAAAGAATCTACTAGAAAATAACTTACAGTTAGATCTTGGCATTGCAAATGTAAAAATGCTGACAATACAAATCTGCTAGTTGGCTTAAATCTATGACTTCGAGGCGCCATAGAGAAAATCACATCAGAAAAAAATGACCAAAAACTATTTAGAGAAAATTCACAGGTGAGTCAAATTAAGGCGGATGTATATTTGGGTACTGGGTCAGTTCTGATGACAATGTACGTAGTATGCATGATTAATGCTGATAGATCATTTTTTCTGTACGGTGAATGTACTTTTACTCGGCAAACACACGAAATACTACGCCAGAAACTAAGGTCGACTTATTAATATCGGCAAACGCACAGGAAAATGAATAAAAAAAACTAAAACAAAATGAGACAAGAAAAAAATCTTAATGTGGTATAATCCTATATACACACACAAACGCACACAAGAACATACCTCTTACGTGGATTCGGGAATATTTACTAAAGTTAATCTCGTTCTATGTAAATATAAATAATAAAATATTCTTTTCGAACTAAAGCCTAATGATATTTGATTTGATTTCCCCGGTTAGAATTTAACATTTTATTTCCATAGAGAGCACCTCATTTAGCCGAAACACAGGAAGACAATATAGAGTTGAAGCATAAATGGCAAGGTGAAGAGACATTCAACTTAATGCAAATCACAGTCACTAGCAAATAGTTATTCAAATATTGATGTTTAAATTTAAGAATCATGCAGAGCCTGCCAAAATTTACCAAGAGATATTCGCGCACATACAATCACACACACACACATACACACACACACACACACGCACACACACACACACTCACACACACACATATATATATATATATAGAATTGTGTGTGTATGTGTATGTATGTATATGTGTACTTCTATATGTATGTATAATTGTAAATAGTTTTTTTTTTTTTTTTTACCTAGCGGTGTCTTTATTTAGTTTAAATCAAATGACCTATTTTTTTAAAATTTTATTTTAAATCCTATATCTTTTTATTCCCTTTAAAAATAATTATGCCTTTTTAAATAAAGTCCTTTTTCTAATACTTCAACGTTTTTGGGAAGTTAGGTTTTTGAATATGTCCAGCGTCTGTAATATATAATTTTTTTTCTTTCTTTTCTTTTCTTTTTCCCTCCCTTCCTTCCTTTATCTCTCTTATCTCCCACCTTTTTTCCGTGTTGCTTAACCTTACATCAATTCAACACGGCCGCCCGTTAATTTTTAAGTTACAATTCTCTTTCCTTATTTGATTTTATTTTGTTTTATCTTTTTCTTATTTTTTTTCTTTTTCTTTTTCTTTTTTTTTAAATTTCTTTGCAAATCTATTTAAAAAGGAAAATTAGACTGATTTTTCTCCAGTTTCTGAAAGGATTTTTCTGTTGCTGAGGTGATGTGTTATTCCCCCGTGGGGATTTTCATATCGAAATGATCATCCAACATCATTGAATTAATCCTTTCTTAATTTATATTTGCTCTGTAATATTTTATTACATGGAGCTCTCTTCCTGTATCATTTTTTAATATTAAAATAAATTTTTTTAATATTAATTAGGATCGGGTTTTTGGAATATAACTTCCTGCTTTTTCCGCTTGGATTAAAGTATCTGAATCAATATATATATATATATATATATATATATATATATATATATATATATATATGTATAAACCTTTCGAATATACAGCTATCACAATTTTTATTAGTTGGACAGAATCCAATGAACATGTTCCTCTTTTATTTATTGGTCTATCATTTGTGTTTTCTTATCGTGATATTCAGCCTGATTCTGGCAATCTTATTCTCTCTATTTCTCTCTCTCTCTCTCTCTATCTCTCTCTCTCTATATATATATATATATATATATATATATATATATATATATACGTTCACGGGCTTATCTACACTCTATCCGGCATAAAATTCCCTTGATTTCGTGTATTGGTTCTATTGTATTCAGCACCCATCTAAAGAGGCTTTACCAAGGATTTGAATTGTTTTCATCCAATTTTATGTTTTTACGCATTTTTTTCACGATCTTTATTTCAAGTTTCCAAGCCATGGTCACGTATTCAAACGGATTTACCTTGTCGTTTTTTAAGTATACAACCAATCCTCAGAAACTGTCAAATAGACATGAAATCTGGATCAAATTCCTTACAATTCACATGAGGCCGCCTTACGGCAACTGTCATTTCCCGTATCATCGTCAAGTGATCCTGTGAAAAAAATAAAATGTACAAGAAAATATGCATGACTTATGAAGAAGCAGAAAAACAACTGTTTTTTTTTTGTTTTCTAATTTTTTGCATTGGATATTTTTATTTTGTTTAGCTATCTTTTTCCGCTTAGATTCATCCTTCTGTGGCTATATATTTAGCATATTTAGTCTGACACAAGGGTACGTAAGATGAATCTCCGTAGCAATTAAAATGGAGCAAGTTAGATTGTGAATGTTAACCTTGATCAATTTTCATTGTCTGGATTTTTTTCTAAATTTTCTTTCTCAATTATTTTTTCTTGAAAACAGTCTCACAGGTATATTTTACTTTTATTTACATTTTCAATGATATTTTCGTCTTTCTTATAAGCCTTTATTGGAACAATCATTTCTTTCTCAATGTTATTTTTCCATCAAGATTCGGTCATTGTTCTCTCCACATTTTCCTTTCCTTCTCAGTTGATTTATCGTATTTGATTTTTTCTTTACTTTTCGCCTCTAATCAGTCACACACGCACAAACACACCCATTAAACACACGTTAGTTGTATCTTTATGTTTCAAAGTTATTAACAGTTTAAACGTTTATTTTACTTTCTTGACACATTAATTTTCTTTGTTTTACAATGGAGAATAAAGTATTCATTTTTTTCTTTTAATTTGATAAAGAAACAAAAGAGGAGAGGAATAATTCTAAGGTTTCTGGAACACAGACTGAAGTAGACCTGACAGGTTGAAAGGCAAACAAACAAGCAAACAGACAGCCAGATTACATACGGTTGTTTAAATTAGTACTTGTAAGGAAAGTGTGTAGAGTGTGCGCTTCAAACTACACACTACATACTCTATCCGGACGATATCTATCGGTAACATATATTTGACAAAAAACACAATTAATAAAACACAAAAATTACCAGTGCAAAACTGTTTCTTGTTGCATATCAAATAATCACACACACCACCAGCTCATTGAGAGACGTCTTACATTCTGGTCAATAACCCAAAATCTCTAGCTGCACGAAACAATTCTTTTCAAAATCTCACTGAATTGAACTATTATGTAATATTTAAAAATAGTAAAATAACTACAGCAAGGAAAAAACACTCATGAAATGGATATAAAATAGCTAAAATCACTTGGGAGAACAAATATTACGGACAATTCTTATATGTCGTTACTCCTGCGAAATGGACAGGCATTAGGATGCTACAAAAAAACATTAAAAATTAATAAATCTTCTTTTTAGACCTCATTAAATGAAAGATTCTTGAATAAAAAAACTGATGCCTAAATGTACCTTAAAATAATAACCTTATTAAAGATAATGTGTAAAACAAATACTTAAGAAATATGTCAGAGTTAATTAACTTCGTAACAGATTTCGTAAATAAATTGCCTTTTTTTTTTTTCATTTTTATAGCAGATATGAATTTTCACAAAACTTAGGCAAACATTTGTTTGAAGTCATTATTTCTGGTTTTATTTGTCTGCAAGTCCTTCCTAGTTGAACGGTCACAGACACACCATTACCTAGTGGATGCAAATCCGAATCCTAATATGTTTTCTCAATTATTTCACAGCTCATCAGTAAGGTTAGACATCCGATTGCGTTTAACCCAATTGGCGTCAGTCGGCGATTCTACCTCGGAGCTATGCTACCTCGGAGCTATGGGCGCCCGGTAGAAGGAGGCACACTTTTAGCGTATGATGTATCATAAACCAATAGCCAGAGTGTGTGTGTGTGTGTGTTAGTCATCCACATACAAGCCCGTTATCAGTGTGGCTAGACATATCCACTTGCTTCTGCCCGGGATCGAAACTCGACCGATTTGGTGTCAGTCGGAGTCCCTAAGCCATCTGCGCATGGCATCAGAGAAGAGAAATTTTAACGTCTTGTATATAAGCAGTGTATACAGACGCCATTCACCGAGAGAACTCAATTCATTTCTGAAGATTCAGGCATATATTTCCGAAGTGGAAACTGTTTTTAAAATTTTCTTCTCCAGAGAGCTCAATCGTAATGAGTGCATAATATATTAGTCATCCACATACAAGTCCGTAAAGTAAATTAACCTAGTGAGCCAACAAACCTACCAAGGTTTCACCTAAACGGATCTTAAGGGATGGTTGGATCCCTGAGGATCTGTTTAGATGAAACCTTGGTAGGTTTGTCGGCTCACTTGGTTAATTTACTTATTCTGCTCTGCTTACGTATTGAGCGCTTTTTTGTTATTGATTACTCGTTTCGGGTTTTTTCTTTGGGCTACGTACTGGCTCGGTCTAAATCGCTTTGGCTGATGTTTACGTGCTTAGCTTTTTCTTTTTTTACAGCCATTTTTTTCCTTCCGCATTTATAAGCGGAGGGTTTTTCGAAACGAATATAGTGATGAGTTTGCATTTATATATAAATTAATGTAGACACGTTATTTCATTGTAAATCGGAAGTTTAGGCCTATTTCAGGCGAACCATCATCAGATTCCGTCTTTATTGTACTAAGACTTACAAAGAAACGAATAAAAATAACGGTCGCTCCCTTAAAAGAGAAAATTTAAGAAAAATACATCAGTATCAGAGACATTTTCTCCTATCATATTTTCTTTCTATTTGAAATTAATTCCTCTCTTCTTTCTTCTTCTCCCTTTTCGTTTACGTTTTAAGATGCTTACCCATTCTTTTTAACGCTCTCTCTCTCTCACACACACACGCGCACACACACACACACACACACCTAACCCACTTTCTTTAGTTTCAGACCTACGGGTCTGCAGTCCAACTGTCAGGCTGAATGTATCTTCGAACTTTTGTTTGCATCCGCCGCTACACGTGTTTTCTGATTATATATTGCGTATACACGTGCTTATGTATGAATATATGTGTGAGTGTGTTTGCCGAACTGATGTATTTTTTCTTAAATTTTCTTTTTTAAGGGAGCGCCCGTTATGTTTATTTGTTTTGTGTAGGTATTTGTGAATCTCATTCGTGTAAAATTCTTTGAACAATAAAGACGGAAGCTGATGATGGTTAGCCTGAAAATAGGCCTAAACTTCCGATTTACAATGAAATAATTGTCTGCCTTAATTCTTCTTATATTTGCTCTATATGTGTTTATATACATTTTTTTTTAATCATCTCACCCCAAGCAAGGCATTCCACTGCCACTATTGCGCATGGGGCTACATAGGGGAAGGTAAAGAGAAGAAGTGGATAGACATAGGGAATGTCAGGAGAAAGGTGACAGATGAGTAAGGATAGCGAGGATGAGGGTCGGGCAGATGGGAAGAGTGCTTGATAGAATGGGAGCAGGTTAGTGTGTTTAAATTCCTGGAGATTGTAGCCGTCGGGGAAGCAATCGTTTGGAAGAGAATTCCACAGTCGGGAAGTGCGAGGAAAGAAACTGTTGGAGTAGAAGTTACGGCTGCATTTTATCGGTTTCACTGTAAAAGGGTGGGATCTAGATGCTAATCTAGTATCTCGTGCAAATTCGTATTTAGGGGGCACCAGTGATCTAAGTTCATCGGAGCAGAAGCCGTGAAAGTATTTATAGAAGAGACACAGGGATACATATATATTTAGAGCTCTCTTAATAGAGTTATCCTACCACTGTATGTACAGGATACACCTTTTGATTCTTCTATACTCACAACTGCATGCAGATATATATATATATATATATATATATATATATATATATATATATAATTTAACCCACCATTTAATTATGTTATTTTGAATGTGGCTTGTACTGAAATCATGCTTCTTTATTGTTTTTTTTTTCGGTGAAAATTCTTCGCATTAATAAATTTAAGCATTTTATTGTTATTGTTATTCCCTGTATGTATTTATTTTTTGTTCATTGTCTTTTCCCTTCCCTCTTCCTGAATGAATTAACTTTTCTTCGTTCATCTTTTACTATTTCTGAATGAATTTATTTTTCATTCGTTTACACTTGGTCACTCCATTCAATTTCTCGTGTTGTTTTTTATTTTTTCTGAAAGAATTATAATTTTCCCTCTTCTCTAATTTTTGATTCCTAAATCAATTGTATTTTTCATTCTTATTTTTCTTTCACTCTTCTTACACGATTTCTTTTGTCTGACTTTATTAATTAATGCATATCTTTTTCATTTCGGTCCATGTTTTTCATTTTTTGTATCATGTACATATTCATTCTTTTGTGTGGGGGCGTATATAAAACAAATACCTCAAAAAATTAGAATTAATAATTATAAAAACATTCAGAAGACTCGATATGATTTCAGCAGATGTTTGATAAATTTTTTGCCTCATATAGCACCAGATAATGACTGCCATAGTAAAAGAAATGTTTGAAAAGTTGTCATATTTTATTACACTGATACCACGTTCATTATCGTGCTGGAAAAATATCGTTATGAATATCAGTGAGACAGGTTTGTTTAGCCCAGTTAAAGACAGCGATACGATGTTCCTTTTAGAATCTTCTAGAATTCTGACAAAACCAAGCTGTCGTTCATGTAAATATATAAGCATACAAACAAATTTGAACGTAAATAGCTTATGAGTTTTCTAATGAATTTCCAGATCTGCTTTTTGCAATGATATGTAAAACTTCATCGTTGTTCTGAAAATCACTGGATTAATCATAGAATGACGGCCATGTTTGTTTTGAATTTAAACACTCAATTTTATTAAACTTTAATGCTGACGATGTTGTTGATATATGCTGTTCAAGGATTTAAGATGACGTGAGAACCTGCCAGTTGATATGTGTTCTGATAGCTCCATGGGTAGAAAACTGGTTTGTAATTTTCAACTCCTCAAAAACTAAACTATTATCATTTCATCATCTCGTAGCGGATTTGCAATTCTTACCAGTCACAATGAATTGCATTCCCTTTGAGGTTGCTTACTTTGAACAATTACTGGGACTCTAGTTCATTTGAGATCCTAGGGCGAAACGTGCGATTGAACGCAAAATATGCCAGGATATTTAAGCTCCATATAATGCTGGAGAAACAAATGTGATTTTACTTAAAATTCTCTGTTGTAACAAGTCAGATCAAACCAAAAAATGAAGAATTACTGCCATGTCTACGCTGGTCCTGTCTAATCATAACATTCTAAAGTTTCAAAGAGTCTACACAGACTTATGGATGGTAAAATACTATCTACCTTACAACCCCTTTGCCGCAAACGAACCATTGCAATCTTCTTGCTACCATGTCTTTATTTCAATAAAACAATTACGCATTTATCCATTATTTCGTTCAGATCTTAACAGAGATAATATACAGAGGGTCGTCTCATCTAAATTTCTCCTCTGAAAAGATAAGTCTTTAATCATTACAAAATTAAAGACTTCACGTTTATGGTCAGCCGTTATTTATCCAATATATCCTCATGTTTTGGACTGCTTAACTTTATCTTTTACGACCATAAAACAAACTCATTCAGATATCCTATATTAGCTGTTGAGTCTTTTATGGAGTAGAGAATAGTGAAAAATGTCTGTCAGCAGTTTTGAGCGAAATATTTAGCGTGATTATCGTTTGGTGCAACTACTTGTATTCCTCATCAGTGCACGGTTGAGCTTAATCCCCAAGGTTGTTTCGCCAGTCCATTTGTAAGTCACGCCAGTTTCACTGCAGAACGTGGCATGCCTGACGAAAGGAGTTTTAATTTTGCTTTCGTTTTCATCCGGCCTGTATTGTTGATAGCGGTATATTTGGTAGGCTAGCCTTTCGGGTATTTCGTTTCTTGATTTCTTCCAAAGATTATTTCTTTGATTTTCCGGCTGTTTTATTTTTATCGGAGTAGACATGTCTTGTTTTCAGCTATTCGGAAAATGAAGACGTCTTTCGTGGTCTCAAGGGTGGAGAGCTTACATTTTTTTCCGCGCGGTGTCAGGAAGAATTCCCTTCTGGCGAATGTCGTCTGATTTGTAAAATATTTATAAAAAAAGTTACATTTTATCTTTTTACTTTAGAATAAGCCAAGCATTACGTTTTCAGGACGCTCAGTTTGCTTTGTTTTTAGTTTGAAAATCATTTTGCAGATGACAAGGAGTTCAGTTATATCTGTATATATGCATATATATGTATATCTATATACATACGGATGTATATGCGTGTATGATTGTGCGTTTCTCGAGACACTGACGCTGTTAAAAAAATGTGTTGAAGAATTGATGAAGAAAAATGGCAAAAAGTGAGCAACAGGAGAAGGAATGTGAAAATTGGTGCTAAGATTTATTTTAATGAAACGTGTTTGAGTGTGAAAGTTTGTAGACAAAACTGTTCGAAATTTCTCGAAAGTGTGTTAGCAAGAATTCACAGGTCATCGTCGCAAAGAATTTGGTTTTCTGCAGCTATTAATGATGCTCTCTCTCTCTCGCTCTCTCTCTCTCTCTCTCTCTCTTACTCTCTCTCTCTCTCTCTATTTTTGTCTTTCTTTCTCTGTCCTACGGGGAAAGACTAAAATCAGTATGAACTAAAGATAAACTATGAGAGAGTTGAAGAAACATGATGAAGCAATTAGCACGCTGCCATAAAAAGCAGGTGTACTTGGAAACAGCTATCATATTTCTACAAGCAAAACACGTAAATTTCTAACATAAACGAATTTAAAATTTACAGAATTTAGTAAAGTAAATGTTCAATAGGAAAATATTGCAGATATAGTCAAGATAGAATAATACAAAAGTTCTCCAGTAACACGTGTCCTATATTTTTCTGCAAATATATATATATATATATATATATATATATATATAGACAGATAAATAGATAGATAGATCTTCTGTACAATAAAGTCGGAAGCTGATGATGGTTTGCCTGAAATACGTCCATTCTTGCGCTTAGCCATGGAATAACGCGTCTGTCTTCGTGTTTACATATATTTGCTCTATATCTACACCGCATATATATATATATATATATATATATATATATATATATATATATAATTATTAAATGGTAATAATGCTTAGTGCAAAAATTCATGCTTTTTCAGTAATTTAGTGATAGAACGGCATTTTAGGCAAGCAGATTATTTGTCATAAAGTGCTCGATATCAAGATAGAGAAAGTGTTATTAAAATTAATTTCGAGAAACTGAACAGTGGTAATTCAATTCTGCCGTATTGTGATGTTTTCATCCTTCAATCATTCAATCAATCACAACAAACAAAACAGAGGACAAAGAAAAAAAACGAAAAAAACATACACCAATCCCATAAATTATAAGAAAACAACCTACAATTATACACACACAAATACAAAAAATAATCATAAAATAAACAATAAACTGACTGGCATATATTTTGATATGTTTAAAAAAATTGGTCGATTTTCATAGCACTGCCTAATGAAGACAGGGGAAAACGACGGCGAATTCCACCGAACAATCATTTTAATGAGCCACATTACGCAACTGATCGTCGGAATCCTGATAAATAAAGCGAGAAGCAGAATCAAGGCCAGAGATAGGGCAGGAACAGTGCGAATACGCCAAAGACAATGAAACAAGGAACGCCATATTTATGATTAGGATGCTCTCCGAAAGAGCGATGTTCTATCGATTAAGCGAAGGCGTTCGACAAAATACGCCACAAAGAATTGATGGAAATGCTCAGCAACATGGTATATTTAGGAAAAACATAAGAGTAATCAAGAATCTCTACTGGCAGCAAACCGCCTGCATATGGGCAGGTAACAAATTCAGCAGATATACAAAGATAAAAAGGGGCGTAAAACAAAGATGTGTCTTTTCACCGGATCTATTAAACTTGTAGAGCGGGACCATTGTGATGACCCTAGATGTTATGTAAGGATTTTCATCGGAGGCCACAATTTGAACAACATAAGATACGCCGATGATATAGTGCTGATAGCAGACACGGAAAGAAAACTACAAGACGACCTACAGAAGTTAGCTGAAGAGAGTGACAAGAAAGGTCTAGAAATAAACTGCAAGAAAACCAAATGCTTGGTCCTCAGCAAAAAAGGACAGCCAAAAATGGAAAAATACAGGTCGGGGAATACTAAAATCAACCAGGTACAAAATCTAAATACCTGGGAAGTGTTGTAATAGAAGACGGAAAGTGCGACACAGAGATCTGAAGGCGAACTGGCATGGTGAATGACGCATTCAGAAGCTGAGTAGAGTATTAACTAACAGGAAAATTTTACGAGAAAGAAGAGAATAATGGATTGCTATGTGATGTCAGTTTTTCAAAATGGCAGTGAATACTGGAAGAAAGGTAATTTTTTTGGTTATCTATGCCAGAATTTTAGTAGGATCATTAATCTTTCTGGGAGTTCTTTGACTATACTTTTTATGGGTACTGTACTTACCTAATAGAGCCAAATTTTAATTCTGGAGATTTCCACTTGTGTGATTTTACAGTACATATTTTACATCCTCTTCTTTGACTCCAGCTCATGTTAGTTTGGGTTTATTTTTAATCTGTTCTATTTCTTGCAAATCGAATCTGCTTTTTGTTATGTGCTTTAGTTCAAGCTCTTAGTTTTTTTTTCCCAGATTTGTAAGAACTCTTCCATTTTTGGGGTGGGGACTGTCATTTCAATTTGTTGTTTGTTTCTTTTTCTGTAAAATTACTTTGCATCCTTTTGAATGATTTTATTCTGTCTGCAGAATCGTGATCTTGATTTTCATAGTGTCTTATTCTTTCAGCCTTCAGTTTCTTTGTGTTTTTCTCTAGTTGATAGGACTTCATTTTGTTTCCAAATATTGTATGTTCTTCTTGTCAGTTCATCGAGTTCTGATAATTCACTTCTAAGCTGTTCAATTTCTTTTTTTATTCTTCTTTTCCATGATGGATATTCTTGACTCTGGGACTACCTTTTTTTTATTTGACGTTCAGTTTTTTGTTGCTGCTATTGCTGATGCATATATTGCTTCATTGATATTTATATGAGGGTTTTCTTGATTCAGAATTAATTTGAGAGCTGCATTGTAGAGCTTAATATTTTCGAAGTCATGGTTTGTTGGATTGTATATTTGGGAGTTGATATCGTTCCTCCATTTCAATATTTTGTATCTGAAATATATGTCTTATGATTTCCTCCTTGGATTCTTGTATAATATTCTTGCTTTCTTGATATAATTCTATTCAATGTGTTTGAACTGTTTTTTTTTTTTTGCCATATTTTGACCAACTAAGATCACACGTTTCCATCACTTCTACACTTTCAGCATTATCCTTACCGTGATTTGTGTATACTTTCGTTATAATCTGTGATGTGTGCGTTGTTATACATTTTATTTCCGATTCCGGTTCTCTTTTATGTTCAGTTGATTCGTCTATTCTGGTTGCAAATACTTTTATTTCTTTAATTTCAGCCTCTGTCAATCGGTTATTTTGTAGGATGCACCTTCTTAATTTATTTTCGTCAATTTACTTTCTAATTGATTGTCCAACTTTCTCTCACCTAAATTTCATGATTGGCGAGTGATGCTTTTCTGAGGTTTGTCTAACGCATCATGGAATGCGGACATAACAACTCTATATTCTTCCTCTGTAAATGAATGGTTATGGTTCTAGTTGGAGAATTCTCAAGGTCATCATGGGGATTATCCCAGTTATGAAAACCCAAAGATTCATAGGAGTTTCTTCCTCTGGTCGATTTTTTCGACCACCGGTTTTTTCCCTTTTGAGTACGGGCTCACAGTTTATCTACTAGAGAAGCCATACTGAAATATTTATTTCTATTTTTAATTCTCGTATTATTCCCACGAGTAGCGCACTGGTTCAAGAGTTCTCCCAAAATTCCCTGGTACATTGGGTAACAGTCTTTTAAGAATAGGGTTCCAAAGCTTGTTGAAAATCGTTCGCAACCTCATAACGCAGTAAAAAATCACTCTTTGTCACGATTAAGACCTTCAGTTGCAGGTTGAAGTTCAGAGCTTTTCTTCTCCTAAAGGAATTGCAAAGAGACAGGAGCAGAGACTTATTTGGAATTCAGAGAGAGAGAAGTTTCTAAAAAATAACATTGGAAAAATTGTATTATTTTAAAAATTGTGAAAGGATTATCTTTTATACCAGCACTAGCCCACGTGAAAAAATAGTATTTATTAATTTATTAATTTATTAATAATCGTTTCACCCCAAGCAAGGCAGTACTGCCACCGGTGCGCAGAGGGTTACGTAAGAGGAGAGTGATGAAAAAAAGGGACAAGTTACAGGAGGTATCATACAATTGATAAGAGAAGGATGAGATTACTAGTGTGAAGAGAGCTGCATGAGAGTAAAGTGTATGATACCAGGGTTGTTAGTGAAAAAAGCAAGTCAAGGAGATTGGAGATGACAATTGACATTACATATAAATTCTTTAAAATTGTATCTGTCAGGAAAGCAAGTATATGGAAGGGAATTCCATAAGCGGAAGGTACAAGAAAAGAAGATGATGGAGTAGAAGTTGCGGTTACATTTGTTTGGTTTCATTGTAAATGGGTGGTACCTAGTTGCTAGTCTAGTAGATCGAGTAAATTCATGCATTAGGTGCAGGAGGGAGCTAAGCTCTTCGGAGCAGAAGCCGTGAAATTATTTGTAAGAAGAGAGAGGGAAGCCATATTACGTCGGTGAAAAGTGATTGAAGCTGAGCTACCAGGTTGCGATCGATTACATTACAGATTCTCCGATGGATTTTGTCAAGAAGCCGAGATGAATAGCAGGGGCATTTGACCAGATGTGTCGGGAGTGTTTAATGCACGGGCGGGTGGTACATTTATATGTTTCAGACGGAAAAAATCCCAAGCCATACACAGTGAAACGACCTTCGTAGCAGCTGATATAACTACGGATTCGATGTAGTCATTCCACTTGATGTCGGCTGAGAGAGTTAGAAGTTTAAAAAAATAATGAAAATGTTTATTATTTAAAAAATAATAAGATTAAGTGAGACAAAAAATTTGAAAAATAAGATACATTTTATATATTTATCAATTTCAGTAAAACTGTGATATTATTTATCGGAGTAAATAAAATAGTGTATATAGAGTATAAACTTATTTGCTTGCATAAATTATATATATATATATATATATATATATATATATATATATTAAATGCATGTTTCATTAAATAATATAGACAAGTTTTGTCAATTTATTTTATGTAATTTTTTTTTTCATATCGTCCGATAAACTTAATAGCATTACCGTTGAAATTGGAAAGAAAATCACAATATTGATACATGTTTTTATTTAATTCTTTCTGAGCTTTCGGCTTACATCAGCCATTATCAAAGTTGAAAAGAGTGTTGGTTGTAACGGGCAGTTCGCTGACGAAAAATTCTTAGTATTACCTACAACCAAAAAAACGTAGTCTCTCTAATATAAAATAACACAGTTTCAAAAAATCTTTCGAAATTGTCGAAATTGGTAAGCTTTCATTGGACAGAAAATCCAAGGTTACATAAAATTACATCTTTTTATCGGCGAAAATAAAAAAGGACATACATATATTCATTCACCAACTGAAAGGTTTTTGTTAAGAGAGTTGGCTACACAAATCTTCACATAACGTCGTCGAAAAAATAGATACAATCTCTTATTTATTAACCCATCTGTAGTCAGTCTTTTCTCTTCAGTGAGTCACAAGTCGGACAGAAATTATTCTTATTTTTTCTTACTTTCTCACCTTCTCTCTCGGACAACATTCATTGATTCTCTTTCTACTTCCGTCCTTAGCATTTCGCTTATCTTTTGTCACGCACACACACACACACAACCATACACACAGCGAAGCATAGACTTGTCTTTTTTTTCACGAATCATTTCGTCTGACTTGAAGAAAAAAGAAACTCTAAAAATACACCCAAGAGAAAACTTAAAACAGAACTTCCAACACACATTTTATAACAAACAAATAGAAATATTATTTTAAAAGTAAATTCATTTGACGTCAATTTTTCTTGTTAAATTCATTTTACACCTATTAATACAAACCTTTTCATTCTTCTTTTAATGTTTATTCAGCCTTCTTATTTTTTCAAATGTGGTGGGCTAGTTTATGTTTCGTACAAGACCATTTCGCAAACATAGTCGACGGTCACCACAAAATGGCATTCTCTCCAAGTAATATATGAATAATACAGATAAGACAAATAGTTGATTAATCACTCAGGATCATTAAACGAGAAACATGAATTAAATAAGAAGAAATTATATTTAAGTTAAAATAGTAGTAAAAAATTTAAAAAAAAATATTTCCGTTTTTGAAAAAAGAAGGAAACGTTACATTTTCAAAAGCATCAAAAATAAGCTATTCTCGTTGCAATTCCAACTGCGTATTTTATTATTATTATTTTTATTTTTATTTTTTTTATTTTTATTATTATTATTGTTATTATTATTGTTATTATTATTACTAATTCAAATGTTTAAATGATAAATAAGAAAAAATAATAAATAACAGATATAAATATATATGAAATAATAAAGAATCATCTTAAAGCCAATTATTATTTCTAGTCATTGCTATTAAAAAAATTATTATTGTAGTTGTTTTTTATATTATCATTAACACACCACTCAAAAAGGCTCGGGACTGACACATAGATTGCGCCACGAATAAAAAATCCATATAATTTTTTATGAAATAACAACCTTCAAATGGCACGTGACAAAAATTTTGGCTCAATCAGATTAATAGTTTACAAATTAGTTATTTAAGTGAAGCTACTGTTGCAAAATTTTAAAACAATGGAAAACCTTGAATTCCGTGTGTTGATATAGCATTGCTTTCTGATAAAAAAAAATGTTGGCTTGATAAGTGTTATTCGGACTCTGCTTCGGTAGAAACAACGGTTAAGAGGTTGTATAATGACATTTACCGCGGTCCTACAGGCACAAATGATGCTGAAAGGCTCCGATCGCACCAAATCGGCAGTTGCTCCGGAAAACACTAAAAAAATCCACAAACTTCTTTTTGCTTGTCGTAAATTGAAGTTGCGTGACATAACAGAGGAGCTGAACACATCAGAAGGCAGTGTATTCACCATTTTGCATGGATACTTGTCTATGAGGAAGCTGTGTTCAAAGTTCAAAGTTCAAAGTTCAAAGTAGGTACCTCGTTTGCATACAGTCGATCAAAAACAACAAGGAGTCGACGATTCAGAGCGTTTTTTGCGACTTTTTAACGCAAATACTGTGTTTTACCTCCCCTTGTTTGTGTTTCCGGCGGCCCTGTGTTCCTCCCAATCTTCTTTGTCAGGCATGGGCGTAAGAAATCTACCCTTCCCCTTCGGTTTTTGTTCCGGTACAGTACTGTGCAAAAGTATTAGGACAACAACGATTTTATCTTTTATGAGGCATCAAATTAAAAGTTTAAAATCGCCCCTGTTCTAACACTTTTGCACACTACCGGTAGTGTGCAAAAGTTTTAGGACAGGGATGATTTTCCTAAAAAACCTCACTGAAATTCAAATACAGGTTGAAAAGCCAAGTAAATTACTAATAAATATTGATTATTAAAAACTAGGTGTAAAAGAAATGTATTAAAAAGAATTTATATTAAATCCTTCCTATTTTCTTTTAAACAAGTTATTTTGAAACTACTCATTATTCTATCATTTTTGGATATGACTTTTTTCTTATTCCCTCCTCTCGAATTGAGCTGTAAATAGTGTCCTTTTTAAAATTTATTTGGTAATAATTAGCTGTCTGACTTTGAGTAGCTCATGCAAATACTCTTTACATTTGAATTTGGTAAAATAATTTATTTTTAAGCAGCCAACAATGCCAAAGTAGCACAGCTAACAATTTGCACAAAGGAGCAGAAGAAAGGCTTTAAGAGACGTTCGATGGACGCTTAGTAGGATTGCAGCTGACATAAAATTTTCCCCAAATACAGGGAAATGCTCTTTGTATAACGAAAAAGAAACTGGGAACTTTGAAACAATAAAGAGGAATGGACGGCTAAGGAAACTATCTGATAAAAAAGTTAAATATCTACGATTAGTTGCCTGAGAGAACGGAAGAAGACAGCCCGTGAATTAAGGGTTAGGGTTAAAAATGAACAGGTTTCTAGGTCCACAGTTACCAGAAGGCTTTGTGAAAATGGATTGTATGGAAGAGTAGCGGCTAGGAAACCATTGTTTCATAAAAAAATATAAGAAAACGCTTAGAATTTGCAAAACAACTCAAAGATTGGACGGTAACACAATGGACGAAAGTACTCTGGACAGACGAGTCAAAATTCGAACTTTTTTGGCTCTAAAGGGAGAGAGTATGTTAGGCGGAGATCAAATAAAAGGTACCTTGCAAAATGCATTGTGCCAACAATGAAGCATGGAGGGGGAAATATTCTTGTTTTGGATGCTTTAGTGGCCAGAGAGTTCGAGACCTGAAGAAAATTGATGGAAAGAATGGATAAAAAAATGTATCACCAGATTCTTATCCGCCGTAGTGTCCCATCTGGGATACGTTTAATAGGACAAGGATTCATTTATCAACAATACAATGACCCTAAACATACTTCAAACATTTGTAAAAAATTGATAAATCTAATGTTACTTCGCAAGACACATTTTGGGAACAAATACAAGCTGCTTGACAGGAGATACCATTAGATACCTTGAAAAAGCTTATGATGTCAATGCCTGACAGAATGAAGGATGTGATCATAGCAAAAGGCTATTATACTAAATACTAAATTTGTTTTGCAACAGTATTTTTTGTTAAAGCATTTGTTAAGTAAAATAAATAAAATTACTTTAATTAAATTGCTTATCTTCTGTCATAAAAGATAAAATAGTTCACGTCCTAATACTTTTGCCCAGTAATTAATATATATATATAGTCCTACGTGGATGACACGACTCAGAGTTTATGTATTATGCAATCAACAGGTGCATTTTTGAAACTGACAATTCTAATTTGAATTTCAGCTCACTCGATGTTCATAAGAATGAAATCTTAATTTGCTGATTCTTGAATAACATGATAAAAAAATTAAACATTCAATGTATTTATGTAGATAAACAAATTAAAATTTAAAATTAATATATAAAATTTAAAATTTAATTTAAAAAATATAGAAATATTATAATTCAGGAAACAAAAATTAAAGGGGCATAATCCATTATTATTAATCGTAATATTTGCGGGGGAAAAGAAAGAAAGAAAGAAAGAAAGATGGAAAGTGCAGGAGTAAGGCAGAAAAACTGGAAACCGTAAAGTGGAATCTCTATCAATTGGCGTCTAAGAATTTATGTATTTTTCCAATGGCAGTATGTGGTCCTTAAATCGCATTTTTTGATAAGTCAATTAAGGATTATTTATATGGTTAAAGATGACAAGTTTTTCTAAAAGACATAGGTTCCCTCTATCTTCTATTTTGCTGTGAGATTACGATGTTCCAGGTAATAATTAGGTTCTTATTGTTTTAGAATTTTCAATAATATATGGATAAAGCACTGCTTTTGCTGTATTTAATTTTGTTTGAAGCCAACATGTGATAGTTAAATATTACCTTCCATAAGTTAGAAGTGATTTTCTATTAATGTATTTATGGTTATGTGAGGGCAACGTTATTATATTTTCACTACGAGAGAACATCATAACGGTGTCCCCACAAAAATTTGAAGTCAGTATAAACTTGCTCAGTTAATGTTACGCACTCATTTTTTTGTTACTGATGTTGTGTTAGTGTTAAATGTATAATTCAATAATAAATCAATTCATAAATAATCATTTCCTTCAAATTTTTAAAACCCTCAGAGATAGAACAAAGAAGTTTCTTCATGACGTCTAGCCTTTCGAGTTAGGCAGATGTATATCCTTTCTATACAAACATAATAATTTAAAATAAAACAAAACTTTCATCGATTAAAAAGTTGTTTAAATATAAGAATTTTAAAACTTTGAAAAAAATGAATCCTGCTGGTGAAAGTATTTAGGAAAATATTTCCCTTCCCTTAAAATATTTATACAAATGAAATGTTATCATTTATGCTATAAACATTATACTTTCGTAATATATATAAAAGGCTTATTGCTCTAATGTGACAAAATAAGGCAACAATGGCTAAACTTTGCCGTTAAGCGAATTTATAAACCTTAGCTAGCACTCATTAGTTTGGAAGATATGAAAAATTCTTTCGAAGGAGCATTCTTTGTAAATAGGATATTTTGCATTAAATCAGTGTAATCTGCTAACCCTATTCTAAATCCGAATGTCTTAAGAAATCAATGGATATAAAAGAAATATGCATCCGAAGGAATTTTCAAAGCAAATATTATATCCAAACAAAATATAGATATTTGCTTTCAACACATGATTGTATTTACTATAGATTTTCTTGTCTTTAACTGTTCTCTAAAGGGAGATTCGGGAATTTCTTTTACATAAAGTGATATCTGTATATTTTCGGTGTAAAGTTTTTAATATTACTGTTGTCGATTCCGGGTGAGGAACCACACAAAATAATAAATAACAATAACATATATGAAGAAAGAAAATGTAAGTTATATTGAAGGTAATATACAAACTGGAACACGGGTTAGTCAATTCAGGAATACTATTAGTAGAAATAATATATACAGTCTTGAAGTGAAATAGCATGTTGGGGTAAGTGATTCTAGCTGAGTGGAGCTCAGAGCAACTGCAACTACAACTGTGGTTCCAGACCCAACAACAACGAAACATCTCACTCCTTACAACTGCTGTTCTCTCGAAAAGCAGGATTATATGTACACTCAGGAGAGTCCATTATTATATACAAAGGGGCGATCCCACAACAATTACAACTTGTTTAAACAACACGCGACTATTCTAAAAAACTGCCATCAAATAATGACGTTATTTCATGAAATATTGACATGAAATATGAATAGAAGGTTGTAATTTTCCTTAATACTAACTTGAAATATTCTTTCGAGAAACAATCTATAGTCAAAGGAATCAACTTAAATTAAATTGAGTCGAAATAAAAGTCTCTCTGAGATCAGTAAAACTGAATAAAACTATTTCATACACGTATATCAACGCATACGAATGTCTCCTTAAAACACCCCCACACACACATCCTGTGATAGAAGGATTAGCGGGTTTTGGAAAAGATTTGCTTTGAATAATTGGATAATATCAAGTTCAGAAACTAAATAGAATCTTCCCAAATTACCTGGCAAAAAAGTAAAGAAAAATAATTTAATTAAATGCAATAAAACTGGAAACGTACATGTTGAGCCCAAAGTAGTATGTTGTAAAAAAGTAAGTGAAATGGTTACCAATTAAAAAAAAAAACACTGAATCAATAGATGCAGTGGTGTCTGAATTGATGATGTCTGAATATATTCACTCACCACAAAACCGATCCATCACCATTCAATCATACATACCACATTACCATAAATTCACAAAGAAGTTACAAAAGACTATGATGAAGAATTATATATGGATTAGTCCAAAAGTCTATTTTTTTCATTTTTGTTTCCTTTCAAAATACAAAAAATCTAATGATCATGAAATGAGGGAGGAAAGAAACGTTACTCAAAAACAAAATTTATATAATAAACTCTAACATATGTGAGTAAATATCGTCCACCATACAAAAAAGAGAAGCTGCTGTATGCTGCTAAAAGGCTAAATCAATAAACCCACTCAATAATGGAGGAAGGAATAAAAAATAAATGAAAGGGTGGGAAATGAAAGACTGATTCTGTTTTGTTATTTCCGTCACTGTGGGATATCATGCTGAGGAGGAGAGGACGCAGAATTTTGTCCCCCTCCTTGCGACCTCCTACCATTCACTGAGGCCATTGTGTGCCTTGCGGGTTTTATTTAGCCCTATTGCTTCCATTGATGTTGTTGGTTGCTGGTGTGTTGACGCCAGGGTTATTGTTAGAGAACCCATTTTACATGTCATCCCTCTATGATAACAAAGATCTACAGGCCCCTGCATTTTATAATGTTGGGGCTGTCCAAGAAGCAATTTCTCGTCAATTTTACCTACAGCTCATAATCCCGGTGGCAACGTCTGCTTTGCTCTTCAGCAATGCGATATTCCCCCATTTTGTCCATTCATGGAAAAGAAGACCTCCAAATGATTTTCTTTATATCCATGGGCACCCCATGCAATGTAATCTGCGTCTTGTGCGTGCCAATGTATTCCATTTGCATTCTTAGCGATTTAGTGATGAGGATGCTACCTAAAAATTAACTTACTTCATCTTCCTTTGCAAACTGGATGCCACATATGGAATTTGGTCTTCGAACCAACACATTGATTCCAATTCTGAGTTTCTTGCAGCTTCCTCAGTTGCCTCCTTGCTAAAGCTGATAAAATATATGGATTTCCCCTTCGATGTCAGCAGAGAAATCATTATTTTGGTCAATGCTTCCAAGTAAAAACGAAAGCTAAAAGTCCGTTACCTGAAACATCATCATTGTATTTTTCCTGTACCGCTTAATAATGATCCGAGCTCTTTAAAGATAGAGCAATTTTGGCCGGTGGTCACACCACAGTACATACTGAAATCACTCATCCCAATACAAAATAATCACATACGCATAAAAATTCGTAAAAAAAAAATAACGTAAGTAAAATAAAAATAGATCAAATCCAAAATTAAAATGGAAAACAAACATAAAAAATTAAAATTTTAAAAGTAAAGAAAGAAAAAATAGTTTATATAGAAAATAAAAATTAAAGACAGCAAAAAATCGCCAAAATTTAAGAAACAAAAAAAAAAGAAAAAAACATACAGAAATTTCAGCGATTATTTCGAAAAAGTAAATCTCGCCAGTTAACCAGCGCTAAAGAAAAATGTCTGTCTCGCCAGAAAAAAATCAAACAAAATTCCAATTGTTCTGATAGGTCAATATGAACACCACAAGGGGTGGACAAAAATTATATATTTATTATTTATATGTTTATTTATATAATTATATGCTTGTTTATTTATATAATTATATGCTTGTTTATGTATTTATTTAGATTTTAGTTATTTACATATTTATTTAGTTATATATATATATATATATATTCATCCGCAAACAGATCTGTTTCGCTGTATTACAGCTCATCAGTACAGTTAGATTCCGATTGCTTCTTAATCCAGGATTTCGATAGATAGATAGATAGATAGATAGATAGATAGATAGATAGATATGAACAGATTGAGATAGATAGATAGATATGAACTGATTGAGATTGAGATAGATAGATAGATAGATAGATAGATACCTAATGAACCAGACGAATCTACCTAGGTTTCACCTAAACAGATCGTCAGGGGAAGCTGGCTATATAGCAAGCTTTCTTTGGCGATCTGCTTAGTTGAAACCTAGGTAGTTTCTTTTGGCTCATTATGTGTTATCTATTTATTCGCTTGCATATATATTTGTATGTGTATGTATGTATATATGTTGAATCTATCTATCTATCTATCTATCTATCTATCTATCTATCTATATATATATATGTGTGTGTGTGTGTGTGTGTGTGTATTGTGTGTATTTTGGCAGCATTTTTTTTATTAATACAGGTTTCATTGAATAATATAGACAAGTTCTGTCTATTTATTTAGTGTAAGATCCGTTCGTATGATCTGATTAGCTTGATAGTGTTGTCATGGAAAGACGACAAGAAATCGCAATAATTGTTGATTTTTTTTATCAGGTCTGAGCTTTCGGCTTACATAAGCCATTATCAAAGGATGAACATTTAATGTTCAGTGAACAGAACATTTAAATTATTATTAACAGAGTGGAGTTATACAGAGAAAATTAGACAGGTCCATTTTTTGTGTCGCACACTTCTTAGGAAAACACTTGTTGAAAATACGCATATATTTAGACAAGAAAATAATAAACGAAAACTTAAAATTCTAGAAGCTATGTACATCAAACAGTTTAAACCCTAGCCTAAATAAAATAAATTTCGACACCTCTACTAACATACTTCAATGCCTATAATCGACGGGAGAGGTCATAGTTATTATACTTACTCCCTACACCATAGTAGCAGCAGTCCCCAGACCAATCCCTCATGCCACTATACGCTCAATTGAACAAAAAACCCACTACCACCATTCCTTCTAGGCCTACAGCTATGTGCGACACAAAAAATGGACCTGTCTAATTTTCTCTGTATAACTCCACTCTGTTAATAATAATTTAAATTTTCTATGTTCACTGAACATTAAATGTTCATCCTTTGATAATGGCTTATGTAAGCCGAAAGCTCAGACCTGATAAAAAAATCAACAAATATTGCGATTTCTTGTCGTCTTTCCATGACAACACTATCAAGCTAATAAGATCATACGAACGGATCTTACACAAAATAAATAGACAGGAACTTGTCTATATTATTCAATGAAACCTGTATTAATATATGTATATGTGTATTAAGTGAGTGGGTATGTTTATGTACACTTGTTGATTTAAATATAGTCCTTAAGTTAAAACTTTTTCATCTTTATTTTTATATTTATTATAATTTTTTATAATTTATTTTGTTCCTTGTTTTATTAATTTTTATTAATATTCTATTCATTTTTATTTTTTTTAATTTAAGTCTAGTTTTATATTTAAATTTAAATTATATGTCAATGGTTTTCCAAAACAAAATTTCTATAAACATCATCACTTTTATTTAAACCAAAAACCGCTATGATTTATTTGTCAACACGTTTGTTAACGTTTCTATGGAGATGAATTTTTCTTTTTTCTTTCCTTTCTTTTCTTTTCTTTTCTTTTCTTAGCTTACTTCCCTGTCAACCAACCCTTCTCAATTTTTACTTTCCCCCTTTTACTTCTTTCTTTCCTTCATCCTTTCCCCTTTCCATTTCTTAGAGCCAGACAAGGCTAAATTTCCTCTTTCAAATCTCGACTCAGTTTAAAAGTAAGGGTTTTCCAAAATCTAAAAATAGAAATAGACATAGATTTCTGTCTGCTTTCTTATTAATCCCACCTATTTAATTTTTTCGTGATGGTTTATTTTTTTTAGCTTCAGCCGGTGTAATATCTCGGTTTATTTTGCAATAAAGAAATTGCTGATGATACGTGAAATTTCTCTGGGGTTTTCATGTAGACTGATTTGAACATCAGAATTTTTTTTTATTTTATACTTGGCTCTGTTATTTAAATATGAATTACAGTGAACCCTCCACCTGGGTCAGTTTTAATATTAATGTAATTAATATTAGTTAGGATCGGGTCTTGGGATTTACATACCTGCTTTTCCTTTTGGATTAAAGTCATATATATATATATATGCCCTCTGACCTTCTCCCCTCTCACATACTTTCTCTACAGTTGCTTTACTTCTTCCCATTATATTTCTTACCAACAGTGTATAAATGGAGCGATAAAACAACAATTGATCTCTTCACTGCCTGAGAAGAGTTGACTATCGATTAGAAAATAAAATGAACTCTTTTGTCCGCGTTCGTCTATCACTACTGTTTTATGCGTTTGTACGTAATGTCATGTACTTATGTCTTTGTTTCAACTTTTGTGCTTAGGTAAGAGCCCCACCACTATGAACGCATCTCCTCAGCAAAAAGAACAACTGTCTCTCAATATTTCATCAGCGTGGGCAGTGAATAGTCTCACGAATGGTCAGAATTATCATGAGGCCACAAAATAGTGCACGAGGAGAACATAACAAATCACTCAATAAGTTCCAGGCCTGACATATAAATGGTGCGACTAAAAAAGAATCCATATGGTATTTATGCATTACTTCCATTCACTTGTCAGGTTACAAAATTTGGACCCAATCGGATTATTGGTTTACAAATTAAAGTTATTTAAGTGAAGTTACTGTGGAAAATTTAAAACAATGGAAAAATATCAAATTTCATGTGTAGAAAAAGCATTGCGTTCTGGTTGGAAAAAATACTGTTCAAGCAAATCAATGGCTTGATAAATCGGACTCTACTCCGTCGGAAACAACGGTTAAGATGTGTTTTGCTGATTTTAAACGCGGTCGTACAGTCACAAATTATGTGGAAGGTTCAGGTCGCCCAAAACCGACAATTTTCCCAGAAAACACCAAAATATCCACAAACTCGTTCTGGCCGATACTAAATTGAACTTGCGTGAGATAGCAGAGGAGTTAACATAACAGAAGACAGTGTATTCACCATTTAGCATGAACATTTCTAAATGAGAATGATGTGTTCAAAGTGGGTACCGCGTTTTACTGAAAAACCACAACGTGTCGATGATTCAGTGCGTTGGTTGCAATTATTTTAACGCTACAAGTCTGGGTTTCTTGCGTAAATATGTGACAATGGATGAAACATGGATCCATCACTTCACTCCGGAGTCAAATCGGCAGCCTAAAAGTTGTTTTATTAGTTAGGTCCAGAATTTATTGAGCGATATTTTATCAGGAAGAATTAAGAATTTCGCCTGCCTTTGAAGCAGTTGCGACCAGAAAAAATATCCTTGCTCATTACAGATATTAAATCACGAATATTGATCAACGTTAGCAAGTAGATAATTGAATATGCACTGAACGACCTCAATATATCATCGAAAATACTGGCCAGGAGGTCAAACACCATTTTCGACGTAATTCTGTTGACGGTAGAAGCTAGAGCTCTATTTGAAAGCATTCTCACCACAAAATTGGTGAGGTTGCTAATAGAATATCTCGGTATCCGGAATACGAAAATTAGGCTTCAGGGCGTGCCTTTGAGTATATCTGAGGACTACACATCTACAGCCAACGCTCACTGAAGACAATAAAATATCATCGTTGGTCGGCCAAGACGATTGTCATTTTGTTTTGCAGTTGCTGAAAAAGAAAATGAGGAACGAGACAGAAGCAACTGATGAAAATTTAATCGATTACTTAGGAAACGATATTTCGATGAACCAATCACAAATGGAACATACAATGACATACCAGTTGAAACCAGTCAAATTCATCGAATAACCGGTTTAATTAAACGTAATCTTAGAAGTTTAATGATTTGTTTTGTAGTGGAATTAAACAGAAACTAATAAACTATTAAACAAGAAATATTGTGCTGATACCACCGACCGAGCAAAAGCGAGCAAACCGGATGTTGGCTCTATGCCGACCAGAAAGCGAATACATAAAAATCACCCCTGCGCAAGTGGATTCGCGCAGATGTTCCGGTTGAAAAATAAAAATTAATCAAATATCAAATTACCATTTTTTTATTTACCAGCCAATGAGAAGCCCGGAATCAAATACAAGGATGAAATTCGAAACTAGCTGCGTTTGATCCAAAATGCCAATATAAAAAGCGAAGACATTGACGCTTCGTCAGACAGTCAGGACTTGGGGAAAAGAGTGTAATTAGTTTCTCCCTTGACCTAAGTCGAGCGGCTACTATACTTGCCTCTTTCTTCCTTCCTTGTCTCATAAGTACTATTCTGTGCTTTTACTTTCTCCCTGTTCTCAAAAGTACTAACCGACCTTTTCAAAGACATTCCACACAAACCAAGTTACTGACTCACTGACCAGCAACTTCAAAATGAACATTCAATCATATACCTCCGCTTCCACATTCTTAAGCCTTTTATCTCTTTCAGCTCTTCATTATTTTCCATGAACTCTCTAACTTCCGTTGGAAATTTATTTCAAGTATTGTATTAATTGTAAAACATTAATTGAAATGTATATATGTTAAATGTTATTTTACACTCAAAATTGCCTTTCTTGAATTTATAATCATTTTATAAATTGTAGTGGGCTATCTTCCCACAAGGCCAAATTCCGTTAACCTGCTACGGAATCTTACTACAACTAGAAAAGGAATAAGAGATACCCGCTCTAATATTACCTCTGTCATCAAAATGTTATTAATGCATTTAAAATGCAGAAAGATAAATACGAATATTTTACGGATTAACCTAATGTATTTGATATGCTTGAACTACAGGGAAATCTTCATGTATACTGGAAAATTATTAGGAGTCATTTGAAACAAGAACGAGCTCAATGAATAAGCAGTAATGAAAAGAGTAAGGAAATAAAGCATTTTTCACTGAAGAGAGTATTAAACAAACAGACCAAAAACAAGAGATAACGAGACAATCTACGAGAATTATGAAATCCAACGAGAATGATTAAATTCTACGAGAATTAGAAAATTTTTCAATAATTTATTACCGAAGAATATAAGCGACATCTTCTTCTATGTGCCATGTCCCTTCAGGACGTAGGTGATCATGGTTCTCTACGTCTATGTTTTCTCTTGTTACACCTCACAACCCCCGTTCCGTCATCCACCTGAGCAGGCTCTGCAAATATGTTATCCGCTGCCTTCCTTATTGCATGTCCCAGGAAATTCAGTTGTCTCTTCCTGATTTTCTCTATTAATTTTCTTTTCGTTGCCATTCATTCCAACACCTCATCGTTACTTGCATTCTCAGTCCACGATATCCGCCGCATCCTTCTGTAGAACCACATTTCCGATACTTTAAGTTTTGTCCTCATTTTTGATGATATTGTCCAACATTCACTGCCATATTGAAGAACTGACATCACATCCAACACTCTTTTCTTTGTTTCTAGTGATTTTTTTCCTACGGAGATGATACTCTTTTTATAGCTGATTAATGAAATTGAAATTTCTGCGGTCGTAATGAAATGCAAAAAGTAATGACTCTTAACTGTAAGAAGAAGGCCTGCTTGGCAGCAAAACAGACAGCTCAATATATGAGCTACAATCTTGCGATATTAAGTTCTTTTTTCTTTTGCTTCGCTCGAATATATTTTATAATATTTTTCTTTTAAATGTGCCATCAACAAAATATAATCTGTGTAGTGTGTGTTATTAATATTACAGCGGACGATAATAAATACTGGCTGTCTAATCCTCTTACAACAATCTCTCTGCAAAGATTAAATAAAATTGCGACGGCACATATTTGTTTGTTGCTATTTGTTGGTATTCAATTAATCTATTGTATATCCGCATAAACACTTTCTGGTCGATAAAAATCGATTCAAACCCAAATTCCAGAGTTTGTTAATTTGTACAGACTATGGAAATTGTTAGCCGAGTATTCCCGGTATTTTTTCATTTCATTTTGAAATTAAAACTGACATATTAAAAAACATAAAAATTTGTAGATATGTGTCTAAGGAAATTTATTCTTTTTTTATATATACATTTTAATTCAGTGTTTTTTATTTCCGCCCGAAAACCCCAAAATGAACATTTCAGAGGGTTTGAATGTCAATTTTAAAAAAATTGAAGAGGATTCGGAAAGAGTTGCATGAGTCTAATGGTGATTACGAAGGCAAGGTTACTTGAAAATTTATCTCTGATCGTTCAAAGAAAAGTACTTCAGAAACTGTTTGTGGGCACTCAGACTTAACACGGAGACATACATCAAGCGTCTTAGAAGTAATGCTAGATTGGGTCAAGAGGTTAGCTGCTAGTAGACACTATGTTTCGCAACATGTCTTCCTGATTTTATAACACTGTATGTGTTCATTATGCAAACACGTTTAAATAGTATCGACGGACCATGGATTCGAACCCCGGAATAGGTATTTGGAGAATATCTCCGTATGTATATTTTACTTTTGCTTGGGAAGCGTTAAGAAAGAGAAGAAGAAAGGAATAGGTGCTGGGGTAGGCAAGAGAAATAAGAGTGAGCGAAACGCAAGGCATTCCCGAAATGACATCGACCGATGCGACGACAATCGAATCAAAGGAAGCGGGGAGAACTCTTTTTCTTTCTTTCTTCCTTGTTTATTTCTTTCTCCCAATTTCTCTTTCAGGGAAGCGATAAAGTGCAGCTGAATGAATTGTTGGTCGATTCCCAAGAAGACCACCCACGTGAAGGTAAATGTGCAAAGTCAACAAAACCTTGTTTCTAAAACCTTGTTCGGCGGACGTCGGCGTGAAATCGTAAGCGGGTGATTAAAGCCAGATATACGAAATTGACATTATACTGTTATGGAGAAACATTCCGACCCCTTACCGACCTACGCTATATCTAACGTTTTAAACAAAAAAGCAGAACGGAATTGAAAGACGAGAGAGAAAGGGCAATCCCCACGCTAGAAAGCGGTTCGGCAGACAATTAAGACGAGAACAATCACTCACGTTAGTCTCTCTGTCCATCGCCCCAAGTAGAAACCCAAGGGAAGAGGAGAATAAAAACTCAATTATTCTAACAACAAATAGAGATAGTAGAAGCAATTAATTTGTGGACACTGAAAGAAGTTGAATTATAATTTTTTATTAATTCTCTCTCTCTCTCTCTCTCTCTCTCTCTCTCTCTCTCTCTCTCTCTCCAAAGAGGTTACAAATATAATCGTTAGTCCACATAGGCTTTTATCACTTTTTGTTTTTGTTTATTTCTCTTATTTCTATACTGTGCACACAATCGTCTCTTGATTGCAGCTGTTGAGGAATGCAGCACGAAGACGACCACCTCCCTCGACACCTTAACTTGCCTTGAATGCAGAAATCCCAACGTGTCAAGGAAGTGATTTGGACGGGTAATTGACATTTTCGATTAAATGGGTACGGAATGGAAGCAAACACCTGCGGACTCAGACTTCCTGTAAGTCTAAAATTGGGGGTGTCGTAGTGGGTCATACAATGCCATACAAGCATGAGAACACAAGCATGACTGTCAGGTATTTTCTACGACATCAGACTTTATATCTGAAAACTTAACTCCAGAGACTGCAACTTCCTTGATTATTATGTATGGGGCACAAAGAAATGATTGACCAACAAAAATTCCTTGTAACTTCAAAGATGAACTGAAGGCAATTATTATAGTAGCATTTGCCAACTTAAAAAAGGAGAATGTCAAAATAAGTTGCAGGAGATTCCGAAGTCATCTGGAAGTCGAGGTTGAAGCCAATGGTAATTTTATTGAATAAATTTACTCTTTATTCTTTCAAATCATTTTTGTTTAATTTTGTAAATATATCTGTTAAAATAAAAGTGTTAATTTCATTTTTCGTAATTTACTCTGCAATTTATCCATCCATCGAAACTTATATATATATATATATATATATATATATATATATATATATATAATTGAAGTAGTTCTTCTTTTTTTCGAGTTTACTTAAATCACACTGCGGCACGAAATATCTACGTTTTGAGATTTTACCACATCATCAGGAAAATGTTGAATAATTGTGGTGAAAATGATTTACATTTGAATGCAGAAAACAATAGGTTTATTATTTAAATAGTTAAGTATATATGAGGAAGAGAAATTGTTTTAGATTTTGTGTGTGTGTTTAATTTACCTAATCAGAATGATGTTCGATTTTTAAATTTGACGATATAGGTTATTTTTTGGAAAATACGTGTTTTTTCTTTCAAGCTTAATGCGAATGTGCGATTTAGTGTTTAGATTGTTTATTTCCCGATGCGATGTATACATTATTGCTACAAGATTATTTTCTTACATTTATATGTATCCCAGCCATTTTAAAAACAAAAAGAAAGAGAACCTTTTTAAAAATGTTTGATCTGACATAAAGTGATATTTGGCATAATTAAAGTATTTTTAATTTCGGTTGAGAGTGAAATTTTTTCATCAATTTTTCATTTGCTCTTAACTTGCATGAATTTTAATAGCTATTAAGTTAATGTTATATTATAATTTGAAACAAATAAAGGATATATGTAAGTTAATCGATATTTTGTTCTTATTAAATTTCTTAAAATTAAAAATCTGTTCGATAAACATAATGAAATTAATGTCATATGTAAACATTGAAAAATAATTTCTACTGATTTAAAAGTTTGCTCTTTAGTGTAAAGGTAACTCCAGCTACTTTCCAGAATATAATGGATATTATGTTGGCTGGACTTGAGATGATTGCGTGTTCGAAATCAGTGAGAAGAATGTATAATTTTTTATGGATAATATTAAACGTTTAGGTCAAATAATCGACAAAAGATGAAGAAGCGTATATCCCGCTAATTGGAGTGCCATTAAAAACAAACGCCCTCATCCAACAAAAAGAAGACGGTAAAATGAAAACAGTTGCCCAAACTTAAAGTAGTTTTACAAATACGGATAAATGCTACCGTCAAATTAAAAAAGAAGTCCTTGCTATAATTTTGGCTGTAAAGAAATCTCACAGGATGATATTAGGAAAAAAAATCATATTGAAAACTGATCCTTGTCCATTATTATGTATATTAGTTTCTAAAATATATTCTCATTTATATTGCAGTCGACAGAGTTGAACTACGATTTTATCGAAATACGGTTTCAGGATAAAATTTCCAGATGCGTATCGCAAATTCTTTCAAGATACTGTGATAGTTTAGCTGGAATCGGAAAGCGAAATTAAAATCCTGGCATGTAACATTAGTAAATCACTAAAAAAAGAATTATGAGAAAAAATGAATGATATAAAAATGAATTCTGAGAAATATACGTTCATTCGAAATCTCTGAATAGCGTTAAGTCGAATGGGAGTAAAACTAAAATTAACCTTCGTGACAATAATACAATATTTTCTATTTGCGATGGATTACTTTCGCACGCGGAAAGAGTAGTATTTCCGTTGTCACTACAAAAAGGGATTTTGAAACAATTCAATGTAGTGCATCCGTGAATAGTGAGGATATGAAGCTAAGTTTATTGGCTAAAGATGGACAAAGATAAATATTAAAAATACCGTTAGAATATTAACAAAATTATAACCTATAAATGATCATGTATAAAACCCTGAGCTAAAACCATATATGGACTTTGCTAGAAAACTAAATGGTTCATTTATTTTCACAAATAGATATTAGAGGCGTAAACGACCTACAACCACAATAATGGTTAAATATTTACACGAACTTTTTGACAGGCTTAGAGCATCTGGCAGTGTAGTATACGATAATGGAACTCAGTTTACTTTTAATTCGTTCAAAAACATTCCTGCAAAACTATGCGTTGGAACAGTTGGCAATACCGATTTATCATCTGAGAT
This sequence comes from Ascarosepion bandense, assembly GCA_037127315.1. Lineage (NCBI taxonomy): Eukaryota > Metazoa > Mollusca > Cephalopoda > Sepiida > Sepiidae > Ascarosepion > Ascarosepion bandense. Next base: position 373,881 of record JBBBDQ010001164.1, read on the forward strand.
TAAATTGTCAAGCTGAGCGTTTGTTGAGACATTCAAATTACATTAAACAGATAAAGTCATGCGTGCTGGAGAAATGACAATACAACATTTTTGGATGTAAATGGAATTTTGTCAAAGGCAAAAGTCAACGAGAAAATGTCACCTGTAGAGCTCATCTTTGCTGGAAACGTGAGATCCATTTTCGAAAATGTCTGCTTGAGAATACGACGAAAATTCTGAAAATCAGCACTGACTGATCATTTTAGATCGGCGATAAAGTCTTCTTTAAAAGTTTTAAGGCCTAACAGAAAAAATGGCGTTTTGGTAGTCTTAGGTACATTATCGAAACTGGTCAATATCAACATAGAAAACATGTAAATCAGTTGAGATATTGATATGTACCGAATAAGAAATCAGTAATAAGGTAATTCACCGACTGACATTATCAAAACTGGTCAATATCAATATGGAAGTCATGTAAATCAGTTGAGATCTTGATATGTATCGAATCAGAAATCAGTAATAAGGTAATTAACCGACTGATATGAATTACGATACCTTTGAAGTACCTGTTCCTAAAAAGAGTATTTCAATTCATCGCCAGGTTAAGCGAAATCATTATCCGGACAGAAATGTCGAAAGTGGATTCATGTCTGCATATAAAAAGGGTGGGGATATTTTGAAGATACTTGAAGATGAACACACCTCCCTAAAATGTAATTGTCCACGTATCATAAATACAGTCACCAAGCATAGTCAGAGGAAATACACGGATAATTAGTGATTGTGATTCGCAAGCGAGCCTTATATCCTGATTAAAAAATTTGGTTAGACGATATTGGGTACAAGGAACATTATATTTTTTTTCTGTCAATACAACGAAGACATACCAAAAACAGATTTAAAAATTTTGGACAAGATACACATGGAGCATTTGCCGAGTTACCGAGTTTCCGAGATTCTGTAGGGACTCGTTCAAACTTTCTCTGTGAAGGGACGAACAATACTGAAGAGCATCAGTACCTGGTTAGTGTCCTGCAATCCGCCTGATTCAAGCCTAATTCTGCAAGCGGATCATCCAACAGTATCACTCCTCGACTACTGTGGTACAGATGAACGGAAAGCGGTCGTACACTTTTGAGGTGTCTAGGTCAGTTAATCAGGGTTGTTCGCTGTGGCCCATACTTAACGCTTTGGGGCGTTACATGGCCTCTTCCCTTGCTAAGGAAAAGGGCGTACAGTCATTTTCTATGTTGAATCAGTCCCTCCCCCGTGGTGTACGAGACAGGATTTCCGCTTTCCCTTATGACGTATTCAGTTTCGTGTTGTGACGTAGCGAAAATGAGGGGGTAACAGATGGCGCGTGTACACTACGAAAGTGTCAAGGTTGCCAAGATTAATCCGTTATGTAGTAGGAAGTGCGTTACACTTCCGCGGTCCTTTATTTGTACTGAAAAACCCGTCAGAATTTTTATTGTCATGTCGTCTGCATTCTTGTTGTCTAGGTAGGGCTGAGGCGTGCGCCACGTACGTTTTCTCTCTCATCTTTTACGGACTGTTCTAACCCCCACTCTCAATGATCTCTAAAAATGCGATCAAGCACCTACTCTTTTCCATCTTGTAGGGTAGTGGCAAAATCAGCTCTACAGAGATTTTAGAGTGCCGCGTTCTTGTCATAGGAGTCTGAGAATGACAAACTTTGTGAGTCATCGACATCCCTCGAGATTGGCTTTCCTATGCTTAACATTGATAAAGGAGGACTCCATCTTGGACTGGGTTATTAGTGACACCTCCCATAGTTTTAATCTCACTCCTTCTGTTTCAGGCTTTGAGCGCCGTCATAAGGCCTGTACTCAATCGAGATTGAGAGTATCAATCTGTCTTGCTGGTCATTCCGAGGTTCAGTAAACTTTCATAGCCTATGAGGCTCTTGTATAGGTAGATAGTGAATCACGTTGCGAAGGGCCCACTTTGTTGGGCAGTACGACTTATCGTCGTCTGAGGAGCGCTCTTTCTGGTCCTAGGCGCCAGCGGCGGAGTAATTCAGCAACACTGTGTTTTTGTTTTTGTTTTGTTTTTTTTTGGTTTTTTTTTTACCTAGCGATTAATTCGTAACATAACATCTCTTAATGACATCCCCTTGCTTTCAGATGGAGCTGGGTGGTTTTATCTGACTATTAATGGTGCAACATTAGTCTAGAAGAAGCAGTTCGCATGCCTTCCCCGACTGTCTACAGGTGCGATACGAACATTCTCATCAGGATCTTGTCGAATTCTATGGGGATCAGATTACAATGAAATCAGAGTGTTTATTGTCGATAGATTTCAGCGAAATCAGAGTGAAACTCGCGAGCTTAGTTCGACTGAAATAACCGCTTTTTTCTTGCAGATAGACAGGTCCTACTAACATCTGCTATTTTTAAGTGAGAATATTCTGTTATATGTTGTTTCATTTGTGTGGTTATCACATCAACTCTATTTCATATCACTATATTTTTATATTTGAAGAATTTTTGCATAAAGTAATTTTATTTCATGAGATTATTCATAACAAAATACCAAAAGCAACAAAAATGACAGCAAATGTTTGACCTCCAAAAACAACAAATTGAAATCATTCAGAAGAAAACAGAAACTTCTCCAATTTCTTTCATTCCCAATGTCGTAGCAAAAGCCATAGCTGAATTCATATAAATTTCAGATGATTGAATTACATTTTCTGCTTATTTTAGAAGTTCTGGGTAAATTTACAGAAAAGAATGAAGCGAACGATGTGAGAAAACAGAGTTTTGTTAAGAATATTAGCACAACAACTTGAACGTGAAAAATGCTGTAATTTTGTACTTCAGAGAAAATCAAGAGAAAATCGCTTCAAAGAAACGGCAAAGATTCTGACTAAAACTTTTAACAAGAATAGTTTGTTGTTCAATACTCGTTAAAAGCTGATAAATAAAGAAAACGAAATTTTGGAATCGATTAAAAGGAGTGTAAAATATTCAGATTAAACGCTATTCCTCCGGATATCGTTTTGTTCAAGGGTTAACGGCAAAAAAGACGCCAAAATACGTTCTAGAATTCTCACAAAACTGAAAAAGAACAAAAAATATAATACTGCGGGAATTATGAGACAAATTACAAATACGGAGGAAACTGGACAAAGAGAATTCGCATGTAAAAAAAAAAGTAATATGTGGAAAATCATAAAATAATTCACTTTTCAGATGTGGAAGTATTAATCTTGGAGACAACTGTCTTTTTACGGATTTAAAGTGCTGCAAGGGAAAATACATGACATAAATGTTTACACTATTAAACTAAGGCAAGGAAAAATTGGCACAGAAACAATTCTTACATTTCGTATAGACAGAAAAACTATTAGAGAAAATCAAACAAATTAGGTACGTTACAATTAATAATGTGGGTGTAAAAATACAACTAGGCTCTGTTAGTATCGTCACAATACACAACGAAGCCACGGAAAGCAAACGGAAAGCCTATATTAAAAAGTACTTCGAAAATCGCACGTGGCATATCGGGTAAAATGTTATTTGTTATTAGTGAATTACATGCAAGGTTTTTATTTCGTAACAAATGTTTAAACGCTGAGGCTCATTTGAAAAAAAGAACAGAAATTTATTCAGTACTAACTGGATGGAATTATACGAGTCCTTAGATATAAATCTGCATATTCATTGCTAAAATATGAATGGACAATAACCCAGTTTTTTTTTAACAATATAAGAAATTAAAAGAAAAATTGAATGCTGGGTATTTCTGAGACGTATTTTTGTAAATAGAGGTTGAAGAAGAATGTAAAAGAGGAAAGAAAGAAGAATGAAGTTAAGGAAGAAGAAAATATATGATGAAAAAATATTGGAACTCAAAAAGTATTGAAATCAGATAGTGACCGCAGGAAAGGAAGAAACTACGCAAGTTCTGTGTAATAATTTGACAATGAATTCATTGAACGTACAAGTATGGGTACTAAAAATAGTGCTTGACCCAAAACGAATGAAATACAATGTTCAGTATATGGCAAACTCGCTAGAAAGTGAAAAATACTAATAAATAAAATAAAATATTTAAGAAAAAGATATTAAAATGGGGACTTTGTGGAGTAAATAAGACACCTCAGTAACACAGATGAACATGGTAGGAAATCTTAAATAAAGACCTCAAAGACAGTTCATGGTTAGAGTTCCACACAAAGTGAAAAAATACCAATTGCGCCCTCTAATTCCGGGCAGAGAACGAGCCAGTTGGAACTCGGGGTCTACGGACTGGGACTCGACTGAGAAATACAGACAAGCTCTTACTTCTGGATACATCTCTATTTAGCCAGGATTGTGTCTACGGACGAGGACTAAGCTGAGAAATTTATATAAAGCTTTATATGCGGTAGCTGGGAAAATGTTTATCTTTGATCCGGGTGCTTGGGTTCTCCACGTAAAGACAGACCTTGTATCTTATCCTCCCTCAGCCTTTGGATAAATACTTATAATTCTTAGAATGCTCGCAGTTGTCAAGCTCTTTGTTTGAACAGGGTACGACTCACTAAGGGCTCTATATACGCACAGAGATTCGGCTGAGAAAAATAGACAATGATGAATTCCTAATACCGCGGTTGCCGGGGTTATGTAAATATTGACAGTTTTCTCCTAGTCTACGTGCTTGTTTTTCACCCGATCATGTGCAACATTCCGTCTAAGCAGGTTGACTTTGGGTAAATATCCAGAGTTTTGATAGAGTTTTGATGGCGTGTTCCTTAGAGTACCATTGTTGTGAGGCATGCTATCTTAGTATCTTAACCGTTACTAGAGTGTTATGAGATATCTTTTATGAATTCCGATGCCCTATCGAAGGCGACATCTGCAATTACAATATGATAAATGATTAAAAAACATAACTAAATTTTTGCATCTGTGATATATACATTAAAATTCTCTGCAGGGTCGACTTGTCATATATTGAATGTGTCAAACTCGTGTACATATCGATCAGCACATGAACAATAAGGGATAAATATTTGTTGATATAAGCTAAATAATATGCAGGATGCGATGAGTAAATTTGCGCCATTTTCTTTTTTTAATTTCGGCCTATGCGTGTTGTTATATGTTTTTTACTATACAGTGTAGTAGGGCCAGTTCAGCACCGTCTGTGAGAAAAGGAGCTGCATGATACAATTCACACCGCCAGAAATTTAAAACTTCCATACTGTACAGCTTAGCCCTCGCTCAGGAGGCTTTCAGGAAGATTTCAGAGAAGTTTGTGTGTCGATTTGATAACAGTGTAGAGGAACCAGAAAGAGTAAGATGAATCTAGTCGTGGTCATGAAGCAGTTTAGAGTGATTACTAATGATGACGCTATGCCTCTATTCATCTTCCCACAGAGCCTCAGACTCAATACGAATGCCTTTAACAAATGCTTTGAGGTCGTCGTGCTGTCTTGTGTCAAAGGTGTGACTGATGGAAGATCCTACACCTGGCATCACTACACTGCATCATGGCACACAATTAGGAGAAACCAGTTATGATTGTCAGACAATTTCTGCCACCACATCAACACATACACCTGACCAAATGAGTTTACAGATTTCAACATCCATGATTATTAAATGAGGGGCGCTGTTGAGCGTGAAATCAACAAAACTTGTAACACGAAAGATGAACTGAAGGGAAGAATTATGGCAGCATTCACCATTTTAAAGAAGAAGACCGTCTAAAAGAGATTCAAGAGATTTGGAAGTCGCCAGTGGCAGTTTTATTAAGACATTTACTCTTTAGTATTTCAAGAATTTTTTGTAATTTTGGTAAATATATCTGTTAAAATAAAATGCCAGTATCATTTTCATTTTTGTTTAATTTAGACAATTCTTTCATCATATACAGTATCATATTCAGTGCAAGTAAATACTCAGAATCCTTTAAAGTGTTATGATTTAAAAGTAACAATCGATATTGAATAAAATATATTTCACCACAATGGACAGAACTATGAAGTATGTATATAATATTATATATGCATAAAAAGAAGATTCGGTCCGCTATCTTTAAACGTTACACTGACATTTCTTTTGAAAGAGTAATAAATAATATCTATTCATAATATAATTTCTTATATAAAATGAGCAACTGCTAATAGTTTTAAATTGTTGCATTGATTTTCATTTTTACTATACATTTTACAAAAGACAAAAAAGAACCGTGATTGGAACAAAGAAAAACATTTAGCCCATGTCAATGTTGGCATCATTGGTATTAATGCTACATGCAAACGGCCTGCTGATTAATCATGCCTTGCTCATTGAAAAAGTAACTAATATTAAGAAACATCAACGAATTCAGAAAGCGTTATTACATTTCTTGTTCGTCAACGTGGTTATACTTTCCCAAGATTTACTTGAAGATTATTCACTTACAAATACAATCTCTAATGGGTTAACAATACCGATATATGCTAAATATTCCCTCGTTTACACGAGGTTCTGCCATCAGTTACTGCCAAATCTTCGTGGGACTATGCTAAGCTTATATATATTCTTTAGTAGAATGAACTCAATTTTAATTGAATGTCCGAAGAATCAAGCTAAATAAATATTTCATTTCTTTGTGCGTTAATTAAATATTTGCTGCTAATGATTTTATTATCCGCATTATATTTACACGTGATTTTTGTGTGTTTTCACTTATTTCCAAACATAATACTTTAAATGCATCAACCTTCGTTTACAAAAGCTCTGCTTCTTCTGCACCCGTTTGAGCATGCGCAGTACGAAACGCATGCGTAAACTAGTGCACGCACGCATGCACAAGATAACAAATCACAAAAGAGATCAGTGCGGTGTTTGAATTTGCAGGATCAAATCGAAATTGCAGTTTTTTTGTTTGTTTGTCTGTTATTTTTTGTTTGTTCGTTTTGGTTTGTTTTTGTTTTGTTTTGTTTTTTCACAAACTAATTTGTATTTTTTACCAAAACTCATTTTCTACAGAAGCCGTTCGTTTCATTTACTTTATAACATTTTTTAACTTTTTCAAATATTGTTATCTCACGCCTGTTTTAAATTTTATTGCTTCTTCTTCTTCTTCTTCTTCTTCTTCTTCTTCTTCTTCTTCTTCTTCTTTATATACTTGAACCTGAATTCTTTGCTCCTCTTCTTTTCTTTTCTACCATCTCTTTCCCGACTATTCCTAGATGTCTTCCTTTCAGACTATGTCTTTATCCGTATCCTCTTCATATGCCATTCCTCTTTCGACGTTACTTTCTATAACATGTCAAAATCTCAAATTGCAATTACTGGACCAAGGTATTTTAGAAAAACAGAGCAATTAGCAAACAAAGAGCGCAAAATGCATTAGCAGGTGCGCACTGGCAAAGCACCGATCTACAAGGGATTAATCAAGATGGCCGCCATATTGGTAATCAAAATATTTTAGAGGTCATTTAACGAACGTGCCCAGAGAATGATGACATAATAGCAGTGAACATTTAAGAGACAATTATCCGCATGACAAACATTCAAAGCCATTTTACAGGGTTTCTTCATTTACTTGATTCATTACTGTTTTTCACTGACGACTAATCATTTCACACCATGACACAATTTAGACATTAACGCCTCTTTCTCAAGCTTTCTTTTTTTTACAGCCAATAAATTCCCAATTTCCCTCTATCTCTCCGGTATTGCATGTTTAGCTATTGGTCGTTTTAGATTTAATTAGAACAGAATTGTTCTTTTGGAGTTGTTTGATATATACTTTTGAAAATATTGTAAAATTGCCACTCTATATTTTGTTTTAAAGTAAAATAATAAATATATTTCCACCATTTTTTTTATATAAACATCTCGCCCAAACAAGGCATTTTACTGCCATTGTTTTGCAGAGAGTTACATAGGAGAAAAGTTATGAGAAAGAGTGACAGGTTATAGGGGGTGTCAAGAAATGGGTAAGAGAAGGATGAGAAAACTGATTATCTATCTATCTATCTATCTTGGACTTTTCATATCTATCTACATTTTTCTTTTTTTATAATAGAAACCAAAGCTAGGCATTTTATTGCCACTGTTTTGCAGGGAGTTACATAGGAAGAAAGTTATGAGAAAGACTGACAGGTGACAGGGGTTGTCAGGGAGTGGGTAAGAGAAGGATGAGAAGACTGATTATCTATCTATCTATCTATCTATCTATCTATCTATCTATCTATCTATCTATCTAACTCGGACTTTTCATATCTACCTTTTTTCTTTTTTTTATAATAATATCGCCCCAAGCAAGGCATGTTACTGCCATTGTTTTGCGGGGATTTACCAGGAGGAAATTTATGAGAAAAAGTGACAGGTTATAGGGGGTGTCAGGAAGTGGGTAAGAGAAGGATGAGAAAACTGATTATCTATCTATCTATCTATGACTTTTCATATCTATCTAACTTTTCTCTTATTTTTATAATAATATCGCCCCAAGCAAGGCATTTTACTGCCACTGTTTTGCAGGAAGTTACACAGAAGGAAATTTATGAGAAATAAGTGACTGGTTATAGGGGTGTCAGGAAGTGGGTAAGAGAATGACGAGAAAACTGATTATCTATCTATCTATCTATCTATCTATCTATTTTTCTCGGACTTTCATATCTATCTACCATCTTCTTTTTTATATAACAATATCGCATCAAGCAAGGCATTTTACTGCCACTGATTTGCAGGGAGTTACATAGGAGGAAAGTTATGAGAAAGAGTGACAGGTTATAGGGGGTGTCAGGAACGGGGTAAGAGAAGGATGAGAAGACTGATGTGAGTGGAGTGGACGGAGAAAGGAGCATGAGAGAGAGGATGCAGTTTAGAAAGTTAGGAGATGACCTTTGATTTTACATTTAAATTCTTGGAGATTGTAGCTGTCGGGGAATCAAGTAAATAGAAGGAAATTCCATAGGCGGAAAGTGCGAGAAAAGAAGCAATTAAAGTAGAATTTGCGTTTACATTTTATTGGTTTCACAGAAAAATGATGGAACCTAGTTTCTAATCTTGTGGCTCGAGTAAATTCATATATAGGGGCACCAGTGAGCTTAGTTCATCAGAGCAGATGATGTGAAAGTATTTGTAGAAGAGAAACAGGGAAGCCACATTGCGCCGGTGAGAAAGTGACTGTATCTGTGCTGCCAAGTTGCGATCGATGTTACAGTTACAGTTTTTCCGTTGGATTTTGTCAAAGACACCTAGGTGAAGAGCAGGACAACCCGACCAGATATGGCAGCAGTATTCAATGCACGGATGGATTGTAGATTTAATATTACAATTAATGTTATTTAAAACCCTGTTCATACCTGTGATGTTTTAATTATTTACATTCTTAAAAAATAGTATAGATGATGGTTAATATATTTATAAGTAAAGAGATTGAATATTTTCGATGTATGATTGTGACACTGAGGCTGTGAAGTGGTTAACATAGAGTATTAGCTGAAACGTATATAGGGTGAAATAAATTTTCCATGGTGATGGGAAGTGAATGTGGTTATCTGGGTTTTCTCAGCCGTAAGATTTGGGAAAATATACCAAGAATTTTTTCTTATCTTTCCAGGATCAAGGATGCGGTGAAAGAAACTGAGAAATAATTTTATCTTTTCCTTGAAAATAGACAACCGTTAACAAGGAGAGATATAAGTCTCGGTTAATATTTTCGCTGATGAAAAGAATTGGTAAATTTAAATATAGGTTAAACTGAAATTAACCCTTCTTAGATGGTGGGGAAGAGAGAGAATTATCTGGTTTATATTTTTGCTGAGCAGAGAAGAATCCAAATACATAAATTGAACCAGAGAATTAAAATTTAATGTCTAGAATAAAATCCACCTACGTGCTTTACAAACTAGATTTATCACAAATACAGCTGTACTTGCTCTGGGAAATTAGCTGAGGTTGAATGCTAAATATGAAAGTGGATGATGATGAACATAGCACTATCTGTAGGCTGTTAGGATACGAGCTTAGAATGAACCAATTTAGAATCGAGTGGAGGAGAGATCCCCGTTACTCCTCCCAAAGAAAGTGGATAATTCTCCAAATTTAGAAAATTAATTCAAATCGCAGAACTAGGGCAAAATCCCTTGCTAGAATAAATGCAAAAATTTGGGTATAACCATGTCTCCAGTACTCGTTGTCTTCACGCAGATTTAGAGCCGAAGTTATTATAAGAAATTAGCATTAGAGCTCGAGGAATTTGGTGAGGTCCAGTATCAGTGCCTCTGGAATTCACGTCAACTGCCACCAGATCTCCTAACCCCGAAGAACTTTGAAACAAGCTCTTCCATAATTTTTAACGAGGTACAGAATAGCTGTAGAGATTATCGCTGGAATTGTGAATTTTTCTTGTACCATGAACTACATCAATCAACTGAAATTTGATTCAGCAATTCTTTCGTTTTTACTTTTTGTTGTGAATATATTTCTTGATATAACTTCCCACACGGTATGATCCAGCGTTTCGATTGCTACATTCGATCTTTCACTACTCTGAGATCAAGCAACATATCGTAGGCAGTGTGGGTTTCGATCGAAGCGAGCAGGGACCAGAATTTAGCTTGGACAATCGTCAGTGACGACCAGCGCAAGGATAACCCGTCTTAGGGGGTTATATAATATCAACTTTCATACCTCAGCGACGTTCATCTGTTACGCTGCTTTGTTGGGACCAACGTCAATATATCTCTTTATGTATGATCATTGTCTATGCTATTAATTTACGTTTCTGGTAGTCAATATTTATATTTTATGCAAATCAACAGAATTCCTTCAACATATCATACTTGTACTAAAACATCAATATTTATATTGATGCATACCTTTACTAATATATAGTTTTTGGGTTGATAGATCGATACATTCTTCGATCTTTCTCATGGCTATTAAATTATTTATAACTTTTTTAATATAATGTTCTCACAGAGTGTTTCAATAATGTTCTTAATATACTGATTTTTGAATGATACGTGACTGAGGTACTAATGTATTCGGTTTTTCGGAAGGTTCCTGCTGAATTTTGTCGTTTATGTTCCAGGAGGTGAAGTTGATCGACAGATATAACGTGCTTACATTTCCGATTAAACACTGTTACGTCGGGTAACAGAATTATGTGAAATAATACAAAACAACGTAAAATAGTTGTATTGACAGGAAAGAGAAGTAGTTATAAGAGGTGAGGATTAGTAGAATACAGAACAAGGTAATGAGCATACAGTATCGTCGTAGAGACGTGATAGATTGACTAGTGGAACACTTCCGGTACAATACCGGAAATACCCGACTGACTCGCTAATTCGACTTCCTTCCTCGAGGTATAATTACTACTACTTTATATAGTGATTCGAAGAGTCCATTACCGTGGAAAGGTGGAGAGCGCCCCAACAAACACATTGAACTCATTCTCTTGAGAAAAAAGTTTTAAATTATTTAGTTCTTGTCAGTTTTGAATCACTTTAAAAACAGAAGATTACAAGGTGAATTTTAGACAACTGATGCGTTTTATTACGGTAAAAGCAAAATTGCCTAGAAAACAATAATATGTACTGTGTACGGTGAAGATGCTTCAGTTGACATAACTGTACAGAAATGGTTCGCTAAGTTTAGATTTCGTGATTCTAGACTTTTGCTAAAAAAATACTTAAACGGACCATCCAATAGTATGCATAAAAGTAATACCATACAGAAAAAATACAGCAAAACCGTATGCATTCACAAAAACTCTAACCACTCCTTAACGTATTCAGGCACATACCAATATCTATAAACAAAAGAAACTCAACAAATTCTAGCACCATCAAAATATTCAATGAAAACAAAAATATATAAGAATCTGCACTAAAAATAGCGGTTATTTAAACTAGACTACAAAAAATAAAACAAATAAAAAAAAATAACAGAAAAATTAACATAACTTAATTCAATCCTCTACAATAATAGTTTAAAAACATAGGTAAATTATTCTCTAAGATAACAGAAAAGACTTCACTAAACGTAACAAACTCTCAAAAATCATCAACAAAATCTCTTGGAGGTCAATGTTTTCATCCCAGCTAAGAAGTTTCCCTGGTTCTCTAATGCTTTTTTCGGGCGATATTGCCTAAAGGAATCAATTCTTCCGGCCATGCGACTGACCATTATAGGCGCTTTTTTGCCTCTCTTTGTAATGAATGCAACAAGATCCTAAATGATGCTAAGCTGTTGTTGCTGACTGAATAAAGCAGCGTATAATATCCCTCAAGTTCATCTCCGAAGACTACTGGCAGTTCTGCAAAAGGGTGTTAAACAACAGTAAACATTCCATCACTTTTTTAATCAATAAACTTGAGATCCTCACAACTTCAGACCGAGTGCTTCTCGCATATTCTTCAACAACTTCATATTTTATTCGTCTGGAATATCCGCACCCAACTTCATACATACAGACTTAATTCAGTGATGTTTACATTACACCCTCGCTTGGTTCTCACATAATTTCAAAAGTGACCCATATAAGGCGAGCGGGGATGACAGAATCTCACTCATCGTCATGAAGAAATTTGCCACTAAACTCTCCAAAATTTGCCCTCTCCAAACTCTTCAGCCACTGTCTCTCTGCATATTACTTTCCTGCTTGCTGAAAGTCATCCTCTGTGGTTACAAATTTTCAGAACTCTGAAGAACACTCAAATTTCACTAATTATCGCCCTATCAATTTCTTAGCGTTTATTAGTAAAGTGTTCGAGGCTATTATCAACACAGAAGTGGTCCAACATCTCCCAAGCCGCAGACTATTCTCCGACAAACAGTATGGCTTCAGGTATACCGCTGATATGCTAACGACAATACCAGCGTACATATACCAGGCTCTCGATAAGAACGGTGAAGCTTGAGCTGTTGCCCTGAATATCCCTAAAGCAATTGACAGAGACTGGCACACTGGACTTTTGCGCAAGCAATAGGGCTATGGTATAATTATGCGCTTGTTTCATTTAAACCAATTGTTCCTATCAAATCGCGTAATGAAGGTCATGCGAAACGGACTTGCTTCCAGATCTTTTTATACGAACGCGGGTGTTCGTTAAAGCTCTATTCTAGGCCCTGCGCTTTTTCTGATCTTTATCAACAATCTCATTCTAACCAGATCCTGTTTGCTGCCGCCTCTATAAAAAATCTGCCGAGGCTGAGAAAGAAAACCTCGCCCCTGATCTTGAAAATCTGTGGTGGGCTGCGTTAAGAAATAGCTCGTAACTTCAATGCTTCTAAATGGAAGCTGCTCTCTATTCTACCCAGCACACATCAGCATGGATCACGCTGGTCTTCCTGAAAGCAACACACTGCCCCTCCTTGGCCTAAAGCTCTCAGCCAACCTCAAGTGGAACGACTCTTTTGAATCAACAGCTGAATCAACGGTTAGTAATTTCGGATCACTGAGTCAGTCTAGGAAGTACGTTTCGTCTGAATACTTCTTACATATATACAAATCTACCAACCGCCCGTTCATCGAATACAACTGTCACACCTGGTCGGGCGCCTCTGCTATTCTTCTCGGGTTTCTTGATAAAATACAAAAGAGAATCTGCAATGTAATCGATCCCGATCTGGCAGCTCGACTATGGTCACTTTCTTAGCAATATGATGTGGCTTTCCCCTGTCTCTTCTACAAATACTTTCACGGCTTTTGCTCCGACGAGCTTAGCTCCATGATGACCCTCTGCAGGAATTTATGTGAACTACTAGACTTGCAAAAGGTTTCACCCTTTTACTGTGACAACAATAAATCTAACCGCAACTTATACCCTATCAGCTTCTTTTCTCGCACTTCTCGCCTTTGGAACTCACTTCCGTATACTTGCTTACTTGATAGCTGCGATCTCCAAGAGTTTAAATGTAACGTCTATTGCCATTTTTTATCTCCTTGACTCCCACCTCCTCTACAGTCCCTGTATCTTGTTCCTGGCCCTTTTATACCTTACTTTCAAGCAGCTCTCTTCACACCAGCCTTCCAATAATTTTCTTATCCATTCTCCGAATCCCAAGTAACCTGCCTCTCTTCCTCTTCAATCTTTTTTATGTTAACTCATGTGCATAAGTCGCAGTAGTGTCTAGCTTGGGAGTGAAACGATTATAAAAAAATGCAACAGAAAAATGCAAAAACACCAAGACCATATAAAAAAAATATGAACCCTTAAAATACACAATATCCCTACCAAAATTAAATAGGAAATCACAAAAAAGTCACACAAAATCAATAGCAGAAACAGCAAATTATGTTTAGAGAAATACTAGCCAAAATTAAATTTAAAACCCCAAACTAATTAATAAACAAGAAAAATGAGATCCTGTGCCAATATAGGTACTCAATTAAATACTTACTTTGCCACTTTAATACTAACGTGAAACAAATTTAACACAACCAAACACAAATCCCCTATCTAATTCTTTTTCCCGAATAAATCCAAATGAAAAATCAAATAAAAAAGAGTATCCCCGCACAATATCAATTAAAAAACAATAATAATAATAATAGTAATAATAATAGAAAAATGAAATAATAGATTAACACGAAGACAAAGAAATGTTGACCAAAAATAGTTACATAAATTACCACCAAAATGCATTAATTTTCATTTACAAAAAAAACATATAAACAATAAAGACCCATAATCAAAGGGTCAGGTGTGAGAGCATGGCTGTGTGCGCGCACGTACATAACATACATAAACAAATACATGCACAAAAAATCCACCAGCCACTTTAAGATACATGCTACAAAACACATATATACAGGTGCACACATGTGTAAATATATAAATATAAACTTATAATAATCATACTTTTAATCATTACAACACAAAATAAACACACGCAAATACGCATTGTCGTATATGATATCCCGCATGAATACATAATAATAATAATAATAATAATAATAATAATAATAATAATTTTTCAAACCGATACAAAGAGATCTTACAGGGAAATAGGTAAAAAAAGAATTGAAGTGACAGTCCTCCCCCAGAATGGAAGAAGTTACACAGTTTGTGGAAAAAGATATGGGCTTGCTCTAAAGAACATAGCAAGGAAGTACATTGGATTGCACAAGAGATAGAACGAATGAAAAATAAACCAGAACATACATGGGCTGGAATTACAGAAGAGGATGTTAAATTTGCACAAAAAAAACACACAATTGGAAATTCCGAGGTATAGATAAAATTCCTAACTTTTGGCTATATTATTTAAATACAGCACATTAAAAACTAGCCAAAGAACTTCAAGAAATGGTTGACGATCCCACTAAAATTCCTGCATGGATGACCAAAGGAATTACATGTCTTCTACCCAAGAATGGTGACACAAACAACCTGAAAAACTACAGACCAATTACATGTTTTCCGACAACATATAAACTATTAACATCTATTTATCAAAACAGACATATTTATTCCTAGAAAGAAGTGACATGATGCCGCTTGAAAAAAAGGGTGCAAATGTGGCTGTTATGGATGTAAAGACCAATTGCTTATTAACAAAATGATCCTGGAAAACTGCTACAGTACAAAGAAAAATCTTAGTACTGCCTGGATAGATTATCGAAAGGCATTCGATAGTGTGCCACATTCCTGGATTTTAAAGACTTTAAATATATACAAGATATCGCCCGTCATCATCAATTTCATCAAACAGTGCATGTCTATATGGAAAACAACCCTTTACCTCAATCATATAAATGGAACCTATAAGTCTGATAAAATAAACATCAAAAGAGGTATATTTCAAGGTGATTCTTTGTCTCCCTTACTATTCTGCATATCATTAATAGCACTAACCAGTCAACATAATGAGACAGAATGTGGTTATAAAATAGGTCAAAAGAAAATAAGACATCTATTTTACATGGATGACTTAAAGTTATATGCTAAGAGTGATAATGAGCTGGAAGGTCTTCTGCAAACTATAAAATGCTTCAGCGAAGACATTGGAATGAAATTTAATTTGAATAAATGTGCTAAAGCTACAGTTTTACGTGGATCAATACGAGAAAAATCCTCAATTACCTTAGACCCTGCTGTAACAATAAAATAATTAAAGCCAGAAGAAGCTTATAAATACCTAGGTGTAAATGAGAGTGAAAACATTCACCATAAAAAATGAAAGAAATAGTGCGTAAAGAGTACTATAGAAGGCTACGAATGATATTAAAAACTGAATTGAATTCTCAGAACAGAGTTATGGCCATTAATAGACTTGCAATCCCAGTTCTCCAATATAGCTTCAACATCTTAAACTGGACTCTAAACGACATCAGGCGAATGGATTCTAAAACAAGAAAGCTTCTTTCTAAGCATAAGATGCATCATCCAAAGGCTGATGTAGACCGTCTATACATACCCCGTAAAGAAGGTGGAAGAGGTCTTATTCAGCTTGAATTGTCATACAAGACAACAACTATTGGCTTACTAACATACATAGAAACAACAAAGGATTGGATGATACAATTAGTAAGGCAACATAAAGAAAGAAAGAAAAAATATTCAATAATAAAAGAAGGCAGTAAATACAAACAAGATTCACAGTTAGTAGATTCTGTAGAAAAGCAAAACAGAAGCCAATAACCAACCATTGCGGCAAAAAATATGAAAATGAAAGCCAAAGATAAAGCTCTTGAACAGATGAAACAGCGCTGGCAAGACAAACCTCTGCATGGCCAATATCCAGAACGTGCCAATAAATCCAATGTTGACAAAGTTAATACTCATCGATGGTTACGTGCATCTGGATTAAAGTCTGAGACTGAAAGCTTTATTCTTTTAGCGCAAGAGCAAAGTCTTTTCACTAGAAACTTTCAGGCAAATATTATGCATAATAATATGGATCCAAAATGCAGTGATAACACCAAGAAACAATAGAATATCTAATCTCAGGATGTTTTGTACTTGCGCCAAATGAATATAAAAATCGCCACGATAGAGTTGGGCAATATTTACATTGGGCAATGTGCAAACATTATGGAAAAGCTGTAAACAAATACTGGTATGAACATCACCCAGCACCGGTTACAGAAATAGAAGATGTCACCATTCTATGTGATTACACCATCTAACACAAACAAAATTTCAAGCAAACAGGCCGGACATTATTGCTAAAAACCAGAAAGAAATAACTTGTCTATTAATTTATATGGCTTGTTCAGCGGATTGTAACATAGCAACCAAGGAATTTGAAAAACTGTCAAAATATAAAGACCGGGAAATTGAAATAGAAAAAATGTGGAAATTGAAAACAAGAATGGTGCTAGTGAAAATAATGATTAAATATTTGATAAACCTGCAGACAAATAAATGGGCTAGTCGCTCCAATAGGCAAACAGAAGCTAAAAACATTCCAATATTTTCAAATCCACCCGACACCCATAAATTGTTTAAGAGGACAGCATATAATGAATCACATCGTTAACTGAAAATATTAGGGAAAGGAAAAAAGTGAAAAAAAGAAGAAAAAACGAAAGCGAAGAAGGGGTTAATCAGATGAAATGTGCCGGGTAACCAGCACGCTATTTTGACATTATCTCACGCGGTGATGCTTTCGCTTCTCCCGCGGGGAAACTTTCCTTTGTTTGGTTTAAAACAACGGAAAGAGAAATTGATATTGATGGTATTATTAATGTTTTATTGCGTCACGCGTTGTGAGCTTAGGAAAAAAAAATTAGTACCATCAAGTGCTTCTAAAAACACGGGAGCATAGAGTTTGATTATTTTGGGAAAATAATCATTTCTCGCCTTTCATGATTGTAAATTTCGAATCTTTTCCATGTTGATAAATTTCTCTTAGATTTGAAATGTATTCTGTATATCTGAAAACGCGTAGACAAAACAAGTGTCAGAGTGATTTGATAAGGTCACCCAGATGTCAAGGCTGCTGTGTAGCCCAACAGTCCGAAGTGACCCGAGCTGGATTCGGTTCGATGTGAATTGGCATGATCTCATTGGTCGAGGTAAGACATCCGCAAATCGAAGGGGCGGAAACCGATTTTCATTGCCCGAAGACTGTGAGCCAGCCGGATCCCCAGAGAGGATTGAAATTGGTTATAAAAATAGATGCTCGACACGAAAAAGACAGTTGGGAAGCAGTTTTTTCAGTCTGTGGAAGTTTTTCGAGTTGAGTGACAGTTTTTGGGTTAGAGCTGCTATCAGTCGAAATGTAGCGGCTGGAGGAAAAATGGCCCAGCCGGAGAGCCATGACCCACGGCTGGTCGCCCACCATGGAACTTATGGCTAAAGAGTTAATTTCGAATGAAGCCTGCCGGAAATTAACTCAGGGAAGTTAATTTGGAATAATGCGACATCGACATGAAACCCGAAAGAACGTTATGGTTATTTTTTTTATCACCGGAAAATCGATAATTCTGAATCTTCGTTCATTCAACCTCGGCAAATTCCGTTAAACTCCGAAAAGGACCCGAAAGAAATTTGCTGTTTTAGAAGTTACATAGGAAAATTGACAATCCTGATTATAGAGAATTAATGAAAAGACTTTTAATGAAATACAAGAGATTTGGCGAATATTTGAAGAGATCTGTTTATTTCAACGCTTACGAAACTTAGACATTTTACTCGAAGATTAGAAGCTTTGATAATTTTGGTGAACTTTCTCTCTCCGTTGTAAAAATCATTTTCGACGATTGTATATAATTTTCGGCAACTGTATTCTTTGGAATAGGCACACATTGTTTTTTTATTTATATAAAGACATTCTGCGTAGCTCTCCTGGCGTGTTCGACTTCCTTCATTTATTTTATTTTTTTTTTTTTGTGCCGTGTTTATGTTTTTTCAACCTACAAGTGTACACCAGTGTTCGGACTGGCTAAAAGGGATGACTATTGAAGTTGCACGACAAGACTTCTGGGGTCTAATCACAACCTGGGACAGTGTTCCGTTGTTGCAAAAGACGTCCTGTAACTCAGCTTTTGTGGCGAGGTCATCGGACGGGATCGTCCCGACCAGCGACTGCGACCAGACCAACCGTACGACGGGGTGGCAGTGCCACCACTGGGATCGTCACGACTGTCATCGAGGACGAGCGTCACATTAGACAGACGGCCAGCCAGGCTGAAGCTTCACATGTGAGGGCAACAGTCCGGTGCAGGTTGTTACAGTATTCAACAAAGGAAAATTCAAAATATCACTGACACGCATAAAAACGTAAGAAAAAACACGATTACATTTAAAGCCGCAAACAGAAATATCGACACTAAACCGAAGACAAAACTAAATTCTGGATGCCGGGAGCGATGCCTTTCATTAAGGTATTTCTTATATTAATTTTATCAAGGCTCTGTCTCTGATATCTAGCACTTTATTACAAAATCTTCTTACCTTAAATTCCTTTCTAATGAAAGTCATCAATTTTTGCTTCACACAGCGTTCCAAATATATATATATATATATATATATATATATATATATATATATATATATATATATATGTATGTATATATATGGGCAAGAGGAAAAACTATACATTGGCCACCCGTTTCGTCCTCGAACTTTAACAAAGTACATTTACCTTCACTAGAAGGACGAAACCCTTCAGCAAATAGTAGCTTTTCTTCCTGTCTTTTAATTCATTTTGTTCCTTTATAGATAACCTTGAATTCGGACTAGCCAGAATCTCTGACTTCAGGCAGAGAGGAACACAGACGAGACTATGCAGAATGACAGAGACTCGTCTAGAGAAAAGTAGAAAAGATACAATGTTGCTTAGATGGGGTATTCGGGATAAATTTTGGCCGAGCGTTATCGCTCGGAAATGCCACGTAAAAAATGGGTCATATGCTATATTCCGCCTTAGTTGTGTGGCCTTGGGGAAATACCCCGACACTATCTCTCCCTCTCTCTCTCTCTCTCTCTATATATATATATATATATATATATATATATATATATATAAGAAAAATTAAGACAGACACGTTATTTCATGTAGAATCGGAAGTATGGCCTATTTCAGGCAAACCATCGTCAGCTTCCGTCTTTATTTCACAAAGGATTATACACGAATGTATAACTCGTGTATAAATCCTTTGTAATTTTTCTTATATTTGGTCTATATGTATTTATATGCATATATCTTTAGAGCTCTCTTAGAGAGTTACCCTACCAGTGTATGTACAGAATATTCTTTGGATTATTCGATACCCACACTGCATGCTGATATATATGCTGATATATATATATATATATATATATATATATATATATATATATATAGTGATGATCATCCACGTATACTGTCTTAATATGTATAGGAAAGAATATTAATAAAAAGTTTTGAATTTAAAAATGTACTTTTTTTATAAAATATAATAAAAGTAAACAAATACTGTTCAAAAAAAGTACATTTTTAAATTCAAAACTTTTATTAATATTCTTTCCTATATATATATATATATATATATATATATATTCCACCTTCCTTTGCCGACCACCCATAGAGGTAGAATCGCCGTCTGATGTCAATTCAGTCGCGTTTCAATCCTGGCGAGAAACAATTGTATGTCTAATCGTACTGATTAGCTGTGATACAGCAAAACATATGACTGCGGATGACTATATATATATATATATATAGGAAAAACTACTAAAAAGTTGTAAGTTTAAAAATATATATTATATTATATATTAAGAATAAATGTGCAAAGATGGAAAGGATATATATATATATATATATATATATATATGGTGCGATGGATAAATTGGCGTCTAAGTTAAAGAAATGAAATTAATAATGAGAAAATTTCACAAAACTATCTGGAATTTACTAAAGCGTATATTTATTTAGTAAACTCTGCATTGGCTTCAGTGATGGCTTCTATACGACTTCGGAATTTCCTGAAAACTGTCCTTGTTTTAATTTGGAGAAGACTACAATAATCCTTGTTGGTGGCTACTGCAGCCTATGCGGAATAATTAGACTGGGGGGAACTTACGTAGTTTCCTACAGAATCCTCAGATTAACACACAAACACTCTAAAATGTTCGTATTGAAGATTCAGGCACAAATGACCAGCAGTTTGTTTTCAAGACATGGTTTTTATTATTTTCCCATTCGGTAGTCTTTTATTTTTTTACTAATAATCAGTCAGTTAAGTGCCATACTTGATACACGCTTGGGCGATCATGTCTCGAAAGAAACATGACTGACTGGGCAGAAGATTATCCCGCAGTAGTTGCCATTGCTTTCTGCGGTAGACTGGTTGCCGACCGAGGTTATAGAACCCAATTTGTCCTGCTATTTAACCCATAACTGGAAGTAAGAGACGGATTAATACATTCCCCAAGGGTATTTGCGCGTAAGTGAATACAATGGATTCAACTGGAATTCGAACTCGGCTCCCCGGTTTCTCGTTCCGAGCCGATATCTACTGTACCACAACAATAATACATTTCCTTTATTTTCGCTTTTCCTTAAATATTCTTTCTATTATTATTTCCTTTCTTTCCTCTTGCAATTTCGTTTTCTTTTTCATTTTTTTTCCAATTATTTTTAATGTGTCTATTTTTATATCAACTTGGATTTTTCTCTCTCTTTGTTCGGTTTTCTTTATCGTGCTTAATATTTTTCTTTTGCATTTTATTTTCATTTTCTATATTAAAATGATTCTTCACTCTTAAAACGTCTTTCTGCCTGTTTTCCTTCCATTTGACTTCCCTCTCCCAGCAATATCTCTCCATACTTTCTATTCTTCTTCTCTCGTTCTTTTCAACAGATATTTTTCTACGACCACGCAACCCTTAATTGCCATGTTATGCGAGCCGAAGCAAAGCACAAAACACTCGACAATTCACGATTTCTCTGTTTTCGCCTCTTATTTTCTGATGTCAAGAAAACAAAAAAGGTTCAGGTTTGAAAACCCTGATTGCCTTCAAGGCTGTAAGGCTATCAAATATCGTCAATAAACCAAAGAATCTTTTTGTCATTAACTTCAGGTTGGAAAGAAATAAGAACATTTCACTAATTGCAATAGAGTGTTGGGGTTTCCTAAGGCACAAAACCCATTCAGAATCGGTCAAAGGCAAACAACAATGGAAATAAATGTGCAAAGATGGAAAGAAGAGAAAGGAAAAACAAAAATGAATCAAGTCAATTTTATTTGTACAGGGTCAGAAAATGATAAGATTCAAGCGAAAATACAATGCATTTATTTGAGTTGCAAGTTAATCCAAATCCATTCATTTAATACTCCATTTTCGTTCATGACTTGTGTCGTTTGAAATTGCATCTTGGAACATATAACCAATCAGAATATTTTGTAGTGTATAAATCGATTCTACCAATTTTATTCGTGGTGTTAATGCGCAACTCTATTCAATGAATGGGTGTTTATGGCATATTTCGGAGACATTTTGCAAAGTTTATGCTCATAACATCTGAACAGTTGGAATAAAATATTTTTATTGTCATGAGAATCATTTTTAACGTGTATCTTCATCTTTATTGCTTTATCCTAATTTTTGACTTTCAATCTAAGTAAAGAACGCTGAAGTTTTCAGATCATTTATTATTATTTCCTTCATATATTCAATTAAAGTTTTTATTGCTATGTTATTACTATTAATTAATCACGATTTTCTTTGTTCACCACGAAGTTTTTCTGTTTCTTAATACACTTCTTTGATTTGCAATGCATTTTTGGTTATTCCATTACGTCTTCGGATCTTAGTGTCGTACTTCTGTCCTCTGTTAGGACAATTTTCAGATTCAAAGGCTTATGAAATTTCTTTAACGAGAAGTAGTTTTATTTTTATTTGAACCACGCAATTATCTTGAATTCCTAATATCTATATCTTAGCTGAAGCATCATTACCAAAGAACTCCCCCAGGTGATTATTATTAATAATATTTAATTTCAATACAATTGATCAGGAGTTTTTTCGTAATTTCGACCTAAGAAATGATGAATAAAAATGAGTAACGAATTACAATGAGGAAAATTAATGTCATTATATAAAACGCTTTTAAATATAATGCCCAAATGTTTCAATGATCTTGAAAAGGTCATATTTTTATTTTATTATTCCTTATTCATATTCTTTATTGAAGAACGAAATGAAGATAATTTCGATATATATTGATAAAATTACAACAGATTATTGCAAAATTACACGTAAAACAAAAAAAGATAATCTGTGAAATACAAACTATGCCATGGTGGAGAATATCTATCTATTTATCTCTCTCTCTCTCTCTCTCTCTCTCTCTCTCCCTTTCTCTCTCTGACTCTGTCTCTCTCTCTATCGCTATATATATATATATATATATATATATATATATATATATATATGAGTGCATCGCCCGGTTCACACTCTTCTCTAGTCATTTGAGCAGGAGTATGGGATTATTCCTTGTTACCGGTTTTTCTAAAGTCTTTTCATTCACTTTCACTTCTATTCGCTCCTTATATCTTAACGGAATTATCGACTTGCTTGGGGTGAATATATACGTGTGTGTGTTTGTGTGTGTATGTGTGTGTGTGTGTGCGTGTGTGTTTTTCCGTCAGTCAGTCTCTGTGTGTGTCTGTCTGTTTTTCCGTCAGTCTGTGTGCGTGTATGTGTGTACCTATACTATGTTATTTCTAATATAAATCTCAACTTAGATACAATTTTGTCGTAACAATTGTCTTATTAACGAGTGCGTCCCAGGTATTTTCCGCACGCAGAAGATTTTTTAAAGAAGGTAAAACAGACGATAGTCAATATAGACAGCGAATTCAAATTTGTACTTTCAAAATTAGGCAAAAGTTTTCACAGAGATAATACAAACAGTAATACATATTTCATTCGAAATAAGTGCATGCCAATTAAACACGAGACGAATTCGCCATATATGATATCATTAACGCGTGCTTAACTCCAGTTGAATATTCAAAAATGCTAATCTAACCATTTACTATTGACAATTCAAAACATTTTCATTAACAAAAGCTGTTCAACGAAATACAAACAAATACAAGAGTAACATTATTTATGAATTCATATTTATTATTTATAAATTCAAATTCATTAATTATGAATTCAAATATATTCAAATCGAGGAAATAAGTTCCTGCAGAAAATAAATGGTATATAAATATGTCAAACAACTCTTGCTTTTCACGACAACTGGCTTTATATATTTCGGGCTCAGTAGATCCATAATAACTCAGTTAAATCAATATAAAAACCTACATTCTTAGATACATAGCATACTTATTGAATTCAAAAAGAAAGAAATGCAAAATTAGGCGCTAACTACTAACACAGCCAAAATTTAATGGCAGTGGCTGTTGTCAGGGTATAAAACACATTTTAATTTTTTTCAAAAAATTATTTACTTATGCATGTATTTTTTTTTTTTTTTACATTCTAAAAATTCATTGGAGTGGATATCGACTCGGAACGGCATATCGAGGTGCCGAGTTAGAATTCCTAGTTGGATTGCTTGCATTCACTGACGCACAAATACCCTTGGGAAAGGTATTAATCCGTCTCTTCCTTCTTAAATAATAGGACATATTGGGTTCTATATCCTTGGTTGGCAACCAGTCGATCGCAGAAACAATAGAAACCTACTGCGAGATAATCTTCTACCCAGTCAGTCATGTCTCTTTCGAGACATGATCGCCCAAGCATGTGTATTACGTATGGCACTTAACTGATTGACTAGGCAATTATTAGAGCTTTCAATGTCCTTGATGAAGATTAGTCAACTATAGTAAGAACATCATTCTGTTCAGATAACTTTTATAACAAAAATGCGAACTGACAGTCATCTAGAGAATTTCTTCATTCTTTTATGAAATTCCATTTAATATATATACATAACACTTTAGTGTGTCTACCACAAGTTCAAACCTTCCATATGTATACACTGACTACTCTTAATGTTTGCATTCATTCATAGCTGATTTCATTCTATTAAACTCCAGAGGTGCAGTCATTTTGATAGAACGAAAGGACGAAAGATTTTAATGTCCAAATGTTCTCTCGGACTTACACGCAGAATGTGATTTGCAGCTAAAATCAAAGCTGATAATTTTAACTAGTAATATTAAATTAAAACAATGATTATTTTGTGGTATTTATGAGGACTTTCAATATCAACGCCAGCTAAAAAAGACAATGACGTAATCTTGTTGACGTCCAACACCTCTTCTCATAAAAGTTTACGAATTAAAGCACCATCAAATACTGGAAAGAGAGATAACAGACCCTAGAGAAGCGAAAACTATTTTCCTAAAAATATTATTTAACTCAAAATTATGTATATTGAACAGGTTAAGAGGATCATCCCTTGTTCCCTGTTTAAGATGTGGTTTCCTGCTTTCTCATTTCCAATCTTCTCACTTTGCTTTTTTTTTTTTAAATTGGAGTAGATAGATCTATCTATCGCCCGGTTCACACTCCACCCATGTCTATTGAACAGGTTAAGAGACTCATCCCTTGTTCCCTGTTTAGGATGTGGTTTCCGGCTTTCTCTTTTTCCAATCTTCTCACTATTACGTAGCCCCCTGCACATCCGTGGTGTTACCGCCTTGCTCGGGGTGATAGGATTAAAAAAAAATTCAATTGAAAAACGTACTGGCTGTCCGTTCAACGAATGCCGAATATTTCTTCATGAGGAAACGAATAGTATATGCCATTATCATCTATCTCTCCCTCACTCTCCTATTTCTTTCTTTCTTTATATATATATATATATATATATATATATATATGAGTGTGTGTGTGTGTGTGTGTGTGTGTCAACGAGATATATTTTTATATACTAAGAACAGTGTTGAGTAAATTACATGGGAGTGGAAAATGAGGGGAATTTTTTTTATTTCAGCGAATCGAATTCCTCCGCTGTATTTTTCATTCCATCACTTTCTGTTAGTAGATATTCCAAAGATGATAAGATCTGCCAGCCATTTCTGGTGAAATGTAGCAAGATCCAGCACGCAAATTTAGTCTTGATAATATCTTAAAGGATGAAATCCTCGCAAGTAACCTTATTCCAATTATATATATATATATATATATATATATATATATATATATAATACTGTGCACAAGTATTAGGGCAAAACGATTTTGTCTTTTATGATGCATATTAACAGAAAATAAACAAATTTATTTAAAGTAATTTTATTTGATTTACTCAACAAATGCTTTAACAAGAAAAAATATTTATTACAAAATAAATTTAATATTTAGTATAATAGTCTTCCTTCTGTCAGGCATTGACATCACAAGCTTTTTCAATGTATCTAATGGTATCTCCTGCCAAGCAGCTTGTAATTGTTCCAAATGTGTATCTTGCGAAATAACATGAGATTTATCAATTCGAGATAGGTGAATAAGACAAAATCAGTCATATCCTGGGATAATAGAATAATGAGTAGTTTCAAAATAACTTCTTTAATAGAAAATAGAAAAAATTAAATATAACTATTTTTGATACATTTCTTGTACACCTTGTTTTAAATAATCAATATTTATTAGCAATTTATTGGGCTTTTCACCCTGTATTTGAATTTCAATAAGGTGTTTAGGAAAATCACCCTTGTCCTAATACTTTTGCACACTACCGGTAGTGTGGTGATATTAAACTTTATTTTGATGCCTCATAAAAGATAAAATTGTTTTCGTCCTAATACTTTTGCACAGTACTATATATACATATTCATCCGCAGAATGAACTGTTTCGCTGTATCACAGCTCATCTGTACGGTTAGACATCCGATTGATTCCAGCCAAAATTCAAACCCGACCGATTCAATATCCCTAGCCGATGATACCTCTATAATCGGGCTAATCGACTTAACGCACCCAAAATGTTATGAACTTGGTAATCTTCCACTGTAGCTGACTCCATAGTATTCAGCTAACTGCCCATTAATATCAGCTATCTAGTAGTTCTACTGAAATCCAATAGAACTCTAAATAACGCATATGAAATTCCCAAGAACTTCTTAAGGACTTCTTGTTAACTCTTATTAATATAGGAGGGAGAGTCCATTATCTTAAGAATGGACGTGTTTCACCATAACACAGTCTAATTTTCATCTTTGAGAAATTTATGCGACAGTTTATCTAGTGCACACTACGGGCGTGTGCATTCATGCACACATGCACAACAGACACACATATATACGCATGTATGTATATGTATTTATATATTTGCATATGTGTGGGTGTTAGTGTGAGTGTGTGTGTTGCTTTATAGACGCGTGTGTATATCGTTTCGAAACGAGAAATCGGGGAGCCGAGTTCAAATTCTTGTTGAATTCCTTGCATTCACTTTTGCGCAAATATCCTTGGGAAAAGTATTAATCCGTATCTTCCTAGTAGTTATAGGTTAAATAACAGGACGGATTGTGTTCTATAGCCTTGGATGGCAACAATCCTACCGCAGAAAGTAATGGAAACCTACTGCGGGATAACTTTCTGTCAAGTACGCCATGTCTCTTTCGAGACATGATAGCCAAAGCGTGTGTCATGTATGGCACTTAACTGACTGACTGTGTATCATCCCATGCTTTATTTTACTATTGTATGTCTCAAGAATAAATAAATAGCAATTATTTTATCCAAAATCTTCGTATAATCTTCAAGAATAAATACACACACACACACACACACACACACACACACACACACACATATATATATATATATATATATATATATATATATATAAATATTTCAAAATATGCAAAATATATAAAAATAATTTTATGCACACATAACACAAAATTTACTTATTTATATGTATGTGAAAATATACAGATAAATTTTATATACGCTTTAGAAGTTATGAACCTATTAAATAGTTCCATATGAGTTTTTGTATATTTTTCAATATATGTGAATGAGATAATCAATATGTTATTCAATATTTATTTATGAGTTCAAAAATAAAACAAATCATGTGAAATAAAAAATATGTTTTGAAATGTGTGTCTAAGTTGGCTTGCCTACTTTTATGTCATTTATTTACTAATATATATGTGTGTGTCGATGTGTATGAATATTAGAATTTTCTTTGTGGTTATGCAGATTTTATCTGTTTTTGTTTGTGCCATTCTTTGCGAATTTTTGGGGGGTTGGAGGGAATTTTAATTTTTCTTTTGAATTTCATTAAAGTGCTGAAGATCAAAATATATTCCTAGCTTAACAAAGAAAACATTACAAAAAAATACCTATATCCACTAATCAGAGACTCGGGCGCACGCACATGCACACACACAGACACATATATAGATATCGAATAGTAGATATATATATATATATATATATCGAGAAGTAGATATAAAAATTCTACTATTTTTGTATTCCAATATTTAAATTTCTTGAACTTAAATTTTTATTGTCTTTTCTCTGTCAATATATTTTCTCATTTTTATTTTATTTTTTTTTATCACAGACAAAATTTCTATGAGAAATTTTGACATTTTCCACTTTAGACGATTGATACTATATTTCTTTATTATATTTACTTATTATATTTTCTTTAATATAATGAACTGAAAAAAATAAACATCAATGTGAACGAAGCCGGGACTGACGATGATATATTCTACTTCAATAAAAACAAAAATCATAATCACTTCTTGGAATAGGACATTTGCCTCGTAAACTGCTGCGTCTCTAAGCCGTGAGTAAAAATTGAGATATAATCTAACTAATAAATAAAATGGCTCTAGAAGATTGAAAATAGGTAGAAACTACAGCAGAGCATGTATAGAATACCGTAAATTATTTGATAGTGTGTCACATACTTGGATCATTAAGGCTTTGGAAATGTGCAAAATTTTCTCGATGATAATCGGTCAGTTAAGTAACATATGTGTTACACGCTTTGGCGATCATGTCTCGAAAGAGACATGACTGACTGGACAAAAGATTATACCGCAGTAGGTTGCCATTACTTTCTGCGGTAGACTTGTTGCCGACCAAGACTACAGAAACCAATCTGTCCTGTTATTTCACTCATAGCTAGAAGGGGAAGGGATGTATTATATTAATAAATAGTAATTAATGGGGGATCAGTTTATTACTTCATAACAATAAAAAAATGATCCCCCACTTTTGCCCATTAGAAGCTTTAATCAAATTTTCAATTATTATATTCAGTCAGTCAGTTAAGTCACATACGTGATATACGTTTCGGCGCTCATGTCTCGAAAGTGACATGACTGACTGGACATAAAGTTATTAGGCAGTAGGCTGCCATTACTTTCTGCGGTAGACTGGTAGCCAGTCTATAGAACACAATCTGTCATGTTATTTAACCCATAACATGAGTGAGGAAATGGATTAATACCTTTCCGAAGGGTTGAAATTTCTTTATAAATAATAAGAAAACTTGGAAAACCACATTATACCTAAATTTGCACCAATTGTACTCTCATTTGTGTGAAAACCCTACGAAGCATCTTTCAAGAAAACTGTCTGTATCTGTTTCTGCCCAGTCTGTCCTTAAACCTCCTTTCGCATGGACTAAACAGTAATAACTCTGGATATAAAGTAAGAAAGCATGTGTTTAATTACCTATTCTTCATGGATGATATCAAACTGTTTGCCAAAGATGGCAATAAGTTAAAGGGTTTCCTCAATACTGTAAATTGTTTCGGTGAAATTATCGGTATGAATTTTTAGACGAGATAAATGTGCTAAATAACATTCAAGAAATGGAGAATTACAGAAACACACTTAATAGATATAAGAATTCTTACATAGATTAGGAAACTGGTGCAAGAAATGGCTTATAAAAGCCTAGGTGTCTAGGCGAATGAGATGGAACACAGCATACCCAAATGAAGAAAGTAAGACAAGAATAATGCAATGTTTCTGGTGCTAAATACCGAATTGAATTCACAAAGTAGAATGTCAGCCATAAACATTTTGGATGTCCCTTGGCTGCAATTCATTTTTAACATCCTTAATTAGACAATAGCTGACATTATGCAAATAGATAAGAAAAACGAGATTGTTTTTTTCCTTTCCACTTCATGCATCAACCGAAGGTTGCTGTTAACAGTTTCTATGTTCCCAGATCTGAATGAGGCAGAGAATTATTTTAACTGGAACTTATTCAAAGATATCTGAAAATACAGAAGACAGGATGAAGATCTGTTTAAAAAAATATGAAAGATATAAGAAACAGGCAACACATTCAAGGCAACAAATTCAAAAGGGAATTTCAAGTTGGTGAAGAAGTGCAATGGAACCATAATACTTCAGTGGTAAAGAATCTAAAAAGAAAACAAAAATCAAATGCCATACACTGAATGTAAAAACAATAATAAGATAAGCATCTTTATGATCAATACTCTGCATGTACGAAACAAATTGTACCAGTCAGTGGTTTTGTAGTGCAGGTTTAAAAATACGTAAATGAAGTATGATGTAATCAAATTGAAAATCGATAGAATTGACACTGTCCATCCCACAGAAACGTCGAGACCTTTCAGTATATTGAGTAAAATTTTTGAGAAAATATGACGAAAAAAATCTTCAGGGGGAAAACGTTGACATCAGATTTAGACATTTAAAATAATAATTAAAGGAACCGCCGATGAAATAAATACTGGAACCGAACCGATCCACATCTGGACAAGATAACAAATCTATATAAAAATGCAAAAGTCATAAATATCGTGGACGCGGTTAAGAGTGCAGCAAGAAATAATACAACAAAAACCGAAATAGGAAATAAATATATATATATTAAACACAGGAAAATACAAATACTTGGAACTCTGTTAGTAGAACGATATTTACGGGTTAGGTAGTAATACTATAATTGGGACTCGCAATGGTCGTACGGTAGTAGTCTTGTCTATCTCACTCTGTATTTGCTTATCGTTGCTCTTCTGCTCCTCTCCACCTCTTCTGAGGAGAAGTATATGTAGCAGATGTAAAATAACGGTAACTCCACTGATGTGCAGGGGGCTACGTAATAGTGAAAAGATTGGAAAACAGAAAGCCGGAAACCACATGCTAAACAGGGAACAAGGGATGAGCCTCTTCACCTCTTCAATAGACGTGGGTGGAGTGTGAACCG
Organism: Ascarosepion bandense; assembly: GCA_037127315.1. Lineage (NCBI taxonomy): Eukaryota > Metazoa > Mollusca > Cephalopoda > Sepiida > Sepiidae > Ascarosepion > Ascarosepion bandense. The sequence goes on from JBBBDQ010001164.1 coordinate 404,945, forward strand.
GGCGATAGGTTACTCTATCTACTCCAATTGAAAAAAATAAAATAAAATAAAAAGGAAGAGGAGTGAAAAGATTGGAAAAGAGAAAGCTGGAAACCACATCCTAAATAAGGAAGAAGGGATGAGACTCTTAACCTGTTCAATAGACGTGGGTGGAGTGTGAACCGGGCGATAGATAGATCTATCTACTCCAATTTTAAAAAAAAAACAAAGTGAGAAGATTGGAAAAGAGAAAACCGGAAACCACATCCTAAACAGGGAACAAGGGATGTGCCTCTTACCCTGTTCAAAAGACAATAAATACAAAGAAAATTTAAAAAAGTGGATCAGAAACTGCACCTCGCGTAAAGAATAGCAGAAAAGAAAGAAAATGTAGATAACGTTAATAAATATTATAAATTAAGAAGTTGAAGCGATCAAATAATAAAGAGTTTGATTAAATATTGGTGAAAACTGCAATAACTTAGTCTATAATTAAAGAATTGCTATTAATATGAATAGTCATTCCTCTTTGAGATGAACACTGACAATGTAAGTCACCTGTTTAGCGGTTGCAAATTGCCAGCAGAGATGATGCTCCTTAATAAGGTCTACATAAATGTGGATTAGTTATTGTGAAAGCCTAGAGAACAAATTGGAGAAAATTAAATTTTAGAAAGCTTAAGATATTCTGAGACTTTAATTTTCAGGGTGATGCTCCATCGCCGTCCGGATAATCCGGCGTCGGATAACGATACCAAGAACTGTCAAAATATTGATATCGAATGATACAAATATTCGAAGCAAGGTGATTGAGAAAATTACAAACTATTATGATTCGAAAATTGAGACAGCAAGGTTGTTTAGATGAGAGGAAAAGAATGCTCAATGCATTTTCAGTGTTAATTGTCGCACTTGGATTAACTCTATTAAAATTATGGGACATTCTTGACCAGTGAGGATAACATACCAAATTCGAGTTATCAAAAACCTTTTTTTTTTCTTGACTGCATATAACTGAGGAAAATAATGTCTGGATGTGCGTTTTGGTGCAGTGGATATCGGTTCGGAACGAAAAAATCGCGGCTCCGAGTTCGAATTCCAGTTGAAATCATTGCATTCACTTCCGCGCAAGTACAATTGGAAAAGGTATTAACCCGTCTCTTCAATTCAGTTAGGGGTTAACAGGACAGAGTGGGTTCTATAGACTTGGCTGGCAACCAGAATACCGCAGAAAGTAATGACAATCTATTTCGGGACATGATCGCCCAAGCGTGTTTCACGCATGGCACTTAACTGACTGACTGATGTCTGTCTGAACTCTTGTACCTTGGCAGATAACATAATGTACCCGGTGTATTAAAAAGCTTATATTGTGACAAAACAAACTGATTGAAAAGAGAAATGCCAAGAAAGTGCATTTAGTGTGTATCCATAAATAATTAAATTTCGAATAGAATTTTCATCCTCATCAACATGCGTTACTGTCTTTTTGTTTGACATCTGCGCTAGGAATGCAAATGTTTTATCTGGAGACTGCAATTAAAACATATGTTTTATATCCAGATTTACTAAACCAGTTACTTGTATAAGTTTTAAAATGTGATTTAGAATTGTTTTAGAATCTGTTTGGCTGATACACATCAGAAGATACAAGTATTGTTAAGCTTATATATTTCACTCAGAGAGACATTAATTTACCAACTCATAAAATGAAATATCAACTTGCAAAATGAATGAATGTATAATCTTTATGACAGTTTCTCTTATCTGTAGAGTTTAATGAGTGAAAGAGTACACCAAACCTCACGAAAACTCAACAAAATGAGGAATATAAATTAAAAAAATAACATTGATTCAAATCTTTTAATCTTTATGTTGTGGATTCCGGGTGAGGAACCGAACAAAATAAAGAGCAGCAAAAAAGGTATTTGAGATAGAAAAATCGGTTATATTAACCGTAAAGATACAACTGGAACGCAAGTTAGTAATCCAGGAATACGATTAGTAAGGAATATGTGTATATATACAAGTCTTTGAAGTGAAGCCGTGCTGGAATTAGTATATCCATGTAATACTATTCTGCCTGAGTGGAGCTCAGAGCTACTATGATTACGGATACTGAATTCTCTGTGAAATTGACTTATTGACCAGTCTTACGGTTCTGATGTATGGCAGGAGTATATGTATACTCAAGTGGAGTCCATTATCATAGAAAAAAAGGAGGTCCCACAAAACTTTATATAGAAGAAGAAGAATATGCAGCCTCAACTACAATACACAATTAAATAGCCTTCTGTGTAGTGAAGATTAGAGCCATCAATTTATAACAATTATACATGTTTGCAATTTTCTCTGAGCCCGTGACAAAATAAAGTTAGCTTTGTACTCTTCAATAGTTAAATAATTAACTCACCAAATAAAAAGTTAATTAAGCTAGTTACTTTGCTTAAATATAGAATGCTTTAAAATTAATTAACTTTTTATGTACAAATATCACATAAACAGCTCGGGTTGAGTAAATCGATAATTGATATGACAATGCAGTTGAGAATATTACATGTAGTAATGGAAATGAGTTTTAAATATGAAAATTAAACACTTTTAAATTTCTTTTACACCAAGCAAGACAGTAAAGCCACTAAGACACAAAAAGTTAAATTTTGTGTAAGAATTACGAAGAGAAACATTAATAATGAGTGAGGAGAGAAAGAAAAATCAGCTGAAATATAGATAACAATTGACATTGCATTTAAAATATTGCAGATTAAAGTTGGAGCCGGAAGGGAGTTCCACAAACGAGAAGTACGAAAAAACTGTTAGCATAGAACTTGCACATACATTCAATCAGCTCAACTGTAAATTGATGAGATCTCCCTGCTAGTCAAATACTGCGCTTAAATTAATAAGTGTGGGTTCCATGACGAAGAGCCCATTTGAACAATTACCGTGAAAATATTTATTGAACGACACAGACAGGCCAAATTACAGCGGTTTGATAGTGACTGAAGCCGAGTTGCCAGATCAGGACTAATAAACCTGCTGATTCTTTTATGGATTTTATTAAGAAGCTCAAGGTAAATAGCAGTGGCAAGGGAAGTTTTAACTTAAAACTTAGAATTAATGCAGATTAATATGTTTTTTTGAAAGTTCGGGTTCGTGTTCGTCTTAAGAGACAAACTTCTGCGCTAACATATTATTACGAAGCTGGAAAGTATAATATCAAGTTTTTGCCGATTTAAAATTTCATCTTTAAAATGAAAAACTTAGTGTTTTTGAAAAACCTTTATTCATAACATTAACGCTCTTTGCTCTCTTTAACTTGATTCCATATGTCAATGAGCTTATAAAATTATTTAGGTTTTGATGTGAAATATGAATCTAACTCGTGTTAGGGACGGGGCACATAGAAGAAGATCCAGGTATCATTGAATTTACTTTTTTTTTTTTCGTGTCGTTCTTTTTTTATATATATATTAACCCAATTGAGCACGCGTGTCCGGTCTGGTTTGGTGGGTAGTAAAGATACGGCTTGGAAGCTTTCAACGTGCCTTCCTCAGGATCAAAGTTCACAGCGTGGGTGAGGAAGATCACCGTTGTAATAAACGACTTGAAAACCAGCTACGGTGACGAGGCCATCAAAACTAGCGACCCGAAGGCGTCATTATATCTGGTGCCGCATTGACAGCATAAACGCTGACCCAGGCTTCCGGACTGACAGCGTCATAATAAATTACGCATGGGGATATGTTTAAATAATAACAATATGCACAAAATAAATTCTTTTTCTTCTATAATCCATGTTCTTTCAAGACGTAGGCGATCATGGCTTTCCACATCTCCGTATTGATTTCTTTTTCGTATCCATCCTTTCCAAAACCTCGTCATTGCTCACATGCTCGATCCATGATATACACAACATCCTTCTTTAGAACTACATTTCATTTGCTACAAGTTTTTCTTTCATCTTTGATGATATTGTCCAGCATTCTCTGCCATATTGAAGAAGTGACAACACATAGCAATCCAGTACTCTTTTCTTTGTTTCTAGCGAAATTGTCCTGTTTCTTAATACTTTACTCAACTTCTGGAATGCATCCTAGTGCTTAGGATCGCAGGACTATAAATTCATAGAAACTGCTGTGACCACTAAGTGAGGGGTCAGTTTATATATTGATTGAAATATTGAATTGATCCTCCACTATATACCCGCAGCATCCTTCTTTAGAACCACATTTCCATTGCTTGAACTTTTTCCTTCATCTTTGATGAGATTGTCCAGCATTAACTGCCATATTGAATAACCGACATCACATAATAATCCAGTACTCTTTTCTTTGTTAAACGAAATTTTCCTCTTTCTTAATACTCTACTCAACTTCTGGAACGCGTCATTTGCCATGCCAATTCGCCTTCGGATCTTAGTATCGCACTTTCCCGTCTTCTGTTAAAACACATCCTAAAATGCCCCTTTTACAAACCGGCCAAAACTTTTGTACTTGATATGAATAATAATGAGAAAAATTATTTCTAAAGATGAAGATGGTGCTGATACTGATGAAGTTATGGTAATGCTGATGATAACTTATGCTGTTTTACTTTTGATCTTCCGCAATAACTGATTTTATTATTATTATTTTTTTTTTTAGCCAAGGTATTCTATTTAGGAATTTTTCAAACTATATTCAAAATTGTCTTTCGATTTTTTAATGATTGATGAATTTATAATTCCCTACTGGAAAATTGAATATCTTATTTCCTTTCGATTTTTCTAACTTTTACTTGTCTGTCTTTTTTTGTCGACTTATTGATCAAAAGATTGAAAAACAAAGATCGTTGGAAAATATTGACAGGCTTATTGCCGTTGGCAGAGGCAAAACTTTTTGATGTGCAAAATTGAATGGACACTGAGATGAAAATTAATATGTCTTCAACGTTTCTGCGTATGCATATATCAAAATGGGAAATGTGTATATATCTTGTGGCCTAGATTCTACAGACAAAATATATCAACAAACATAGAAATAATTATTTGTGAAAACAATCAGATAATCAGTAATTAGTTTTTTTTTAAAACCCAAAGACATCCGACATTTTCTAAGGTCATCTTCATGGGCAAATGAAAAAGACAAACTTATTTTACCTGCGATAAAACCTGTATTCTGTTGTGATAGGGATTTAAGCACACGCGGGAATGTCAGTCAGTTAAGTGCCATACGTGAAACACGCTTGGGCGATCATGTCTCGAAAGAGTCATGACTGACTGGGCAGAAGATTATCCCGCAGTAGGTTGCCATTGCTTTCTGCGGTAGACTGGTTGCCAGCCAAGGCTATAGAACCCAATCTGTCCTGTTATTTAACCCATAACTGGAGGGAAGAGATGAATTAATACTTTTCCCAAGGGTATTTGCGCGTAAGTGAATGCAATGAATTCAACTGGAATTCGAAATCGGCTCCCCGAGTTCCGAGCCGATATCCACTGCACCACAACGCACATCCTTGAGTTAAAAATAAACTATTGGAGCCGTCCTTCATGTATTCCATTGTAACATCAAGAATATGATTTGACAACTGGAAAGTATTAGTATAAAAATAAGTCAACACAATAGTTGAAGTTGAGGTATTGTCCGATGAATGCTGGCTTGTGATATACGAATGTCTTGAAACAATTCTCTCTTCAAGATATTTGTACATCCAGGAATAGTAGATTGTTATTGTTGTCTATTTCCATTGTGAGCTATGTCGATATTTTTATTGAGTTTATATGGCCCAGTACCGGTTGAATATAACAGAAAGGATGAGGGCAACAATCAGAAATATGTAAACTGGGTAAATACTACTTTATCTCGAAAGTATAGTCAACTATATTACTTTATCAAAATCTATACATATTTCTATATATTATTATAGATATTATAATAATATAATATATGTAATAGTAATATTATTAGCTCATATTAATCATTTGAGCAAAATAAATTTAACGTAGTTATAAAAATGTGGTCTTCTAAAAACATTTTCATTTTCATAATGCTGATCTGAGATAAGAGAACAGTAAAGTATGAATAATAATAATAATAATAATAATAATAATAATAATAATCGAAAAAAATTGTCATAATATAAAGACCTGGAAATTGAAATAGAAAAAATGTAGAAATTGAAAACAAAAATCGTGCCAGTAATAGTGGGTACACTTGGAATGATAAAAAAGGGAACAAAGCAACACATTAAAGGAGTCCCTGAAAACCCCAGCTTAAGAGATATACAAAAAATTGTTTTGTTAATTATAGCCTACACACTAAGGAGAACTTTGTCTATGTAACGTTAGGGATGTTAGGGGAGATAAAAAAAACATGAAATGAAGCCATAACAACACAGCACGACCTGCCTTATATATTACCGCAGATTTGGTAGATAGTGCGACCATAGCAGACATCGAAATATGATGAAAAATGGCACAATAATAATGATAGTATATGAGTGAAAATCGAAAAATATTTTCAATTCGTGTTGTAAGAAATAAAATTCCATAAAACTTTATTGTTGATAATCGTGTAAAGATGAATGGAAAAAATTATTGTAAATACTAAAATCTATTTCAGTGACTTGACATTTAAAATCGAACAGCAGTTAATAGATTAAAATGAAGTAATATTAATTCAGATACATGGCTGATCAACTGTTGGGACTGTATCCTATTTCTTTTAGTTTTGTTTATATTAAATCATACATTTCCGATTCATCTTAACATAAAACAAGACAGATTGAAGCAAGAATTTTAATAATGATAAAAATCTTAAGGTGAAGTTCACACTGTATTTCTTCTGTAAATATCCTGAAAATTGCCAGTAACTTTCGGTTAATGTCAAAATTATTGTCAAAACTTTGACTTGACTAATCTCATATAAAATGTTTATATATATATATATATATATATATATATATATATATATATATATATACAGGTAAAGAGGATCCAGTGTTTTACGATTTTGAGTTTCCCAGCATTTACTTCTTTATAAAAAGTGCTAAAATATTTATTCTGATTAGTTAAAAGGAACAAACACATAAGTTATGTTTTCTCACATACATAAATAGCAATCGGATTGTTTCTTGTATTTAAAGGAAAATCCTTTTCTGAACTAACATCTAACATTGCCTGGTGACGAGATTGATATCTGGAAACATAGACATTTCCGTGTCGTAATGTATTTTAATTCATAATTATATGATTATATATATATATATATATATATATATATATATATATATAAAGGTGTGAAAAAAAACACAAAAATAAAACTTAGCTTAGCTGACTTGTTTTGTCTTTTAACAGACTGCATCAACCCATATTTCATATATGTATATATGTGTGTGTGTGACTTTAAATATATATATATATATATATATATATATATATGCATATATATGTTTGTACGTTTGCACTTATATATATATTTATATATGTGTTTATATATATATATATATATATATATAATTGTAGATACATATAGTGTATAAGTGAAAAACCTCACATTAACTGTCTCTCCCTCTCTTTCTCTTTCTCTCTGTATATATATATATATATATATATATATATATATATATATATATATATAAGTGCGAACAGAAAGAATGCGTAAATTTAAACGAGAAGATTCATGCCGACTTCAAATATCGTGAGGTCACCGTTATCATGTTCTCATTCGTCAACGCTACAAAACCCTAACCCAACGACAAACCAACCCTGACGAGATAGAATGTCATAAAGATATCGTCACGAAACTTCGAAGTCGGCATAAATCTGCTCAGCTAAAGTAAAAAAAAAATTGTACTTAACAACACCTTTCTCTACCTCGACATCGAACAGTTTGTAATTAATGACCTGCTTGACAAAGGAATTTTATCAGTCAAATTTACGTGTCGCAATGTAAATTAAAATTAGTTAAATGTTATTAATAGTGAATTCCCATATTTGAAAAGTCACTCTCTCTAACATCGCTTTATTTAGTCTAATTTTATTTAGTCTAATTTTTTGAATATTCGTAAATTTTATATTATCGATACGAAAGTTTTACGAACTTTGGAGAATCTAGAAACGAGAAAGATGTGTTCAAAAGGCGCGATTTCTTGGCGTGGTCGAGTCGACTAAACGCACGTCTAACGATGGTTTCTGCTCCTGTTTAAAATCATGTCTAATGTCGCATTTATCTATAAGTTTTCTCATATATTAAAACCGCTGAAAGAACAGGAATGTCTATTCAAATATACGCTGCCACTATAAATAATTCCTTATGATAAAAGCATATATATGTACTCATCCGCATATAGATTTGTTTTGCTGTATCACAGCTCAACAGTACAGTTAGATATCTGATTACTTTTAATCAGAATTTAAACCCAACCAAATTCTCGTCTGTCGGCGATTCTACCTCTGAGCTATAGGATGAATATAATTCAGAAAAGATTTTTGATTTATTACAATTCCAATGGGCAATACATATTTTACCGCATAATGATGTTATTATTGTGGCTCGTCAGACCCAAATGTTTCAACAGTTCATCCTCAAAATATCCCCCACCAGAAGATTTTTGCAGAGACGCTCACATGTCCATATTTAGAATAGACATTTGCCAATAAATTCTCGCTCATTTAAAAATAAACCCAAAGAATAGAAAAAAGCAATAATAAAAACAATAGACGATTGATTAATGGAAAGCAGAGAAAAAAAGAAAAGAAACAGAAACAAGAAAAAAGAAAAGAAAAGAAATAAAATACACAGTATCCAGAGAACAAAAATGTTATAGACGTCTATAGCGTCTATAACGTCTCGTCTGCTTTCTTAGAAAAAAATGACGTGGAAAATTTAACATTGGAATTTAGTTTCAAATATAATGGGATATATTTACGGTACAAAAATAAATTCTACATCATAATTTTAATACAATTTGAGAAAATAACAACTATTATTATTACTTTAAAAATTCATATTAATTTATAAATTCAGCTAAAATAATTAAAATTACTAAAAAATAAAAATTATAATTAAATATAGAAAAAGGAATAGTTAGAAAGAGAAACCTATATATATATATATGAGTAAACGTTGAAGTCAACATGCAGAGAGAACAGATTGTTTCATGCCAGACGAAATCATACGGCCTTATTTGCTGATTTGTACTCAGATTTTAAATATTTAAGTGATGAAAGCATATATATACAGGGTCTAAACGATAAATTGGTTTAAGATCTCAGACTTTAAACCTTGATAAGGAAGGGAAATTTAAAGACATTTAAGATTTGCGTATGTTTATTTAACTGCTTTATTAAATACAAACATTTTATTCTATGCGTCCACCTTCTGCGTCAACAACTTGCTGAATGCAAGCCCTAAAAGCACGACAGGCCTTGACAGCAGACTCTTTCTTGATAGCGCGGAATGCTCGCCTTATGGAGGTCTTCAGGGAGGCCACATTGTTATGGGGGCGAGCATTAGAGACTTTCTCAACATCGCCCCATAACTAATAGTCGCAGTGTTTCAAATCTGGTGAACTAGAGGGCCAGATATTTGATGGCACAAAAAACGGCAACTCTCTAACTTCTCCAAGCCCTCCTTCCCCATTCTATGTCCCAGGAACATTAGTTGCCTCTTCCTGATGCTCAGTATTAATTTTCATCTCGTCTCCATCCCTTCCAAAACCTCATCATTGCTCTCATGCTCAGTCCATGATATCCGCAGCATGCTTCTGTAGAACCACATTTCTGCTACTTCAAGTTTTTCCTTCACCTTTGAAAATATTATCCAACATTCACTGCCATAATGAAGAACCGACATCACATAGCAATCCAATACTCTCCTCTTTGTTTCTAGTGAAATTTCCCTGTCACTTAATGCTTTACTCAATTTCTGGAATGCATCTTCGCCATGCCAATTCGCCTTCGGTTGTTCTATTGACGCTCTATCTCGATATCAAGCAACTAACAACAAAAATGCTTGTCAATATATTTTTATCATTAACCAAATAAGAAACCGCAAATTAAGCATCATCCCAAAATAACACTGTAGGAAATCATTTTTTTTTTTTCAGATGTTACGTTACACATTACTTATACATTTCTCCATGGCCTCAATGAAGGCAAACCTGAAAGGAAAAGAAGTTTTTTACAAGTGGTATTTTGACAGAGGTTTACAATATGTGGTACTTGTACTAGAATTGTTAGAGACTGAGTAAAAACAGAATAGGGTACCGGATTGGCAGATTGGAGTAGATAGACTAACCTATCGCCCGATTCACACTCCACCCACGTCTATTGCAGAGATGAAGAGGCTCATCCCTTGTTCCCTGTTTAGGATGTGGTTTCCGGCTTTCTCTTTTCCAATCTTTCTCACTCCTTTTCCTTTTTTTTTCAATTGTAGTAGATAGACTAACCTATCGCTCGGTTCAAACTCCACCCACGTCTATTGAAGTAGTGAAGAGGCTCATCCCTTGTTCCCTGTTTAGGATGTGGTTTTCGGCTTTCTCTTTTCCAATCTTTCTCACTCCTTTTCCTTTTTTTTTCAATTGAAGTAGATAGAATAACCTATCGCCCGATTCACACTCCACCCACGTCTATTGAAGAGTTGAAGAGGCTCATCTCTTGTTCCCTGTTTAGGATGTGGTTTCCGGCTTTTTCTTTTCTCTTTTCCAATCTGTTCACTTTCACGTAGCCCCCTGCACATCAGTGGCGTTACCGCCTTGCTCGGGATGATATGATTAAAATATATATATATATATATATATATATATATATATATATATATATACATTCAAAACAGTTTCATTAATGAAGGAAATGGATATCACTTTCTCTTCTGCTTTATATCTACTGAGGAAAGCAATCCTTGAACTGAGCAGGCATTCTTTGCTGTCTGCGAGTCCACAGATGATTGCCAGAAGAATGTTAAGTTTCTTCCTTGTTTTCGCTCAGAAAGAATTTATTCCTGCTGCGTTTTCACAATCTAAGAGTAACTTGGTCATTCTCGAAATAATCAGTAGGTAGGTATGTTCTCATCTGTGAAATCCACTCGGCACCCTTCGAGGGACCAGTGCCCAAGTGTTGTTCATAAACTGTAGAAGGATATCAGGTCTATGTCTCTTTAAAATCCGTTAAAATATCATGAATAGAGACTCTCCTTACGCCTATGTGTCACGATACGTTCTCTGCTGGATCCGAGTCTCTTAGCGAGACTGTTTTCTCTACTATCCGGGTAACGGAGATGCGCATACTGGGGCTTGGTGTCTAGCATCTCCACTTGATCCACACACTAGTGGTTCGATTTTATTCAGTCACGTGTGTCTTCTTATCAATATCATTTTCGGTTTCGAAAGCTAAGATGTTAGAGACACTTCAGTCGAATTTCTTTTAATCCTTCATAGCGTGTTGTTATTTTTGGCTGTGCATAACAACGTTCTAGTAAACCTATAGGACGTCTAAGAGGTAATTGTTCCCAATATTCTACAGCTCCCATTTATCAATAGCTGCTAGTTCAACAGTTTTCCAGATTATTTCATTGTATCTCTGGCAATGGCCATTGACTTATCTCGTATTGTTCTACTTACGGCTATTCTTAGCTCTTGTAGGAATCACTCTACGCGTTCGGACATCTGCGTCTAAAGATCATATGCAAAAGAGGTATTGTCAAATATTTTATGTAAAATTCATAGATGTGTTATCCAATGAAATAATTTGTACTATTATGTATAGCGAGTAAGCATGAAAGCAATTAAGTCCCAATTTTCAATTTCAGATTGATATTTAGTATATGTTCAGTAATTATAGCAATTTGCAGTGTCAAGAGATTATTTGCAAGAACTAGAATTTAGTATTATGGCTCGTAAAAAGGAACTAACAATGAATGAAAAGAACTATATAATCAAAGAAATTTTCAAAGGAAAGTAAAGGATTTGTAAAGGGATCATTGAACAATCAAGAAAATATGTCAAATGGGAATTCAACCAAGGAAAAAAGTCTCAGGTTGAATTCAAGAATTTAACAAAGCGAGATCAATCACATATCCGAAGAGAATTATTAAGAAACACAAATGCGTCAAATGCGTTCATATTTGAGGCCGCTGGAGCTCCAATGGTGTCGAGGGAAACAAGGTGTAAATCATTAAAGAAGATTGCTGGTGTAAAAAGTCAAATAAAGAAACCAATTTTAACAAAAAAAACATAAGGAAAGAAGATTGCAGTGGGCAAAAACTGATTTCAATAAAGTGCTTTTTACAGAGGAATCAAGGATCACCCTAGACGGGCTCAAGAATGGGTTTTCAAGCAACATGACCAAAAAGGCGGCGGTGGGATCATGATATAGGCTGGGATTATTGGTAATGAGCTCGTGGGTCCATTTAATTTGAAAGACGGGGTTAAAATTAATTTCAAACGTTACTGTGATTTTCTAGAGCAATATTTCTTTGAATTAATTGATAACCAATGTTTAGCCAAGCGTAGATCAATTATCTTTATGCAAGACAGCGCACCAAATCATGCACCAAAGTTTACTAAATCCTGGTGGAAAGAAAAGCGATTTGTTGAAGATTCACTAATGAAATGGCCTTCAAATAACTGTGACTTGAATCCCATTGCGAACCTGTGGAGTATCCTTAAGAGCAATATTTATTCTAATGGAAGGCGATTTAACAGAAACTGTGACCTCCGGAGGCAATTAAATTTGCTGCAAAAAACTTACCAGCTGCTAAAATTGCAAATCTAACATCAGATGTTGACAATAGACTGCTAAGTGTCATTGAAAAGAAAGAAGCATTTGTGCAATAAATTTTAGGAGGTTCTTATTATTTTTTGTTAATATATCTTTTATTTTTAAAATAATTTTTTTTATGTTTTTCCTTTAAGAAATTGACGAATCTGTTCTAAAATCTTTTCGTATTATTTTTTTACATTAATTTTACAATGTTATATTAATGTAAAAGTATCAAAATAAATAGTTGCAAATAAGCTACTGACTGTCAAATTAGTTTGTTTTTTTAACTTAGTAAAATTTTTCCAGCCAAAAACAATATTTTTATCTATAACTATATATCTAAGTTAATCATACTGAGTAGAATCTAAACAACACCATAACAGGACTTTTAACATTAAAGACGCAACTCTTTATACCAATTCATAACTTGCATATAATCTCTAGACGCTGTTTAGTTAGGAACAACCGAGATGGATTGAACTCGGTTACTAGGTTGTCAAATGCATAAACGAGTACTTTACTTCTATAGATCAGAGTTTTTCAACATGGCTGACTGATATCGCCCACCTGTGAAGGCTTTCAGCTGTTGGGTGGACGATGAGCAATTGAAGAGAAAATAATGGTGGTCAATATATAATTTTGAGCATTAAAAATGTATTTCAACATATGCTACGCAAGAAAATACCTTGCATATATTCTCTAGAAGCGTTTTATATGAAGCCATTTTGCTCAAAGGAATATATGCAGGTAAGCGAAAGACCAAAATAACTGAGAAAAGTTCTTGTATGACCGTTGTAGAGGATACATCTACGCAGGGTATCGCTGGTGGAAACCTCGAATATTCCTCAATTACTGTCGATATGAATTTGTTGCGAGTTTTTGACGAAAGCGGACCTTTAAAATTCAGCGCGATTCTTTAATAGGATTGTGTGGCTTTTTTAACCTTGTTGGTTCTATGATTGTAGAAACTGAGTTTATTATCAGTGTAAATTCTTCTTGAGTTGGCAATCTCTTTCAAATTCTCATATGAGAAGAGTAGGTGTGCAACACGCGTGTAATTCTTGGCTGGGGCAACTCTCTGTGTATTCTCTTTAATCCTTCTTTGTCAGCACCCGGGATACATACACGAGACAGGACGTAGACAGCTGCGTTTTCTATACTGGACGATTACACGTGCGGGATTTGAATTGAATAATTTGCACTACACTTTTTGAAAGGATGATAAAATATAATAGTTGCGGTGTAAAACCATCAAACGTTGACAATTTGAGGATTGTCATTAACCGAAATGTTTTCTATACCATTGTTTCGTGTTATTAACAGTGACTCGATCAGAATTTTCATCAGCTTGAAAAGCAAACGTAAATAGAAAATATTAATAGATTCGATATTTACTTTTGTATAATACAAAATAATGTGGCACAAGACTAAAATTAGGAATGGGGGATAGGCAGGGCTTTATCTGCCTCAGATTATGCCAGCTACAATCAGACTCTACAGTAGTTTTTACACTAAACATTCTTACTACAAGCGCCATAATACACCAATGACACTATGTATAATTTATCTGTTAGCTGTGGGTATTAAATAAACAATTTTAAAAATGAAAACCTAGATGACGATGAACTAAAGATGAACTAAACAAAAGGCTATTGCAAGAAAAAATCATCATTGTTACTAAATTCTATTAAATTTCAAAAATTAAATGCATTTTAATAAGCACTGATTCAATAATTATTCAAGGTACGCTTACATTTTCGGGTCACTTTTATATGTGTAAATTATGACAGGAGAGAATACAAACATTTTATCTGAACAAAAAGTAATCTTACATAGGGAGATGGCTCATTTTAATCTTTTAATCTCCTTGTTTTAACATAATGCATATGTATCCAGTACACTTCGTGAGAAAGCGATAACATATGCAAAGAAGATTATTCAATGCGTGTTTATTGCTAGTTAAAAAAAAAACTTCTCTCATTTCGAAATCCTCTGATACTCGTCCCCCTTTTGACATCTACATCAGCTGTTCCGTTGCGTTCTCATTATTTACGGCCAAAGTCCGATGTCTCACTTCTTTTCAAGAGCGGTAGCAAAACGATTAAAGAGCTAAGCCTATAGACTAATGGTCTACATAAAGTGGCGATACGGTGTTTTGACAACAAACTCACTTCGATATGGACCGTAAGGCATTTAACTTTCAACTACCTCGTCGTGTATATATATACAATATCTGCCAAAAAATGAAATCACATAATAATACAAATATATAAATATGAAAAGATACATATTAAGTTATAAAAAAAAAATTATTGCATTAAACAAACACCAGTGTCCAGGTTTATATCGATCCCGAAACAGAAGTTCTATACATTCATATCAAACAGTTCACATTCAATTTGCTTATTACGTCCACAGTAGTAGTCTTGTTACGATGGAGCATGTTCGGTTTTCCGATAACAATATGTCCAAATTAGTCCAGATTGTGGGTGATATTCTTTAGAGGTACCTCAACATCTCTATGGGTTATTTAATGCCAGAATCTAAATATATGAACACTATTATGTAGCTTCAACTAAATATGTTTTACAAGCGATTGTAAGTCTTCAATTAAAGACAAAATGATTGTAAAATTAACTATCAATATGAACCATTGGTCATTTTTTATGAAACGAGCCCTTTATTTTAATCACTGGAGTATAGGATCTCCATTCTTTGTGTAGTAGTACTCCTTTCGGAAGTCATGAGTTATCTCCCTCTCCTTTAATTGTCACCACTGTTGTAGCCTGGTATTGAACTCACAACTCTTTGGGATAAGTCACAAGAACTAACCAACATCTGCATCCTTAAGGACACATGGCCCAGTGGATATAGACGTTATTTAGTTCCTGTGACTTGACCCAAAAAGTAGGCTACAGCAGTGGTGAACAAGTAATTTGCAGGGTTACAGAGAGATGACTCATGACTTCAGATCGTGGCATTACTACTACGCAAGAAATGAGAATGATATACTCCAGTGATTGTAATAAAAGGTTCGGTTCGAAATTACTATCACCTGAAAAAGGCCGGAGCGTACAACGGTCGAAACGTCGTACAAATGACAACAAAGATGACGACAATAGTCCGAATAATGTAAGTATTGCAAATACTAACTCATCTCAGAAATATAGACAAATGGGTGCTCACTATAACTCACGATAACTGTTACTCTAAAAAGTCCTACCACCCGATTTCTGGATGAACCTGAGAAAAATATAAGAGGTGGTTCCAAGCTCCTCAAAATGTTCAATCTCCTGACCAGAAGTTTTGCTGCTGGATGTAGTTTATCTTCATACTCAGAATTATCGGTAAACTTGTATATGTATATGTATTGTTGGTTATTCTACTGTAAATATGCATCGTTGGTAATTTTTTAAATAAAAATCTATCGATGGTATTTTTAATATAAAAATGTATTTTTATGCTTTCATAGTGTTTGGGAGATCCGCATTTGCCCAAAGCTGGGGTCCTAAAAATTGCTACTACTTCTGTTTAGAGTGAACCTGAGAATAACTCAAATAAAAGGTGGTTTCAAGTACCCTTAAAATCTACAATCTTTTGATAAGAGGCCTTACTACTGGATGTAACTTGCCGTCATACCCAGGGCTAAACCCCGCTAGGCCACTAATACATGGAGTTTTTTCTTTTTTTTCTTTCTTTTTCTTTTCATTTTTTTTTTTTTTTTTGCTTATTTTTACCGTATAGTTCATTCTGCAAAAGGCTCGATGGCCACTCAAGACAGAGGGTTAATTTGCTAAGTAGTTTCTATGGATATACTTTATCCTCGACGGAGAGAGTTTATTGTCTTACCCAATACTAAGTAGTCCAGATGATTCAGAAAAAAAACGAAACCAATTCATCAAAATGATATCAAAATTTTCGGCCAGTCACTACTTGCTGAGATGAAAATAGTACACCTTCTGACAGTATCTCAATCCATCGTTTAGCATCCGCGTCTCTGCAGTAGGTGGTAAGGTTGACTTGATATATCTTTCGTTGATAACAACTACAAGGTCATTCAAGATGATGGAACGCATGTGCGCATCACCGTAGGTATCTTCTTGTGATCCGCACCCGAAACCTGACGCTCCTCTGGCGCAGCTGGCACTTCCAAGATTCAAAAAGAACGTCTTGCTTTTTCATTTCAAATTTGAAGATGCCAGGATTGATCTTTTACACCTTAGAAATAGAAACGAAAATGCTAAAACTGCCAGCGAAATGTAATATTACTTCAGAATGTCAACATTTTACGCCCACTAAATATGTTTTCAAATATCTGGCTCCACCAGACATTCTTATTTGCCTCTTTTTCTTTTTCTGATTAATCGCAGCGAATGGGATTTTTATTCCATATATTAACATCATTTCTGATAGCAACAATTTGATAAATGAAGTTTTATAATAAATAAAATATATTTAATAAAATAATTATTTTAGACTGACTTTGCAAACTAAAAAAACAAGTATAGTTGCCAATTATTAAAATTAGATATAAAATAATTCTACCCTTCTAGAACATGACCCAATCAAGAAAAGGCCACCTCGTTAGCCAAGAAATAAATATAAATAAACGCAAGCGAATTAAAAATGAACACTCCCAAAAAATCTCTACCATTCGACTATGAAGACGCATGGATAAAGACAGAAGGAATCTTTGAAACTAGAGTTAGAGGCTTTGACGGTGCAGTGAACTGCAAACTCATTGGAATATATTTGTTACAAGAACTAAATAAAATAATCGAGAAAAATGACAGAGACGACGTTCTCATAAACTTAAGAAACTTAACTATCGCCCGGTTCACACTCCACCCACGTCTTTTGAACAGGTGAAGAGGCTCATCCCTTGTTTCCTGTTTAGGATGTGGTTCCCGGCTTTCTTTTTTTCTTTTTATTTTCCAATGTTTCATCCCTTCCTTTTTAAGATGTGGTTCCCGGCCTTCTCTTTTCCAATCATTTTACTCTTAAGTAGTCCCATGCGCCTCAGTGGCGTCACCGCCTTGCTTGGGGCGATATGATAAAAAAAAACTATAACAAAAATTCATAAAGATTTTCAAAAATATGAGCTTTGAGATAGAATAAAAACTAACCAAAACGATGTAGAATTTCTAGATGTCCCATTTAACGTAAGAAAAGCTACATATAAACCATAGAGAAAGATCATTGATAAACCAATGTATATAGACACATCTTCCAGTCAACCGCCAATCATAATCAAGCAGATACCACAATAATTTAACCGTAGGATTTCCGACAATAGTTTCAATGAAACCATATTCAACGAAGCTAAGAAAGTCTGTGAAACATTCCTGAAAGAAGGTGAATTTAACTTAACAGCTATATACGCAACACACAGCAACAAAAAAGTCGACAGGAAATTAAGCACGATATGGTTCAACCCACCGTACAAGAAAAATGAAAAAGCAAACGTATGAAAAATAGTTATTAACACTTCTCTACTTAATTCATTCACCTGAAGATATTGAACAAAAGCACACTATGTACAGTTGCACTGAAAACATGTCACAAATAATAAAAAAACACAAAAGGAAAACAATCAACAAACCACCTGAACATATTAAATCCGCTTGTAACTGTAGAATGAAGAACTAATATCTCTTAGCAACTGTTTGTTGAACAATGTAAAATATCAAGTTCCTATAGAATCAGTAGACAATGAAGGAAAATATACATAGGAGTAACTCAGGAACTCTTTAAAAAAATTACGTATATAAAAAAGCATTTAGAAATTGTAAAAACACGGAAAGCACAATACTTTCTAAACATATCTGGGAGATTCAAAACAAATCACATCAAAAATATCATGGAAATTATGGAAAAGATCATTGGCCTTAAACAATCAATGAAAAAATTGTACAGTTTGCCTGAATTAATAAAAATAGCAATAATTACTTTCCCATACTAATACTATTGTTCGCAAACTACTAATAGTAATAGTACTACATAAACGATCAGAACTTATTTCAAAATGCAGACACGAAAACAAAAGGTTATCACGTTACTTAAAAATCGAAAACTGAAAACGAACAAGAATAAATAAAATTAAATAAAATAAATTACTTTTCTACCGCTTTTGGACTCATTTGTTTCATTTTGGAAGTGAACTCGAATGGGTATGTTTAATTTGTATGTTTGAGAGGGTAAGCTGTGTAATGTGAGTGTAGTATGGTAGTCTTCTATAATTTTACAGGGTAAAGTCGATAAATTATCCTATAAATGTTATAAACACTAACATCTCATTGAAAGAGATATATTTACCAAAATTGCACAAATATATCTTAAAATACGAAAGTGTATATTTATGTAATGAAATCGCATTTGCTTCAACCAAGCCGCTAGATGATTTAGATCCTCCTGATTCTTTTCTGGACGGTCTCCTTGCATAGGTTTATGAATACTGCGAACATACTTGTCTTCAGTCCAGCTTAACTGCAACCCACACATAATAATCAAAGGATTTGCAAGTCTGGTGAGTTAAGTAGCCAAATGTAAGAGGTGATGTGGTCGAAAAAAATGTAGAGCAGCACAACATTTTTAAGGTTTTGATGCAGGGCTCGCTGTTGATTGTGACGCTTTGTGTGAAGAGGAATGGAAGCATAACAGCGCAATCACTAGTGATCACGACAAACACCTTCGTAATCACCATTAAACTTATCAAACGCTTTCCGAATCTTCTGCATAATCCTCAAATTGACACTGAAACATTCTGAATATTCGTATTGGAGCTTCTGGCGCGAATACCAAGCCGTACAACATGCTTTTTCCAAACTTCTGGCCGAGTGAATTGCGTCAATTTTCTCTTTTTTCTACAGATGGTGCCCAACTGACCCTACTAGAGTGTTCAGTTGACAAAATTAAAAACAAATAATCCGCATGCAGGAAATTAAATATATAGAACGACGATAATTTACACATCGCATGTTTCATTGATTAATATAAACATATTGTGTGTGTTTATTTTATACTGAAACTTTCCAGTAATTTAATCGTTTTCTTGGTGTTTAAATGAAATTTATCAAGGAAAACAGCGTAGTTTTATCGAACCCAAATACTTTCTAACATTTCCAAAATCATTCTCAGGTTTAAATTACAAAAAAACAAATTTATTTTTATTTCGATAATTTGCTTTCTGTCCTGATAGTGATTTTTGAAAGCACACATGAATGTCATTATTCTTAAATTTTAAATTCATCACTTGCAGCTATGGATTTTTTGTGCTAAACAAGCGCGCGTGCACACACACACACACACACACACACACACCCACACACACATATATATATATATATATATATATATATATATATATATATATATATATATAATTTCTAATTTCAAACATACGCACCGTAATGGGGGCGCTAGAGTGTGTCGTCAGTGATGTCATTGCGAGGATCACTAGGGGGTTTCGGGTCTTTCATTCCATTATACCCTCCTCACCGCGCCGACCCGACCATAGATGATCAGCCTCCGGCCCACCCTCGATAAGTGCTTTCAGACGCTGGAAAATTACGTTTAGGCCCGGTACAAAACCCTGCAGATGCTTCCGATTGGCGACAGTCAGAGCCACTTTCCATTTAGAGGCGAACCGCACATAAGCTGGTCCGAAACATTAATTTAGATGCAGAATTTCGGGGAATTTTAGCTAACAATTTAGAAACCAGGCACTCTCTCTTTTGATCCATAACCAATTAGCTGTTCTTTCCGTTGTTTCGGTTATGGATTTTATATATATATATATATATATATATATATATATATATATATATATATATATAAAGATTTGTACCCACAGAATAAATAAATAACCTTAAACAAAATAGACGTTATAATTATCCCAACCCGAGTAACCTTTCGGCCAACACATATAAAGGGTCAATAAAGGACAAAAACAGAGGATTACTTACAATACTGGGAGAAGATGGAACGCGTTTAAAAATAAACTTTAATCAATAAATATTAAAATGTAAGGCGGGTGTAAACATATAATTCCACATGTTTACAACCTCCTTATATACATATGTTGATTTTTCATTACCTGATAATAGAGCAATTTACACGGAAATGTGAATTTTGAGCTGTAGTCTCGTATGTTATAACACTAATAACTTGAATTCTCTCTCTTTCTCTATCTCTCTCTATACACACACACACACACACACACACACATATATATATATATATATATAGAAAATAAATTTTCAATATTCAAAATTGTTGAATGAACATTTCAACATGAAATCCCTAAGAGAGATTTCACATCTCCTCAGCAACGGTACAGATTTCAAAATGGAAATAAAAATAAGAATAAAAAAAGCGAATAAAAATAAAAATAAAAAAGAGAAATAAAAAATAAAAAATGGCGGTTAAGATTTGAGAATTTTACGTCACAAAAAATTGCTGAGGAAATTTGAAATCTCTCTTAGGGCGAAATCAACAATTTTGAATATTGAAA
Organism: Ascarosepion bandense; assembly: GCA_037127315.1. Taxonomy (NCBI): domain Eukaryota; kingdom Metazoa; phylum Mollusca; class Cephalopoda; order Sepiida; family Sepiidae; genus Ascarosepion; species Ascarosepion bandense. Next base: position 426,178 of record JBBBDQ010001164.1, read on the forward strand.
ATTTATTTTATCTTATATTAGCTCTGTAATTTTAATTACATTGAGATCTCCTCCTGTATCATTTTTTAATATTAGAAGTTAATATTAATTAGGATCAGGTTTTGGGGAGTTACTTTCCTACTTTTCCGTTTGGATTAAAGTATTTTAATGATATATATATATATTTTAATGATATATGCATATACACATATATATATGTATACTCCCGCTCCAGTACAAAACCTGTCGTGGCGGCCAGACATAATCTCGCTGCTGACCTTGAGCGGGATCTACACTCTGTGGTGAACAGGGGCAAGAAGTGGCTTGTCAACTTCAATTCATCTAAGACCAAGCTGTTGTCTGTCAACCATTACAGGCAACCTCTTCTGCCTCCCATAAACATGGACCAAGTGATTCTCCCTGAGAGTAATACACTACGCCTCCTCGGACTTATCCTGTCCTCAGACCTCAAATGGAACCACTATATTGAATCCATAGCTAAATCTACTGCTAAGAAGATTGGGTCACTTTGTCGATCCAGGATGTTTTTTTCCACCTGAATCCATCCTGCATATATACAAGTCAACCATCCCTCTGTGCATGGAGTACTGCTGCCATTTATGGTCAGGTGCCCCTGCCGTTCTCCTCAGTGTTCTTGACAAGCTCCAAAGGAGAGTCTGTAATGTGATAGGTACTGATCTGGCGACTCGACTGCAGCCACTTCCCCATCGTCGAGATGTGGCCTCCCTCTGTCTCCTCTATAAATACTTTCATGGCTTCTGCTCGGATGAGCTTAAGTCACTGATGCCTCCTCAACAGGTGTTTACCCGTGCAACCAGACTGGCAACTGGGTCCCACCCATTCACACTCAGGTTAGCCAAATGCGGACGACAATTCTACTCCTGCAGCTTCCTCTCTGGCACTTCCCGCCTGTGGAACTCACTCACGTATTCTTGCTTTCCTGAAGGCTACAACCTTCAGAAATTTAAATGCAAAGTCAATACTCATCTACTAACCACTGGCCTCTAGCTCTCTCTCCTCCCCTGTATAACCTTCCCTTTCTCTCCACCTATGTATCTGTCATCGCACCTGCTTTCTCAGCTTTCTATTGTTCCTTTCTAACTAGTTTGTACTCCTCACTCTTTTCTAATTAATCTTTTTACATTTATGTAACCCCTTGCACATCAGTGGCGTTTCCGCCTTGCTCGGGGTGAAATGATTAAAAAAAAAATATATATATATATATACCTCTCTGTGTGTGTTATTAAGAAGAATTCAAGTTCGTATTTATTGGTCACTGCTCTATTGATCCAATCCAATATTTGAAAACGCATTTATTCTGTTTTCTAACAATAACTACAAAGATAATCAGGAGTGTTTCTCATCAGTTTTCAATGTGCAGTCTTTTAGAAAAAAATAGTTTAATATAGTGTTTCATCAATTTTACAAAGTCAAATTGGAGACAGCCTTCATTAGACCGTTATTATGTTCAACTGATTAATAACTAAAATTATAATTCCAGTTCTCATTAGAAATTGATGCTAGTTCTTCCGCCTTTAAACCGATATCATTACTTTTGGAAGTTGATATTTTCTAAGAACATGTAGAACTAGGTATTATGAAATGAGAATGTGTTTATTTTCATGGCGTTTGCATAGAGTTAGAACTGTTTTATTTATATTAGAGGTAAACATTTAATAAAACATTAGTTTTTTTACTCATGTGATATTTCTACCGTACGAAACATAATTGAGACTCTGCATATATGGATATATAACCATCTACATGACTAAAGTCATCAACACAGAAACACGTGCCTATCTACTTCCCCTTCATCTCATGTTCTCTCTTTTTTTCTATCTCATTTTCTCTCCCTCTCTCTATCTATCTATCTCTCTCCTGATATATATATATATGTGTGTGTGTGTATGTGTGTGTGTGTGTGCGTGTGAGTGGGTGGGTGAATAGTTATGTGGGTGTGTATTCTAGGGGCTGCTAAATATTCTCAGTGCGTGTATCTGGTTTTTGTTTTTGTTTCTAAGTGCTGCGGCAAAGAGTGATTCAACGAAAAGACAAATCGGCACGCACGTTCAGCGAACGTTCACTTAAACAAACACGTGCAAACTGAATAGATTGCTTTTTTTTTCCTTTTTTAATGCTTCTTTTTTTTCTTTTTTTTTTTAGTAGACAAATGCAAACAGAAAACAAGATGAAAAGAACAAAAAAATGACAAAAGCCCTTAAAAAAATAAAAAATAAAGACAAACATCTCCGCTGATCCGAGATGAAAAGGTAAATGACTGGATAAACACGTGGTCTTCCGCTGATCGAATACTCACCTGATGAGTGCAATTTGTTTTTTGCACGTTTTAACCTCCTGTCAGGTCAACCGGTACACCTGAAACCAAAGTCCTTAATTGACTCAAATAGTTATCTGCATTTTTTTCTTTTTTATATTCGAAGTGACTCTATTGATGTTACGCCCATTTCTAAAACCAGTTTATCTGAGTGGACGAAAAAATTGCGTTGGTTTGTGTCGCATAACAGAAAGAATTAAGAAGACATTCAGGATGACTACGAAAGATGTAGATTTCTTATTAATCCGGATTACTTTCAATGTAAACAAAATAATGTGCGTTGGGAGAGTGCCAAACATGGAGAAAAGAAATAAATTTTAATACATTTTTTTAAATTATGAGATTGATATGAATATCAATGTTTTTGAGAAAGTGTGTTTCTACGACTGTCACCATGCACAAGTTATTTTTTAGAAGTCATCAGTTTTTCATCGTATAATGATCCATATTTTATTCGGTTTATATTCTCAAAATTCATTCGTAGTTTAATGTTATATACTGTCGGAAAAAGTTCTAAGACAAAAAAATTCAATTTATTTAACGGTATACATTTCTTTGTCTTGGTATCTAAACTAGGAATTATGATGACAATAACAAATATATTGAGATAAAAATGAAATTTTGTAACACAGGTGTTTTTAAACATACTGTCACAGAGTAGCTTGCATTTGCAGAATATTAACAAAAATGTTTAACACAAGACATCACCTTTATCTATCTATCTATCTATCTATCTATCTATCTATCTATCTATCTATCTATCTATCTATCTCTCTCTCTCTCTATATATATATATATATATATATATATATATATAAATCACAAAAAGAAAGGCATGTGGGTAAAATCCGAAAAACCTGATCCTATTAATATTAAGTTTATTAATATTAAAAATGATCGAGGTCTAGGGTTCGATGTAAATAGTATTATATATTTACAGAGCCAAATATGTATATTATACCAAATAAAACTCAGAATTCTACATAGGTTGCATAGCTATTTCAGCGTGAAAACTCTCGCTTTTACAGCAATGATCAAAAACAATTTCTTTGGTTCAAATATGGTACAAAATTCCACAAACCGGGAGGAGCCCGAAAACATATCTATATACAGGAAGTTTACATAAAATTAGATGATTTAAGAAAGTTTTTTTTTTTAAATTTGTCAAATCATACATAGTGAGGGGCAGAGAAAGAGACGTTAGAAAAAAAACTTTTAGACTACATCTGTATTAAAAAATAAAAAGATAAAAATTTGACGGTGTCATAGGAATAGATGTGGTGAGGCGAAAAGAAATTAAAATAAAATAGGGGGAGACAAGTTAGAGTTAAAAGGAAAAAGAGATAAAAAAGGAGAAAATTCATCGGTAGCCATAGTGACACATACCGGCTAGAGATGTTGAAAGGAAAGGAAAGTTATATAAAAAAAGGAAAAATTAAACAGGGGAAAGTAGAAATAGCAGACAATCTAAACTTATTTATAAATGGAACTTTGTCTGTGTTTGCGTGTATGCGTGGCTATTACCTACAGATTACGAAACGGCTGAACCGATTTTCTTGAAAATTTAAAAAGTTGTGCTATAAGCGACTGCGAGTGTTCCTAGCTAGGTTTTGTGTCGAGAATAAATATCGAGAATCGATAATCGAAAATATCGTGTTATAGAAGGAGCGGTCCGATTTTAATCAAATTTGATACACTCATAGACAAAGACGTAAGAAACGATATTCAGAAGTTTCAAGGTTGCAGTTCTTAAAATAGTACAGAAAATCGATAATATATATATATATATATATATATATATATATATATATATATATATATAATTCAGTTTTCGACGAAAAAACTTATTTGATATAGATAGCAGGAAATCAAAATTTGACTTACATCCATTCATTTTTCTTTCAGTCTAAGGTTTCGCTTTAACTGGAAAAACTACTGGTTTTTAGCCTTTCGTGCCAACGCCCAAAAAGTCTAAGATCCCCTACAATGTATTAGTTTTAAAGCTTTCATTACATCCGAGCAACGCTGGGCTATACTGCTAGAATATTATATATTTAGCTCGGGTAAAAATTAACAAAAATAAACTTTCTTTAAAATGATAATATTGCTGGATTATTGTAGTAGGTTTAAAATGTATTAATCGAATAAAAAATATGGGGTAATACTATCGTAGGTCTAAAATGACACTTTGGCAAATAATATTTATATATATATATATATATATATATATATATATATACATGTACATACACACAGCCACACAGACACTCACACACACATACACACACACACACATATATATATCTATATATATTTCTATATATGTACATGTACATATGCACTTACACACTTAGACATATTTTGAATGCATACACACACATCCATCTCCTCCCACATGTATATACATATGTATATTTACACACAGTAATACATGTATACATATATAACAAAACCTATTAATATGGCTACATACATATATAGATATAAAAATTCATATATACACATATACACACCATCCACATACACATTTATGTATAACAAGAAATATATACATATATACATAATACACACACATATATCCATACACACATATATATACATATATATTATACATATATATATATGTATATATATATATATATATATATATATATATATATACAGATATACAACATATATATATATATATATATATATATATATATATATATATACACGCACATGCAGTATAGATATGTTTTAGGCTAATTTCAGTATGTGAAGTTTTGCACCATCTTTGAAAAAATATTTTTATCGTTGCTACAGAAGCGCGATTTTTCTCGCTGAAATAGCTATACAACTTATGTACAATTCGGAATATATATATATATATATATATATATATATATATGATTAAATATGAAAGTAGACATTCAAATGATATAGTCTATTTAATTCCCAGACAATATTGTATACGCATGAAACATACTGTCGGCACTGGTTGTCGACTTCAGTATCCACTTTTATATTTGTATATGTCCTATCCTTGATATTGAAAGATTTAACCTATAATTATATTTAATTTAAACTATATTTTATCTCATATGTATGTCTGCACGTCTATAAAGCACAGTGCTATATGAATTATTACGCACATGTCATGATTCGCTTATAGTTCTTCGTACTCGTACGTAATGAAATCCCTCTTAAATTGCAAGCATCTACAGTAACAGCTGAAATTTAGAAGAAAATTTTAAAATTACATTCCTCACTGTAATCCACCGTCAAGTATTGAACAGTATTTTATCTCCAAGTATTTTCAGCATTTTTAAGAATTCGACATGTCATTTTCTTTGGCGTTTCTTATTTTATTATCAAGTAGGATGTAACATTATTGCACAATCCACATGTCGAATGTTAAGATGTCATTTAATTAATATGAATTTGGGATCTGGTGAGATGATCGTCCATTCTCATCAAGATATTTGATTAATGTTGACCTATTTCAGGGAAGGTGTCAACAATTGCATAGTGCTATTGTTTGTCGAATGATATTGTGCTAATCAATGAAATGGGGAAATTGTGAAACTAATTATGCAGATTAATAAAGTTAGAGATAAAATTGATCTTAGAAATGGAGCATTCAGTACACTAACTGTTAAAGTGAGGCTCTTCATCATTTTGAACTAAACATTTCCAACAACAGTATTTTATCGCAAATATTTAGCAGTTTCATTAGGTTTATAGAGATAATCTAAAATAATTTATTTTAAAGCTGGATAGCCCGACAAAATATAACAGTCTAAATTAATTCAAATATCACCTGTCGGTAAATGTCTCGTTTTCACAGATATAGCACTTTACGTTGTGTTAAACATTGTATATGTATACATAGTACAAATGTACCAATTTATGCAAATAAACTAAAAAAGTCCATTTGGATAAGTTATTCAATAAGATCATTCAATCATTTTTTTTTCGTGGTCTCAATATATTAAACATTAAAAATGTCTGACAAAGTACTAACAGTTATTTTTTGTTAATTGCTTTTTCTTGTGTTCTCATTAATTTCCTTCTTTTCTCGACATAAATAATTTAAAAATTGTCCGAGTATTTTCAACGTCCAACCACTTTCTGATATTTTTGGGCATTATCAAAGATATTTTTATTTTGACATTTAACTGCATGCATGGATTGTATATCCCGAGTTATATATATATATATATATATATATATATATATATTTTATTTAATAGTTCATATATATATATATATATAGTGTTATTTAATAGTTCATATATATATATATATATATATATATATATATATATATATATATATATATATATCGAAAGAGATATGAATAACTGGGCAGAATATTTCTCACAGTAGGTTCCATTACATTCTACTGTAGACTGGTTGTAACCAAAGCTATAGAACTCAATCTTTTCTGCTATTAACCCATAGCTGGAGGTAGAAGCGATGGATTAATATATTTCCCAATGTTATTTACGCGTAAGTGAACGCAATGAATTCAACTGGAAATCGAACTCATCTTTCCGATTTCTCGTTCCGATCTGATATCCACTATATTTATAAACTATTGTCCTGAAAAGATTAAATGAATCCACCGTATATTACTGGAAGTGAATACATTCTAAAGATATATAACTATGTATTTTTGGCAGTACAGTGTGCATTAAAAAACAACAAAATAGACGAAATTTTAAAAGATTTGTTTCTGAGAAGGTTGCAATTTATCCATTAAATATTTTAATTCAGTTGGAATAAAACTTTGCTTCAAAGGAGAAACAGACACGCGCCGTCTATTGCAATTTAACTTGGAAATTAGAGGTAACAACTATTTTTGGATAATTTACCCGTTTTAGTGATATTGTTAAGACAAATTTTTGATCGATTAATTCTTCGGCCTTTGTCAGATTGACAGTACATAAAAAGAAGCCAGACAAATTACTTCTGAAAATAGCAACTGAAAATGCTCATTATTGAACCAACAACCAGTTAACCTTGCACTATACACACATGCGAAATGTTATCACCTCTCATGTTCCCAGATTTCACTCTGTAGACAGGATTGATTGCTAAGCAAATACAGCGGTGAGTTGCTGAAAACTACACTAGCCAGATTTATGCAAATCTCCAAGTCGATAAACAAAGCGTTTTAGACTGCATTTAGTTTCTTTTCACTCGACGATAAGACATTTTATTAGTACCGTCTATGTTAGTATCAGAAACCTATTATTATTATTATTATTATTATTATTATTATTGATTTCTGTTGCATACATATTTCCGCTTGTGTTCCAAACAAATCCTAAAGTCAGAAATGTATTCATGACATTTTCCACAACTCATTTGTTTGTTAACAAAAACAAGTTATCATACACATTTTAATATGTGCGCTGTAATTGTGAGTTTAATATTTTGCGTTTCTTTAAGGCTTAGACCACCAGGAAAATCTTCAGTGAATCAATCGAAAATTACTACAATCAGTCCGAGTACTGAGTTTAAAAGACGTCGTCATCTGCTATATTTTCAGATTTCCACTTCAAGACCCTTGTCTTTTGATAATTTTCGATAATCTTCAAAGATACATTGCAATCTGCAGGACCTGACTTGTCAATACGAAATCACATTCTGTTCCTGTGGACTTTGTTCACGATGCCTGGTGTATTAGTTTTTATCCTTCTGTATGTGTGTATTGTTAAGTAGTATAAAAGTGTTGGAGTTTCTTCCTCAGTAATCATTCCGTTGTGATATTCATTCTTCCAGTTTCCTTTCAGTTTCGGTCGTTGTACTCTTCGGTTTTCTTCTTAGAAGTGGTAGCTATAGCAAGTTAAAAAAATACGCCACGTTGAAAACGGAACGACTGCTGTCACAGATCTTAATCATTAAACAAGGTCACTCCCAGCCTAGAACATACAGGCAGTTGTCTCAAAGTTACAGCAGGCTACCTCACATCTATGGTCTAAGATTCGGAAAGATGGCATTCCGTTCAGGCCGTTTGTTAGCAGCCTACGTTTTATCTGCCACCCTCTGTGTCGATTGCTTGTAGATATAATTGAACCATTGTAAAGACAGTTACCATATTCGAAACTCCACCACTTCGTAGAACTTATCAAAGATTTTCCTATCCAATGCAACCAGATGGTGATCCTGGATACGGTGCGTCTGTTAGCCAAGGTACCCATGGTGGTGGCACTATCGGTATCAGGAACAGACTCGCCTCGAACTTATACCTAGGAGAACGTACTACTGGCTAACATATACATGGAATACTTTGAAGAGATGGCATTAGAATCCACAGCTCTAAAGCCAACTCCTCCCTAGGAGAACGTACCAGTAATCCACCTGATTGAGATGCTGACTTTCTGCACGCAAACAACACACTTTGAAATTGGGATCAGACATATATCAACAGGATGAAGGCTTAGCAATGGATTAGCCATTATCACCATCACTGGCTAACAGATACATGGAATACTTTGAAGAGATAGCATTTGAATCCACACTTCTAAAACCACCACTATGGCTGAGAAAAACATTGATGCCTAATTCCATACATTGACCAAACCAGTAAGATGTACAGATGTTACTGGACCATGTGAACTCAATAAGATAAGCGACAACAAATTAGCATTCCTGGATGAACCCATAGCTCGAACAGAGACGTTTTTCAAGGCATCTGTATAACGAAAGCTAATATTCACCGAACAAAACCTCAACTTCAACTGCCACCCCATAAACAATGTGAAGAAATGGATATCGTCAGCTGCCTGCACTACCGAGCAAAAGTCATGAGCGGCTGCCTAGAGACATACGAACAGGAATTGGTCAATATAAGCAGTACCCTACAACATAAAAATTATCCACTGTACATGACATCAACTCTAACGAGCGTGGGAGGGTGGGTGCATGAGAACAACAACTCTCAGCAAACAGCCCTGTTCTGTTCATCCTATGTAAAGGGTTTATCTATATAACATCAGAACGGCTTTCAAAAGTAGTTCTACACGACGGACATAACTCTCTCGAGTAATAGAAACTAACGACTGTGTGTACGCCATTTCATGTAGCTGGGGAAAGAAATATAATACAGAAACAGGACTCGGCATTAAAGCAACGCTTCAAGAATATCGTAAATCCGTAACACGAGGGGAGATAGAAAAATCAAGCATAGCTGACCACATATGGAAGAAGAAAGTGGATCATCGCCTCCAATCGGATGAAGTGTAAATAATAGATAGAGAACGCCACTGGAAACTATGTAAACTTAAGTAATCAGCGCATATGTTAGGCTACAAAAATCTCCTAAGCTAGCCAAGCATAGAGATGAATACAATATGGGAACCAGCTAGAGAAAATCATTTGTGTCAAAAAGATTGCAATATGAGTTCTAACAAAAAATATAAAAGAAAATCATTAACATCAAAAATTGCAATATTTTTTTCAAATATGATTACATATGGTTTATAAGTCCCAGAAATTTAACTGCTGTCGTTCTCAAAGACATATGGCCCAGTGGATATAGAGGTTGATTAGTTCCAGTGGCTGGCCCCGAAGATTTATGAGCTGGTCCCGAAGATTTATGAGTTCGATACTACTATACAGCAGTGGTAAACTAAAATCGTAGATGGTTAAGTTAAAGGAAGTTGATTGATGCCTAGCAGAAAAAATGTGAATGATATATATATATATATATGTATATATATATATATATAGATAGATAAAGGTTTCGGTTCGAAATTATTAGCATTTAAAGAAGGCTTGAAGAGTACAACTGCCGAAACGTCGTGAAAATGGCAACGAAGATGAGGACAATAGATCGAATAATGATAATAGATGTTCAATTTTATATCGCAGAATCTGCATTTCCGTTTAACACAATTTTTCAGCATGTGTCGTTGACAATTTCTAGTAAGCAAGCATTGATCTGACGCAGCAAGAGTAAAATCTCTGATTTTAACATTTAACGCTGCACTACGTAACAAATGATGGGTAGACGGTTTGTTTGCATCAGCCTGTTTTGTACGGGCAGTGTATTGACCGCGAGGAAGATTATTTTTCCATCGAATTTGCTTTTGGTCCAATGCATTTGTTTTCTTTTTACGTTTTATTTATTTTTTTGCCGCTGAAAATGATGCCCTATTATGTTTTATTTGCACTTGTTCACCCACATAAAATTGCATTTTGAATTTATTGGCTTCCTTTATAACTGAATATTAGGTTTTTTTTGGGGTTTTTTTTTTCAATACTAATTGTTGTGGTTTTGGAAGTTGAACTAATCTCCTGCCCTCAACATCAGCCTTAGGATAATGCATGCGCTGGCAAGTGAGAAGCTTTTTCGTTTTGACAACTATTCGCTTGATGTCAGCTATGGCCTAATTAAGGAAAATATACTGCATCACAGGGACAGCCAAAGTGCAAGTATATTTTGTTGTGTGAATTGAACTCAGTATTTAACACTAGACACACACGCCTGTCATTTTTTGTTTTTGTTTTTGTTTTTTGGGGTTTTTTTTTTCTTGCTTTCTCCTTCATTTAGATATGCATCCTTCTATCTTCATCGCTAAATCCTAGGTATTTATAAACTTTTTCTTCTTGCTTTAGTCCCCAAATCTTTGTGTCAGAAATAATCTTACTTTTGTCTTCATTATATTTCGATTTCTGCTATGGTTACACTACCTACCCGAATCTGCGGGAAGAACTAAGGCGGTTAATGGTTTCTTTCTTTTTCTTTTTCTTTGTTTGGTTTTTCGTGACTACATTTCATGATTGTTTTTCTAACTCTCATATCATCATCATCATCATCATCACCATCCATCATCATCATCATCCATCAAATGCATGCTAATTGTTGTGGAGTACAACATAAAAGATTGTGCGTTGTATGTAAGTAGAAATATATGTCCCTTATGTTCGACGTACTGGTGAGAACTTTGTATTATCATAAGGCAGAGTAACTTTTCTCCCTGACTACTTGGTACACTGTTAATTATATTAGGAGTGAGAGTTCACTATCTCTAGACAGGTGAGTCCACCATAACACTAATAAAGTAAATGTGAATTATAAAATACTCTGATAGACGCTAAATATGTCTCTGTATGATAAGGGCAATATAGGTACATGATGTATAGGTACACGAGCACTTTAGGTGAAAGGGTTTATTCTTTTATAAATGAAGCTCATAATATCGGAGGTAATGCTCAGTTGAAAGCAATTTCAAGTCGTCTAATCTAATCCCTTCAGATGGTCTATGATTGTTACCAAGTATCGAGATATGAATCACGAATCGCCTGCAATGAGTCACTCTTGAAGCTTTACGAAAATACACTTCCAAACATGACGCTCACTAACTACTCTCGCATATGAACAGAGATGCTCAACTGGTTAAGATTATGGCAGTGCCAGTCTGTTATACGGAACGGTTATTTGCAGTAAACCTACATTTTTTTTTACCAAAACAAGACATGTACATTTGAATACCTCCAATCAGTTAAGAATAGACTCAATGAGAATTATCCCTGTTGTAGTTTCAAGATAATTATTATCAGTAGTAGTCATAGTAGTTTTGGTGGTAGTAGCGTTGTTGTTGATGCTTAGGCTTTGTTCTCCTTGTCTTATAAAGACTTGTTGTTGTTATTTTGATAATATTCAAGCTTGGTGCAAATAATTATCTTGAAGGACTTAAATATTTGTTATGCTTTGTATTCCGGTTTTTAATGATGATGATGATGATGATGATGATGATGATATCGACAAAAATATATTGTTCAATTTTGATTTTTGGTTTTTTGCTTACGTCATCAGGATTTTATTAAAACTTGATAAACTTCAAAATTTGCTGTTGGTTGTCTGTAGATAATTCGTTTTCAAACGCAAATACATTTCAAAATATTCTCTTTACGAAAACTGCAGGTTGCATCAGTTGCAATCTTACCACGCGTGGTGAATTTCAAATTGTTGCCAGCGATCTATTAATTGAATAAGACGGTCACGCGAGAATTTTTTTCTCGGGAGTTTCCCACGAAGTAGCTGCGTTCTTATGCAGATTTCAGCTTTAACTACTTACTTAGGCAATCTCAGTTTCATAAAACGTTTTGTCGATATGAATAAGTAAAATTGTTGAATTGAGAAATATAAGTACTTCGCATATCTCAATCACATCTTTTTATTAGTTTGATTAAAGTTCCTGCTAACGGTCTACTCGAATGACTTGCTTAATAAGTGTATTTCATAGACCAACTAGCAGTATAGCCGGCGTTGCTTGGGTGTAATGAAAGCTTTGAAACTAATCCATGGTCCTGGAGCGCAGACTCTTTGGACGTTGGCACAAAAAACTAAAAAGCAATAGTTGTTTCCAGTTAAAGCGAAACCGTAGACTGAAACAAAAATGAAAGGATGTAAGTCAAATTTTGATTTCCTGCTATCGATATTGAATACGTTTTTTCGTCGTAAACTGAATTTTGAAGGCTAAATAATTCCTCTGAGTGAAAGGTATCATGGCTGAGAGTAAGAACTATAAGTATACCTACTTAGAGCTATCCCGAAGCAAAAACTAAAATAAAAGGGCTGAAAAAAGAAGACATACAGGCAGATAAACAGACACACACACAAACATCTTGCCTTTTATATATATATATATTGTCGATTTTCTGCACTATTGTAAGAACTGCAACCTTGAAAGTTCTGAATATCGTTTCTTGTGTCTTTGTCTATGAGTGTATCAAATTTGATTAAAATCGGACCACTCCTTTTATAACCCTATTTTTTCGGTTATCGATTGTCTATATTTATCGGGGGTACCTCGACACAAAACCTTGCTAAGAACACTCAGAGACGCTTATAGTACAACTGTGTAATTTTTCAAGAAAATCGGTTCAGCCGTTTCAGAGTCTATAGGTAACGGACACACACAGACACACAGACACACACACACACACACACACACACACACACACACACAGACAAAGTTCCATTTATAAATAAGTTTAGATTTGATTGTATCCTGCATATTTGTTTTCCTCTTTAACATGTCTGGACTTGGTTCTTATTTTCTTGTGAAGTTTCGTGCATTCCATTCCATGTTGTGGCATAGGTTTCTATCACCTTTAATTAAAACATTAATCATTTATTATACAGATGAAAAAATCATGTGCAAATTATTTAAAGAAACTATAAAAATTGTTTCAAAAATTAAATGTAAAATTACTTTAATACATTCGTTGAGTATAAAATCGCTTCAGTAAGGACAGACAGTTGTGAATATAACTCAGGATCCAATCGAACTGGTCCCTAAAATACATTTATTAAGCAAGTCATTCGAATAGACTGCGAACTTCACTGAACAAACAGTTTAATGAACCACATGACAATACTCATCATCCGAATTCCGATGAATAGAACGCGAAGCAGAATAAAGCCAAAGAGAGGACAAGAACAGCGCGGTTTTGTCAAGGGCACATGAAACAAGAAAAGTTATTTTTTGCTTAGGATGCTATCAGAAAGGGCAATAGAAATGAATAAGGACGTGTACCTATGTTATCTGACTGTGCAAAGTCATTCGACAAAGTACACCATAAAGAATTATGGAAATGCGTAAAAAATTCGACATATTTGAGAAAGACATTAGAGTAACCAAGAACCAATACTGACAGAAAAACTCCTGCATACAGGCAGGAAATGAATTCAGCAGTTCAAAAAGCATAGAAAGTGGCGTAAGACAAGGATGTGTTTTTTCACCAGATTTATTCAACTTGTACAACAAAGCTAACATGAGGACCCTAAAAGTTATGCCAGGATTCATCATCGGATGCCGCAATCTGAACAACATAAGATTAGCAGATGATACAGTGCTGATAGCAGACACGGAAAGGAAACTAGAAAATCTCCGAAAGAATTTAGCTGAAGAAAGACGCAAGGAAGGACTACGAATAAACTACAAAAAAAGCGAATTGAGAACAACTTGAGAAGACGGAGAGTGCGACTCTGAGATCCGAAGGCGAATTTCCATGGTGAAAACGTATTCCAGAAGCTGAGTAAATATTCAGAGACAGGAAAATTTTTGACGAGAAACAGGGTTCAGAATTGCTATGTGATGTCTGTTCTTCAGTACTGCAACAAATGCTGGACAATATCATCAAAGACGAAAGAAAACCTTGAAGCAAATGAAATGTGTTGCTACAGAAGGATGCTGAGGATATCATGGATCGAGCATGTAAGCAACGATGAGGTTTTGGAAAGGATGAAAACGAAAAAGAAGTTAGTACTGAGCATCCAGAAAAGACAGTTCCTGGGATATGTAATGAGGAAGGTGTGCTTGGAGAATCTGATACTCACAAATCAGATCTGAGAAAAAAAGCAGAAGAAGCAGCAGGTAACATAGTTGATGAGCCTGAGCATTTGGTAGAAAAAGCGGGGTTTGTTTGGAGAAACAGGAGAAATGGTTCTAAGGGATACCTAGACGCGGAGAGACATGATCGCTCACATCCTGAAGGGACATGGCACTTAGAAGAAGAAGAATACCAAAGGACACAAGATATATATTTTTCTTTAGGAATTATAAACCCACCAGGAACTACTGTATATTTCTCATACTTTTTTATTGATCTTAACTTTTATGTTTTATATATTTTTGCACTCTTATAATGCATAAATGCATTGAGATAATGAATACCAAAAGTTTAACGCGCCTACAAGCTGTTGCCAAATATTACATTTGATCTCCTTGTATGATCTAAAGATATTTTTATAAAGTCATGCATACAAATGAAAATATCCAAAATATGCGATTGATAGAATATTTCCTATATTTAAAAAAATAGTTTTTTTTATCTATATTAAATTTTAGCATCACTATTCACACATCAAATCTTTTTCTATAACTTTTGAAGTTGATATTTTAGAACCTCACAAAAAAGCGTTCCGTTTTAATTCGATGAGACCTTTTGTGATTTTTTCAGTGTCTTCAATTTGTTTGAACGACTGATGCAATAACGACGTTTACGTTTGGCAAATCACGCGCTACTGTGAAAGAGAACGACTTCAATTTCGTAGATCTTTTGTGTCTCCGCATTTACCCATCTGTGTTAACGTCTTTTTTTTACTTTTTCATCAGCGTAGCTAATGAAAACATCTTTCTCGATCTAATGCTTTCTGTTGATATTAATTACAAAAATTATATCGAGTCAATTGCTAAATATGTTGCTAAGATAGCTACTTCATTGTGGGTTGCTAAACAATTATACTCACCCGGATTAGTTTTCTTATTGTTTTACATTGAAAAGTCTGGCAGTCGTGCGCGCCTTGAATATTGTTGCCACATCTGCTTCGATGTTTTTATTATAGCGCTATAGCTTTTGGAAAAATCCAAAGAATCTGCTTGGCTGATGGACTAGAAGCAAAAAGAAATGTAATTTTCCTTTGATGTACATAAGTTTTAAGCTGTGACATTTAGTGCGAATCTGATTTTTGCGCCCATGATTATCTGTTTATTATCAGTCAAGATGTGAGAATAAACACCCATAAAATTTTTGCTCTCTTTTCAGTAATCCGATTTTAACAACATTTTCGCCTGGTTAATTTAGGCTTAACGTTTTTTTTTGTTTTTTTTTTTTTGTTGTTTTAACAATTTATGCATTAGAATATATATATATATATATATATATATATATATATATATATATCGTTCATTCAGCAATGAATTAGAACACTCTCAGCTATTTGGCGTGTATAATGATAATACACACGCTAAAAATATGCCTCCTTCTACCGAGCGCCCGTAGCTCAGAGATAGAATCGCCGACTGAGGCCAATTCGGTCGGGTTTCAAACCTAGGTAAAAAGCAATCTGCAGTCTAACCGTACTGATGAGCTGTGATACCACGAAACAGATCTGTCTGCGGATGACTATATATATATGGGCTTAAAGAATATAGATAAATACATTTCACAAAATAATGTTATGATATCAAATAAAAATTTGGCCCACATAAGCAGCAGATGTCATCCAACTAATAACAAAAATGAGCTCCTAAAAATTGCTGCAACTGACGAAAAAATAAAACCTGCCCATTGAAGGTCCAGGCTGTGTCCGAAAGTATTGTATATAGAGCTCGAATTCATTCGGATGATAAGGGTGTTAAATTTTACTTCGGAAATACTTCTAACAGATGGAAGATAAGATTGTCAGGTTGTCTTCAAACAATAGTGAATACGGCAAAATAATGCTTTTTACATTCACTATTAAAAAATAAAAACAGCAAGTGCCAAACTATTACATAGAATATCGTAGCTAAATCTAAACATTACAATGGAAAAGGAGATAAATATAATCTGTTCTTCTTAGAAAAACATGTCATCTTAAACGATATCAAGTATCCAAATTTACTTAATAACAAAAGTGATTTAATATCCACATGCTGTCACAGAAAAAAAAATACTTACTCAAATTCTTAGACCCTGATTGATATAGATCCCTCTTTACATTTGCCTATTTCTTTCTTTCTTTCTTTCTTTCTTTCATTTTAGCCCCGAAATATTATTTCTAGCAATTATGAATTAAACTCCTATTATTTTGCTCATTATATTTTTAATTCTTAATTCTAAATTTTACCTCTTCATTTTTTCTCTTTTCTTTTATTTCATCTTATTTTTAGTTACAATGTTAAAATTTAACAATTTTATGATTTTAACTTTCCCTACGATTTTATGTATATGAAATATTTGAATATTCAATTTTTACGACTCATGATCGACGCCCCTTTGATTTCTTCTCGCTGCATTTCATTATTTTTTATTTTAATTTTAATTTTAATTTTAAATGCTAAATTTAAATTTAAAATTGTTATCCACATGTAACCGTAGAATTTTTAAATCTTTAATCTTGTTATCAAATTAGCAATAACTTTACTTTATAAGATTTAATTCCCAGAAACATCGAGTGGACGTAAATTCAAATCTATTAAACTGTCAGTTTAAAATATGCACTTGAACATTGCATAACGCATGAAACTCTAATCGTGTCCCAGACATATTTATTAATATATATCCTAATCTGAAATTTCTTATAAAAAGAATACTTCTCAGGCCAACATATGCAACAATAATAAAAAATACAAAGAAAACGGTTAATTTCCATTATTATTGTATGACATTATTCTGCATTTGAAAGATTTTTTTTCAAATATGATCTATGACATGTTTAAATACTTAATAATCTCTGTTCATCCTATGAAAAACATTTGAGTTTTTTGTTTTTTTTTCAGTTAAAAACAATATTTTGTCCATAGATACGTTATTTAAAATAAAATTAATTTCATCTTTTTGCCTTGATAAAGTTCTTCAAAGGACGAACCATACTGTACGTAATCTTCAGATTACAACTGAGTATATTTTCTCACACACACACACACACACACACACACACACACACACACACACACACACACATATATATATATATATATATATATATATATTCAGATACTTTAATCCAAGCTGAAAAAGCAGGAAGGTAAATTCCAAAAACCCGATCCTAATTAATATTAAAATTTTATTTTCATATTAAAAATGATACAGGAAGAGAGCTCCATGTAATAAAATAATACAGAGCAAATATAAATTAAAATAGGATTAATTCAAGGATGTTGAATGACCATTTCGATATGAAGATCCCCACGGATGATAACACATCACCTCAGCAACAGAAAAATCCTTTCAGAAACATAGTGACTATAGGATTATACTGGGAGCTAGAAAATCTATTCTCACCTTTGATAATTCTACTTGGACAAAAGGGCCTGAAGATAGTTTTGATGTCCCTATGGGAGCCTATGATTCTGCCCAGGTAGCAGATCTAATAGGCATTTATATTTTAGATATTTTAAGTAGATTTTTAGACCCTAAACTAATAGACCTATATCGGGATGATGGACTGATATGTATTCCCAATTCCAATGGGCCTTACACTAATAGAATACATATGAAAATTATCAGAGCCCTAAATTTTCTAGGTTTTAAGGTTGAGGTTACTTCCAATCTCAAAATTGTAAACTATATAGATATCACCCTTAACTTAAATGATTGTTCCTACCAACCCTTTCTCAAAGAAAATAGTTCTCCCACTTATATAAATAGTTTATCCAACCACCCCAAGAATATTATAAGACAAATACCCAAGATAGTAAATAATAGGGTTAACCAATTATCATCCAATATAAAAATTTTCAACGCAAGTAAAGAAATTTACGATAAGGCCCTTCAGAAAAGCGGTTTTATTAATAAGTTAACGTATGATAAGCCTGCTATAAACCCAGAATCATCAAAAACTAAAAACACCCGAAAATCTAGAAAAAGGAAGATAATTTGGTTTAACCCTCCTTATTGTAAGCTAACTAATATAAATATTGGCAAGTATTTTCTCAGATTAATCGATAAACATTTTAATAATAATAACATTCCCTTAAATAAAATTTTTAATAGGTTCACCCTAAAAATTAGTTATTCTTGCACCTCAAATATAGATGATATAATTAATTCCCATAATAGACAAATTTTAATGAACCTAAATAATACCGACGTTAAATCCGGAATTGTAGTTAAATGTAATTGTAATTCTGTGGATGCCTGCCCGGTGCAAGGCAAATGTAAATCCACCCATGTAATTTATGAAGGCCGTATTTCTCCATCTAATAACAAAGACAATTACCGGACCTATATTGGCATGTCCGCGGGCCCTTTCAAACAGAGGCTTTATAATCACAAGTACTCGTTTTTGAACCCTAAACAAAGATTCAAGACGGCACTATCACGTAGGTTCTGGGAAATGAAGGAGGAAGGACAGGACCGTATAATCAGCTGGAAATTAATAGGCTCAGCTTCTACTCCTACAAATTTTCGTGATAGGTGTCGTCTATGTTTATTGCAGAAGATTCTGATTTTGAAGTATCCTCATCAGGACTTACTTTTGAACCTTAGGAGGGAATTTATTGATAAGTGCCGCCATAGGGCGGATTTTAAAATTTAACTTTTAATTTTAAATTTAAATTTTAAATTTTTCTATAATTTTTTAAAATTTTTTAAATTTTAATTTTTTTAATTTTTAATTTTTTAATTTTTTAATTTTTAATTTTTAATTTTTCTTTTTATAATTTTTATGTATATGTGTATGTTTGTGTGTGGATGTGCATATTTGTATATATATGTATATATATGTATATATGTATTTATGTAAGTGGGCTATATGTATTTTTTGAAAAAATTTTTTTAGCTATTTAAATGCTCCTTTTCATAATATTAATTTATTTTTTATATTTTTATATGTATGTGTGTGAGTGCATATGTAATATGTATATATGTGTGTATGTGTGTGTGTGTGTATGTATATATGTGCATATATGTGTACACATATATATTGTGTGTATATGAATTTTTTGTATATAGGTGTGTACACACATATATATATGTGTGTATGCGCATGTATGTGTATATAAGTGTGTATGAAATTGAATGTATGTGTGTGTATGTGTATGTATATATGTATTCTTAATCGTAGAATTGTGTGTATATTTATGTATGTATGTGTGTACTTCTATATGTATGTTTAATTGTAAAGGAATTTTTTTTTTTACTTAGTGTTGTCTTTATTTAGTTTAATTCAAATGACCTAATTTTTTTTTAAAAATAATTTTATTTTAAATCCTATATCTTTTTATTTCCTTTTATAAATAATTATGCTTTTTTAAGTAAACGACTTTTTCTAATACTTCAATGTTTTTGGGAAATTAGGTTTTCGAATTTGTCCCTCACTTCCTTCTTTTATCTCTCTTACCACCTTTTTTCCGTGTTGCTTAAACTTACGTCGATTTAACACGGCTGTCTGTTAATTTTTAGTTACAATTCTCTTTCTTTTTTTTTGCGAACCCAGACGATGTCAATTTTTTCTTTTCTTGTTTATTTGATTTGATTTTATCTTTTTCTTTTTCTTTTCTTTTCCTTTATTTTTCCTTTTTATTTTCTTTTTTAAATTTATTTGCAAATCTATTTAAAAAGAAAAAGTAGACTAATTTTTCTCCAGTTTCTGAAAGGATTTTTCTGTTGCTGAGATGATGTGTTATCCCCCGTGGGGATCTTCATATCGAAATGGACATTCAACATCTTTGAATTAATCCTTTTTTAATACATATATATATATATATATATATATATATATATATATATATATATGAATTTAAATAAACATATTTTCATGTTCATTTGTTTTAAATATCTGGGCTTAGTCTGCCTTTCGGCCAATACTTCGCCAGGGATCAGTCGTTGTCAACTTTAATTATGTCAGATTGATTAAGAAAGAAATATAGATACAGTACTGGAACACGTTTAAAATTACGAATATTGTAAATACGGAAAATTAAAAAATAAATAAATTTACGATTGAATTACGTAAATAAAGAAAAATGATCCAATGGAGCATAAAAAGGGGAAAAGAAAGCTCGCTTATGTCTGAATAAATGCAAGGAACATATAAAATTTTCTTTCTGCTTGCACAGTAGAGGCCGAGATAATTTTTAGCATAAAGCTTCCAAAATTAATCAGTGGTGTATGCAAAAAGGAAAATGAATCAGTCGAAAAACGAACCGAACATGACTGATTATCTACCAACTGAAGACTCGTGCACTGATTGCGACACACGTGTATGACCAGATAAATTTAATCTAAGACCATGGCTTATTCTCGAGCTTACTTAAAACTCGCCCGTCCGATGAATTCAACCTTACACTGACATTTGAATTTAGAAATAAGTAAACTTTTATTAAGATATGATTCTTTGGCTAAAAAAATATGGCAGAGACAATAATGGAAAGTTTACTTTTTCTGCCAAGGTAATTGGAGATAAATAGGGCACAGACCAGAACCACATTTAGAGGGCATATTAAATTTATCTATTTTTCGTTCCAATGTACGGTCAAAAATACGAGTTGGAAAACCATTATTGACAAGAATAAACGAATCTTGGTCAACCCTTGCTGGAGTGTATATGAACAACTTAATAAGGCCCGATGTACCAAAGTTTTAATCAAATTGAATTTTCTATTCTGAAGGACAGAAAGAGTCCCAACTAGTGTAAAGACCTGAAAAGGTATCTTTACGAAAGCACTGGTAATAAAAATACCATTCTTCCTTTCCAAAAGAACATCAAGAAAAAAAATTCAACTCTTCCTCCATTATGTTCAACTCTTCCTCCATTATGAAAACCAAAGATGGATGTATGGAATTTAAGGATTCACAAAAACATAGTTGCCTCCTCTATGTTGTCAAACATAGAAAAAATATCATCAACAATAACGTTGATAGATGTTCGGTTTCTGATGCCTCTCAAACAAAATACTCTAATGATAACCAAAAAAATGTTAGCTAAAAAGGAACTCGAAAGCTACCCATAGAAACCTTATCCACCTGAACGTAGATAATATTTTCGAAGCTAAATTCTATTCATTTAGTTACTAATATAAAGAACTCCAAAAATAAGGACTCTTGAATAGAAGGAGGACCGAGACAACTACTATAGTGAGCGTCAGCACATATCTGTGCTGTTTCTTTTAAGCGGATATTAGTGTACAGGCTTACAATATCAAAAGAAATTAAAATCTTATCATCAGAAGAAATGGGACAGTTTTTAATGAATCTAGAAAAGGTGAAAGAGTCTGATAAACTGTAAGTTGAGAAGTATTCAGAAACAGGTTTACTCAATTCAGACAACCTTTGGTCAACTTATGTTTTGCTGATCATACCATAGATAAATTGGTACGTAAGGGCACATTATTTTTGTGAATTTTAGACAAACCATACAGTCTTTCTCTTTGGGAACCTACGGGTCTGCTCTTATTGTAAGTGATTGCTTTTATATATTTCTAACAACGTTTTCTGAACTTTTAATTCAAATTTTTCAGTACGGTCGTGTGTTGAAGACGAACCAACCAAACAAAACTTTGTAGAATCTTCTAGAATAAGATTCATCTTATTCACATAGTCAAATCTGTTGATAATAACAACGCCAACACCTTTGTCAGGCTTAGTAATGTAAATATCATTAGGAGATTTTAAAGCCTTTATGGTCTTAGGAGTGAGCGTGACATCTTGCGACAATGTCACGATTGATTGGCGCGGAAACAAACTCAGGCGCTATTTCTGAAACCCTAGATTCGCACAATGCATACTAATCCGTGGAGGAAGAAATAAGATGGGGTCACTGTGAAAGTATAACTTCAGATTCAGCTAAAACTTCAACCTTATTTACATTGCGAGGGGGAATAAAAAAAATTAACCCTCAAGAGAGAACAAACTTTTTCTATTTCTCATGAAATAATTTTATAGAAATTAATTTTATGTCTATTCGAAGAATAGTCTTCTGCACCAAATCGTTTCTTGATTAAAGTATTCATATAATCATTATTTTTGGTAGCAGTTTTCTCTTCGAGGTGTACTCTGCTTTTAACTAGATATTTTAAAATACGAAAACAATCAAAAAACAAAAGTTGTCTTTTGATTCTGCTTAACAAAAAAAGATATATCATGTGGGTTGAAAGAAGTAATTGTGTTAGTTTGTCAAGTTCATAATTAATAAAAGCTTTCTCCAGTTGGAAACTGTAATCGACTTTTGCTCTTACTAGCTGAAATGTGGTTCTACAGAAGGATACTTTGAATATCATGGATCGAGCATGTGAGCAATGGTGAGGTCTTAGAAATGATGGAAACGAAAAGGAAATTAATACTGAATATCAGGAAAAGACAGCTGCAGTTCCTGAAACATGCAATAAGGAAAGAGGGCTTGGAGAAACTGATACTAACAGGCCAGATAGAGGGAAAAAGAGATAAAGGAAAGCAACGGATAACATATTTGAAGGAACTGAGCAGGAGGATGATGGAACCAGGGTTGCATAGTATAACAGGAGAAGGCGTGCTAAGAGCCACCAGAGATAGAGACGTGGAAAGCCATGATTGCCTACGTTCTGAAGGGACAGGGCACATGGAAGTAAAAGTCTCTGCTTAATGTATGAAGGTACATAACCAAATAACCACCAAGAGAAGAGACATTTTCTTTTGGGATGAAGTGAGTTTAATTTATATCAAAGCCCAATAAAGTTATTGAAGATATTTATAATTATCTCATGGTATCTGAATTTTGAATATCAAAATTTATTTATCTCAAATTACTTTGGCTAGGCAGATAAAATAAACTTTTAATTAACAGAGTTTCCACTATTTTCTCTGTCACATTTTTTCAGCCGAACTACTTGTTATTTTTAACACTCGCTCGAATCTACCTTCACTTTCTAAAGACCATCTACCCTATTTTAATAAAAGTTTATTTATTTATAAATTCAAATGTCAGTGTGAGGCTGAATACATATTATGGGCGAGTCTTAGGTTAGAGTCGAGAATAAGGCAACATGATTCTAGGTATGTTAGATTAAATTTATGTGATCATCCTCCTGTGTTGCAGTCAGTGCAAGGTCTTCAATTAGACAACACCTGTTAGATAATGAGTCATACCCGTCCCGTTTTTCAACTGAAACTTTTTCCATTTTACATGCAAGCAGATCAAAGCACCATTTATTAATTTTAGAATATTTATGCTTAAAATTATTTCAGCCCGTATTGTGCAAGCAGAATGAGAATTTTATAAGTTCCTTGCCATTATTCAGACATAAGTGAGCTTTATTTTTTCGTTTTTATGCTCCACTGGATCAGTTTTCTTTATTTACGTATTTTAATCGTAATTTTTTTTCCTAAACTTTACGTATTTACAATATTTTTAATTTTAGACGTGTTCCAGTACTGTCTCCATATTTCTTTCCTAATCATTCTGATATAATTAAAGTTGCCAACGATTTGGTCCCTGACGAAAGGTAGCCTAGGCCCAGCTATTTACAATATTTTTAATTTTAGACGTGTTCCAGTACTGTCTCCATATTTCTTTCCTAATCATTCTGATATAATTAAAGTTGCCAACGATTTGGTCCCTGACGAAAGGTAGCCTAAGCCCAGCTATTTACAATATTTTTAATTTTAGACGTGTTCCAGTACTGTCTCCATATTTCTTTCCTAGTCATTCTGATATAATTAGTTGCCAACGATTGGTCCCTGACGAAAGGTAGCCTAGGCCCAGCTATTTAAAAAAAATGAACATGAAATTATATTTATTTAAATCCATATTCCTTTTCTGTGGTATCAAGTCATTATTTCGAGATATTTTTATATATCCACATACATCCACATACAAGCCTGTTTCACTGTATCACAACTCATCAGTGCTGTTAGACATCCACTTGCTTCTGGCCGGGATCCAAACTCGACCGATGTGATGTCAGTCGGAGTCCCTAACCCTTAAGTCATAGGGTCATGGAATCTGAGAATTGAAATTTTAGCGTGTTATATATAAGCGGTGTATAAACACGCCAGTCATCGAAAGAACTCAATTCATTTCTGAAGAGTAATGCATAAATCTCAAAAGTGATAATTTTTTTTTATTTAAATTTTTTTCTCTAGGGAGTTCAATCTTAATAAGAGCATATATATATATATTTGTGTGTGTGTGTGTGTGTGTGTGTGTGTGTGTGTGTGTGTGTGTGTGTGCGCGCGGATTATTGGAAACACCAATTTTGTAATTGATGCAACTTTAGTCTCCATAATCTGTTTTTTTTTTAAATCAGTTATTTATCTTATACTTTCGGTTTTAACAAATTCTCTTTTATATCTACATAACCGACAAATATCATTTACCGTTGTTTATATCTCAAGGTATGGAATCATTTGCTATTTTGTCGAATCAGTTTCCTCTGATTTAATGCAATTTCTTCTAATTCAATTGTTAGAACGAATACCTACAAAATTATAATTATTACTTATATTTATTGTGATATTACATTTGCCCTGGTTGGTCGTACACACTGGAGATCAACTGTAATCAAATCTCTTCAATATTCAGACAAATATGGTGATATTGTATGGATCGAATCGATTTTACCTTGGAATGTTCTCCGAAGACATAAATAAACACCAAAACCGTCAAAGAAAAAATGGTTTCTAAGTCGGAGGATTCTTGCATCCTGTCGGTTAGTATATTAATACATTGAAAATAATTATTTAAATTTTTTTTAGCCAATTGTTTGCGTTTCCACCAAAAATAAAATGACACGCGTCGTGATTTGTCTGAAGAGTTTTTCATAAAAGTCGTTAAATGTAAGGAGATAAGGACGGATACATGTGACATCAATTCAGGACAGCGTCTTATTAATTTATTTGTCTTCCTTACCAAACTACGTGACACTTACATATTTCCTCACCAAGATACAGAAGACACGTATACCGTCCTCCTCATTTTCTCTAGTGCTTCTTTCTCACATAAACACGAGAAAGAATTACATTTATGTTTATCTTAACAAACAGGGAACACAATAAATTTAACACTCGTACATGCTGAGAAGAATTTAGTTTTAAAATAAAAAAAAATACGTTTTATTTTTATATGTAAAAAACTTTCTCGATTTTTTCTTTATTGGGGGTTGATTCAAATCTGCAACTGAATTTCCAATTGATTTCACTTGATTAAAAGGATTTATCGGTAAATGTTCGTTTTAACTCCCGACGTCTTTTCCCCTTCAAATTTATCCAAAATAGCATTATATCTGTGCAAATGTATATACTGAACTCAAATCAACAATTAGTTATTGAAGAAACTTATCTTTTTTATCCAACGAACTATATCTTGCACATTTTCTCTCCCGTAACTCTCACGAAGTCATGTAATTAACTGCAGAATGACGTTCTACATAGGCGACAAATTTCTGTCGATTTTTGGTCGATCTTTTTCCTTTACTGAAACTTCGGACGATGTACTTCCTGTCTTGAATGTAAAAAAGGGAGGTTTCTTCAATAACTAATTGTTGATTTGAGTTCAGTATATAAATTTTCACAGAGATAATGCTATTTTGGATAAATTTGAAGTGGGGGATAAGCCGAAAACGAAAATTTACCGATTTATCCAAGTGATCAAATAGTTTAGGGTATTATAAATATATTTATTTTACGCATCATCTGAAGATGTTTAGATATTTGAATCCACCTTTACGTATTCTTTTTCTTTGACCTATTATTCTGTTGGAACATTGCAATTAAGTGACACGTATAATTCCCTTTCACCAAACGAATCTCCACTTCAGCCCTATTATTATGAATATTATTTAATCAAAGAATTCCTACTGAAGCCTAAATGTATTCGAATGCGAAATAAAGCACTTTATCTCGATTGGATTATCAATATCGCGCCAGATTTATAAAGAAAAGCGATTAAACTGAAAAGATTTGAAAAAAGAAATTTGCATTTCAGGCATTGATTACATTGAAATAACCTGCATGTTATTTATAATAATTATCGATTCTAAACATGCGTGTTTGTCAAAGTTAGAAAAAAATATCGTGAAGTCTTAAAGTTAATTTTATCTTCAATGGAAGAAATGGCTACAGGAAAATTGTATTCAAATCAACAAGATATTATTATTTTAATTGCAATTAAAAATTTTAGAATCTAAATAACCCGCGGCTAATATTAATACTACCACTCACTACTATGAAGAACAAAAATAATAACAAATAATTAATTTTATTTTATTATTACTTGGGTGAGAATGAAAAAATGAGAACGTGTAAATTTCTAACAGCAAGTCTATTTAAGCATGTCAATGTATGTGTTTGGATGTGCCTGCGTAGACTGGATGTGTTAGATTCAGCTCTAATATTCAGAGAATTTAAACAGCATACTCAAAACATGAGCACGATGGTTGTTGAGAACATAAAGCATTGTCTAGTTTAATTTAAAAAGTATTAAACTAATCAGAATTTCTAAACATCAAGGAGTGAGAAATTTGAAGAATTACCCGTAAAACTCGTTCTTTTCTACCCGTAAAACTATTTCAAAATGCTCACCTCTAGCTACCTTTAGAAAGGAAAGAGAATTTCAGTTTTTACTATGGGTATGTATTGAAAATATCAACATGAGGTTATGAAAGGTAACTGGTGTTATCAGAGTAAAGAAGCATGTGATTAGTTTTAATATCCGACGTATACAGAATAAAGGCAGTAAATTTCTTTAATAGGCCTAACAGTAGCAGGTTAGCTGCTGCCGTGAATGAGGATAACAGCAAAGCACTGAGAAACAGAAAACGCATTTTCTTGCATCTTTTTAGGGCTGGTGTGCTAGGTCAGTTATGATACTCAATTTCATTTTGTTTATTTTTAATAATCATTCTTATATTTTATATTTATATTTTCAGTTATTATATTCTATATATATGTCTGCATTCACTTAAGCACTGGTACTCTTGGGAAATGTATTAATCTGTCCCTTCCCTCCAGTTATGGGTTAAATAAGAGGGTAGGATATGGGGACCCTTCCCTTAAAAACAAATCCCAATGAATCTTGATACTCGAAAAGAAAAAAGTATTACTAGACACAAAACTTATATAAAAAAAACAAGAATAAATTGTTGAAAGAAAAAGGTATTACCAGCAATAAATAAATAAAATTTAGTTGATAATAAATGACCCGCCAAGGTTAATATGCCATAAAACAAAACAACCACCCAACGAACTATATATATGTGAATTTAAATTGTTCTAAATTTGATAGCGTAATAGGAATTTATTTTCGTATCTACATCTAGTAATCAATTCTGAAGTAGATTTACCCAAGAAGAAATCTTATTAATAGAAGTAGTATAGTTACGAAAGTATCAAATTTACTGAAGCTGTGATTTCAGGTCAGTGTGGATAGCATTGAAGATGATTCTTTGCAATTTTTCAGAAATTTCTAGATTCATGTGAAATACTCCAGACCAGTTGTGGCAATATACGGACGAATGGTGCGCCTATAAAGCTGTGAAATAGATTCAGGAGAGTAGGATTGTCTAACACGGCACCAGAATAGAACTAACATTCGTTGCAAAAATCTTAGCAATTAACTCTATATAATAATGAAATATTACATGTCAATGGATAACGTTAGACTTGGAATGCGCAAAAAGTGTTACTCTCCTGGGGAATGTTAGTATCTGCCATTTTGATGAAAGTCTAAATATCATATCTCTCTAACTCGATGAAATGAATGCACTTTCATTCTGGAAATGTTGAAATTAACAGGCAAATACTTGTCCCAGTTAACAACAGATTAAAAGTCGTTTTAATTTAGATCAGCTGTCAAATTGACTTTATCCTACCTATCACACTTTTCTATTAAGACAAGTGTGACTAGGCGATTCATCAGCACGGATTATGTGTCCAGAAATTATCAAGACTGGATGGAGGTTGATTATAATTAGGAATAAAGACGGTCCTCGAATAGATCTAAATGGTTACAACAGTATTAACTGAAAGTAATATAGAATATAGGCCCTTCCAGATTGGTTTGGTTTGGTTTAAGTTTAACGACCCATCAACCATTGTGGTCATTTAAGGGTCAGTCTGTGTTTTGTTGGTAATATATTTTTCATTCAAAAATGTTTTGTTGGAAATATATTTTTCATTCAAAAATGTTTTGTTGATAATATATTTTTCATTCAAAAAAAGGTTTGTTGGTAAATACCTTCATAGCATTTTGACCCCGGTTTGGGGGGGTTAACTATTTACCCATACTTGGGACTCTAGCTGGTGCTACCACTCCGTGCCAGGGTGGACCTGGGAACAACAGCAATTAAGAGGTGGTTCCATGCTCCTCACAACTTCCTAATCAGAGGCCTTGCTGCCGGATGCAGTTTACGGTCATACCCAGGACCAGCCGTTCCAGAAAACATACATTACTCGATTTGATGTGGAATATTTGATCCAATAGCTGTACTATGTATTGATGTTTTTGTTTTCTTGAAGAAACTTGATTTTCTTTATATAGTAATATATATTCACAATTACTTGGCGTATATTTTACATGCAGTTACCGTATTGCCATTTGTGAATAAGTAAACAAAAATCTAATCTGGTTTGCTTATATCTTTGGTGAAGAGTTTAATCCACAAAAAGAATACCTGATCTGATTTTCTTCTCGACAAAAAAAAATGATATTCAATGCACTGTGTCCCTTTAAAATGTAAAAAAACAAAAAAGAGACATGTCGGCAATTTTGTTGGTTTTTAAACAAACGTACGTAAATGAAAAAAACTCTGGTCATGTATACCCAATATATATATATATATATGTGTGTGTGTGTGTGTGTGTGTGTGTGTGTGTGTGTGTGTGTGTGTGTGTAAGTAAGAGTGTGTATGTATCTCAGTTATGATATACAAATTTACATAACATAGTAATAGTGAATAACTAAATGCCAAAATGAACAATAAAATCCGACGTTCGAACTTTTGCTCTGCGCGGTTCATCTCCATTCGATGAATACAGAGAAATCCAAAGAATGGAATTTTAATGAAAATATAAAATAGTGTTTGAAGGCGAAATTATATTAAAAATGTATTTCGAAATCTTTTACGACAAATTTACATCCAGGAACGTAAAAATCCTTTCCATTCCTGAAAGACCTACTGATATTGTAATGTAGGATATAAAAAATAAGAGATATGAATAAAAATGAAAGCGATAGAATAGTTTACGTATTTAAACATTTTCAATGTAAAATTGTACCCACCGTTTGTTGCATCTCTTCCGATATATATATATATATATATATGATAATTTAATTTTTTTATCCACTGTGTACATTTTGTTTTGACAGTGAAATTGAAAATGTTCTAAACCATAATTTATAATAAATATTCACAGCTCTGTATTATATGTCGAGCACTGTTTTAAATTAATGTTTTGGACTTTGTAAATTTTTCTTCGTTCCTTATTCACTCGTATATATATATATATATATGTATATATATATATATGGGGGGGGGGGAGTGTGTGTAAAATTGATTTTATCGTATTTAAAACTGACACTACTATAACCATTATTAGTACGAATAAGTTCTTACGAGAAACGAAACCCGTCGGTTAGGAAATACTATTTATTTATATTAAATTACCCAACATATGTTCGTGCTCGAGTAGTCTAAGACGCACCAGATCAATTGATGGCTTCCCCTATGATGTTAAGTATGGCAGGTTCTAATCCTGCCGAATAACACACTTTTTTTCTCATAAATATTCATATATATATATATAGTCATCCGCAGACAGATCTGTATCACAGTTCATCAGTACAGTTAGACATCCGATTGCTTTTACCGAGAATTTAAACCCGACCGAATTGGCGTCAGTTGGCGATTCTACCTCTGAACTATGGGCGCTCGGTAGAAGGAGGCAGACTTTTAGCATATGATATATCATGCGCCAATATTTAGAGTGGTCTAATTTATTACTGAATGAGCGAATCGTATATATATATATATTTTAACAAATTCTTTAAAGTACAAAACTTAATAATCGCGAGGAATAAGCAAATTTGGATGACATTTTTATACTAAAATCTAAAATAAACAACCAGTTTTGTCCCACATCTTATTATATTATCAAGTTTATTTCTTGGAAATTTATGTAGGCGTAGAAAATAAAAGATTATAATGAGTTAGGGTAGAAAGATGGCAAGGACAACTAGAGTAAAACAAAATTTATATCCAGCAAGCAATCTTGCTTGCGAGATTTTATATATATATATATATATATATATATATATATATATATATATATATATATATATATATTGTTTAACTAAAAACAGAATATATGCGCAAATATGAGTATCGATTAAAATACTGTTAAAATATATAGGCGGAGAATGAGGGATGACGCCAGTATTTGCAGGTTACAAGCTTGTATCTCCAATGTTTCCCACTCTGAAAAAAAACACACATATGCACAAATTTAGCAATGTTTAAAAATACTAAAGCCTGTTTTACATACTTAGTAACGATGATATATATTAACTTGCTATTGTGGTTATTTTTTCCTTTTCGTGCGGGTCACTTAATCTAGCTCATCTCAAAATTTTCTTTTTCAAATCTCTATAAAGCAAAGGACACTTAGGCATCACTTTTTACCATTCTATTTGCCCTGTTTCAATCCAGTCTGGCATATGCTCACAATCTACCCATACAAACACTTCAACTAATAAACGCTCCCAGATATTTTTCAAAATAAATGTTATCGTGACTGACTTTATTGTGACAATCAACCCGTTTGATGAAGGAGGTTTTATTTGACCTAACCAACAAACCTGAAAACATCAACATATTTTGTTTGATTTTTATGTTCCAGGAAAACAAAACGACATCAAATGATATTTATTTGTCCACAAGGGTCAATGTCGAGTATTTTTCATGAGAATACTTTTACTCCATTCTTTTTTTTTTGTCTTCTTTGATTGTTAAAGCCCAAACACAAAATTAGAAAAGTGTTGCTTCGTTTGTTAGAGAGAGCAAGCAATTCTGGAAAGAACTTTCTACGCTTCAATACTTACGATTGTTCATCAAACGCCAGAACTCTTTGAAATGATGCACAAACTAATCGAAAATATATAACTTCCTTCGAACATTTTGAATATATTAGTCTGTTACTTATTAAACAAGCACAAATCTTTTCGCAACAGGACATACAGAGGGACATAAATATATACCGAAATATAAAGACTGTTAATAGGAACAAGCGTTTCAATCCGGTTCATATATATATATATATATATATATATATACTACCGGCCATAATTATTAGGCCACCCCTGTGTTTTCAAAAAATTCTGGATTTCATAATATTTTTTAGTATTTAGTGCCAAGTGAAGAATTGTAAATGAGAATAGAATAGTTCTTTTGTTAATTAATGCACAATAGCATGTGTATCAAAATGAAATAAATATTTACTAATTACCAATATTGCAGTTTCATCAATGAAAGAATGAAGAAAATTTAGGGTGATTTGGACAAGTTCATCTTTGCTTCTTTGCCTTGTAAATTTTTGCAAAGTAATAATAAAAGAACCGGATTGCCTAATAATTATGGCCGGTACTCTCTCTCTCTCTCTCTCTCTCTCTCTCTCTCTCTCTCTCTCTCTCTCTCCCTATATATATATATATATATATATATATATATATGTCAAAGAATAAAATATCACTCAGGCAAACCTGTGTGGTCAAAACCTGGGTAGCAAGTAAGTGTTGTGTTCTGTTTTTTAACATTTCATTAGCTCTGCATATTCCTGTTCACTAATGCTATATAATATTATCTATTGATGGTTCTTCTTTTCTCAACGTAATCTATGTTAAAATATTTTACGCCTCCCAAAATACGGAGGCCAAATCCTTGCCTGCTGATGTTTGCATCATTGGTCGCTTTGGTCGGCTTTCACCTGCTGCTGTCCATTCAGCTGACTGTCGAATTGACTCTAGAGTGAAGTGGTGGATCATCCCTTTTTCATCCATTGTCACATATATTTTCGCAAAAACCGCTTCTTGTTGCCTTGAAACAGTTTCAAACAACCCTCTGAATTGTTGACGTTTTTTTGTTTTTGATCGACTGTGAGCAAACGCGGTCACCACTTTGAACACAGCTTTCTCGTTGTCAACTTTTCGTGCAAATTGGTGAATACACTGCCTTCTGATATGCTCAACTCCTCTGCTGTCTGACGCAAATTCAATTTAAGATTGGCCAAACGTCGGGATTTTTGGTGTTTTCCGGAACAATTGTCTCCAGCAAAATTTGTATCTATATGTCCTCATTTAGAGGCAGCATACCACCTTTCACTCATTGTTTCCGACAAAGCAGAGTCCAACTAGCACTTACGAAGCCATTGCTTTGTTTGAGCAGTATTTTTCGCATCCAAAAGCAATGCTTTGTCAACACACTAAATGTAAAGGTCAGTACTTCATAAAATTCATATGGATCATTTATTAGTGGCACCATCGATATGATAGGCCCGGGACTTATTGAGTGATGTTTTAATAAAACATATATTCTTTCGATTTCATCTTTGTGTCCTGTCCCTTTAGTGCGTTGTCAATCATAATTCACCAGAACATCTAATCATTTGATGCTCTAACGCATTTTTGCTTTTTCCAGTCCCGTTCATTATCTGACCTTTTTAAACCTAAAATATATTTCCATTCATCTTAAAAGATTTTCTCGATTTGATCATCAATATCGCGACAGATTCTTTACAATTCATTGTTATGTTGCTTAATCAGTTTGCATTTTAACTTCTTGTCTCCCCTGTGCCTATGCGTCAAATTATGCAGCCTCTTTACGTCACTGTAAGGCTTAAAAAATTTAACTGTCTCCTTCTGATTCTTTTTTGCTTGTCATAAAACTTCCACATTGTTTACATGCTTTTTCCGTGGAGTTCCACAAATTCTTTGGTAGAATCCTACCTGGTATTATCCAACGTTTCCTCATCGTCTGTGAGGCAATTGCCCAGCATTCAAAACTATAATAATTCCATCATTCATTTCTTTCTTTCGAACGAAATGTTCCTGTCAATTTGATTAACATTGCAACGCATATTTTACTATTTCAATCTGACTTAGGATTTCGCTCTCCTATATTGTGTCTCGCAAATATTTAAATTTCTTTACTTGCTTGAATTACTTCAGTTCACATCACGCAACTTTGGCTATTCCTCCTGCTAACAATCGTACATTCATTTTACTGAAAATCACTTCCAGTAATTTTCAAAGAAACGTGCATTTTGTTAAATCATCAGTTAAATATTACTTTACATATTTCTTTGAGTTTTTCTGAAATCTGTGTTGTTTCTTTAACAGCTGAATGTTAATCTAATTTACAATGTGTGTATGTTTCATTTATGATTCACCTCGGATATATGTGTATTGGAAATCAGAGAAATGATCAGAAACATCAAAAAGGAAAATCCGTTCCTTTTTAATCAAACAGCAAAAAATCTAAATAAATCATAACAAACGACTAAAAACAGAACTTATTCTTTATTTTTCTATTTGTGGGCTAAGAACTTTCCATCGGACCCTATAATATATAAATGAATATAAATGCAAAGACACATATTACAATATGCGGGCGTATAAAATAGAAACATGTAAAAGAGACAAAGGAAATGAAAAAAGAATAAAAATAAAACGTAAATTCATATCTATCTATCTGTATATCTATCTATCTATCTATTATATATATATATATATATATATATATATATATATATTAAGCTCTACTCTGTATTGAGCATTTTTTATGAAAGTAAATGCTTGAACAATGTGTTTATAATCTTCCTTTTCTTTTACTTTTCTGTAATATATATGTATATATATTCTTCATTTATAAACGAGTTATTAAGTTATATATATATATATGTGTGTGTGTGTGTTTGTATGTGTGTGTGAGAGAGAGAGTGAAAGAGAGAGAGAGTGTGTGTGTGGTTTCGGTATATGTGAGTATATATGTCCAACGCGTTTGTGTGTGTTCGTGTGCCTATCAGTGGCCAAGGGCATGTTTGTCTACCTGCATCTATATGTTTCATCTGGGGGTTGGAGACACATGATTGCGGCGGAATGTTTCTTCAAGATTATGAAACTGCATTAAACTCTCTTCTCGTGTATGTTTGGTCAGAACGAAAGAAAATTTGGATGTTCCTATAAAAAGAAAATAAAACGGAGAATTACAGCAAAGCAAGAAAAACAGGGCAAGAAGACTTTTTCGCAACAATGTCGCCACTATTATTGTCTTTTCATTCCAGTCGGAAAAAAAGACAAACTGCATCTGCGACAACAGATTTAACTCGACAACTTCTTTCGAATCTTGACTTTTGCTGTTTTCTTTATATTCTTCATCGAATTCGTGACTGACATCATTCATACAAGTACTTTATCTGACAAACGCACAAACAGACATGACCCCGATCTGTCATCGTTTCTCTTGCTCATTTTTTCTCTCCAAGGCTCTTGGATGTGTGGCTGGTGTAATAAATAGAGGCTTGGTGTGAGAAGTAGGAAAACTGAGTTCGAATACCTGTCGGTTTGATTACATACACTTGCGTGTTAAACCCGAGTGTATGAATATATTATCCACTCACCAACAATAAATAGAATAATGTTGAATAGAAAATTATTGTTGTTCTAAAAGAATTGTCAATGCAATTTTACCCGCAAAAAGAAAATGAAATTATTCTTAAAAACCAAACTATGTTCCGATTTTAGATCATCTACAAAGTTTGGATAAGCCGTGAACAGCAAATCAGTCAATCGCTCGCTGTCTACCATCGCTCACTATCTCTCTTTTTCTCTCTCACTGACTCGCTGTCACTCTCTCTCTCTCTCTCTCTCTCACACACACACACTCTTTTATTTCTTTAATGCTCTCTATGTGTTTTTATCCCGTTCCTAATCTTAACCACAACCCAAACTCTAACACAGACACACAAAAGATATAATAATGGACAGATTCGATGTTTAAGATCAGTTGTGTCAGCGTCGACATACACACGCACACACGAGCATACAGACGCACGCGGGTGAGCACGCACACACACACACACACACACACATTCTCACAGAGTGGAACAGACATTTCTGTTTAAAAAGCCCATAATATACCCATGTATGAAAAGTAAAAAAAAAAACATATTATACCCATGTATAAAAAGCAAAAAACAATATTATACCCATGTATAAAAAATAAAACACAATATTATACCCATGTATAAAATCATAATATTAAATGTAACAAAAACTTATTATACCATGTATAAAAAGTAAAAATACTTATTATACCCATATAAAAAAGTATAAATCCATAATATCCCCATGTATAAAAAGTAAAAAAAAAACATATTATACCCATAAAAAGTATAAATCCATAATATACCCATATATAAAAAGTATAAATTGATAATATACCATATATAAAAAGTATAAATTCATAATATACCCATATATAAAAAGTATAAATCAATAATATACACATATATAAAAAGCATACATTCATAATATACTCATATATAAAAAGTATAAATTCATAATATACCCATATATAAAAAGTATAAATCCATAATATACCCATATATAAAAAGCATAAATTCATAATATACTCATATATAAAAAGTATAAATTCATAATATACTCATATATAAAAAGTATAAATTCATAATATACCCATATATAAAAAGTATAAATTCATAATATAACCATATATAAAAAGTATAAATTCATAATATAACCATATATAAAAAGTATAAATCCATAATATACCCATATATAAAACGTATAAATCCATAATATACCCATATATAAAAAGCATAAATTCATAATATAACCATATATAAAAAGTATAAATTCATAATATACTCATATATAAAAAGTATAAATTCATAATATAACCATATATAAAAAGTATAAATTCATAATATAACCATATATAAAAAGTATAAATCCATAATATACCCATATATAAAAAGTATAAATTCATAATATAACCATATATAAAAAGTATTAATTCATAATATAACCATATATAAAAAGTATAAATCCATAATATACCCATATATAAAAAGTATAAATTCATACATAATTTACCCCTTGTGCAAAATGCAAAAAACATATTATACCCATCCAGCGCAGAGAAAATAAATCTGCACAATAATTTTCACGTGCTTGTCCCCATTTAGTACATCATCAACACCTACACACAGACATGTGCTTACAAACATGCCAAGCACGCATACATTATTAACATCATTTTCTGTCCAACGCTTTTGGACGAAACTTGAAAAATAATCGATTTTCACGTTTGCAGTTCTTTCGAACAGAAATCGATATTCATGTGGTGACTGCTGATTGCATAGAGAAGGTGAAAGCCGAAACGATAGTAGATAAAGGTTGGAAAAGCAAAAGCGCCGTTTACAATAAGGAAGGTTAATACGAACCTAGGAGGGAAAAGAAAAATCTTTCTAAGTGACCATAATTCCAATATGTATCACTGATACGAGTTCTTCATGACCGTTCCCAACATTAAGTTGGTGACATAACCACTGGGAAGAAAAGCGAAATTTTTTCGTTTTCCTTTCTGTCACGCATATCCTGTTACCACACAAGCCCAAAAATGTTGATTCTATTAAATCTGTTGTTATCATTGGATGTGCCTTCCCTGTCCCTCTTCTACAAGTACTTTCATGGCTTCTGCTCCGATGAACTTAGATCAATGGTGCCGCCTAAGCACGAATTTACACGAGATACTAGATTAGCAACTAGGTCCCACCCTTTTACAGTTAAACAAATAAGATGTAACACTAAATTCTACTCCAACAGCTTCTTTTCCCGCCTGTGGAACTCCCTTCCACAAGTCTGCTTTCCCGACAGCTACAATCTCCGGGTGTTTAAATGTAGGGTCAATAGACACCTCCTATCACACTAACTCCCAATTATTCTCAGAACACTCTCATCTACCCAACCCTCATTCTCGGTATCCTTACACGCCTATCATCCACCCTCTGACATTTCCTATATTTAACCATCCTTTCTCCACTCTACGTAGCCCCCTGCGCAGTAGTGGCAGTGACATGCCTTGCTCGGGGTGAAACGCTTATAAAAAAAATGCATTCTTAAAAATATCGGCAATTTGAACAGATATTTTTGGTTCAAAACTGAAGTTAGCAGTTTTGAAGGTTCGTCGAAGTCCATACCAGAAATGTGCTTTCCTTATATATATATATATATATATATATATATATATATATATATATATATATATATATATATAAACAGATAGAGAGAGATAGAGAGAGGTTAGACGGATGGAAATATATTTTCCCAACAAAGTCTTGGAGACGCTTTTAAACTCTATCATGACTAAAAGACAGGTAACTCCAGCCTAAATATAGCAACAGTTGTCCATATTTTTAGTGGATAATCGTATTTAAATAAACGCTTACTTTATTTATACACGGATGACAGGTTGCTGATAGCAGACACGGAAAGGAAAACGCAGAATGTAGCTACAGGAGCCGAGAAGAAAGGACTGAGCACACACTTTAAGAAAACTGAATATATGGTCATTAGCAAATAGAAAAATAAACATGATTTTTTATAAACAGGAACTAAAGAGGAGGACTTCCAATAAGCAGGAAAACAGGAAGTAATGCTCAGTAGTTCTAGAGATTGGAAAAGACAGAAAAGTTCATTTTTTTAGGGCGACATCATAAATACCGTCACCTCCGCTTGCATTATGGGAGTCAAGGTTAGAAATTAGTTTAGAGACCAGAGATGAGGTTATATATACATCCAACTGTTGAGCCTTATTTCTTGGATTTGGAGCTTGAATATATGTTTAAGAGTTTGCGAACGCTGGTATCTCCCAGGGCTCTATCCTAGGCCCGACGTTCTTCCTGATCTCCATAAAGGATCTCCCAGACGTGATCAATCCAAAGTAGGCATCTACGCAGATGACACTACAATTTACTCCCGCATCAGTAAGAAATCCGGTGAGGCTCACAAATATAACCTCGCTGCTGATCTTGGGAAGGATCTACACTCAGTAGTGGACCGGGGTAAGAAGTGGCTTGTAAATTTCAATACTTCTAAAACGAAACTGCTATCTATCAACCATCACAGGCAACATATCCTACCCTCCATAAACATGAACCAAGCGAGTCTCTCTGAAAGCAACATACTGCGCCTCCTCGGACTTTCCCTATCTTCCGATCTCAAGTGGAATCAGTATATTGAATCAATAACTAAATTCACTGCTAGGGAGGTTGGGTCACTTTGTCGGCCTGAATCCATCTTGCATATATACAAATCTACCATCCGCTCGTGAATAGGATACTGCTGTCATATATGATCAGGCGACCCTGTTGTTCATCTCAGTGTACTGACAGAATTTAAAGGAAAATGTGTAATGTGATAGGTCCCGACCTGGTATTTCGACTCCAGCGACTTTCTCACCGGCGGGGTGTGGCTTCCCTCTGTCTATTCTACAAATATTTTCATGGCTTCTGCTCCGACGATCTTAAGTTACTGGTGTCCTCTCCTCAAGAATTTACTCGTGCAACCTGACTGGCAAAAAGTTCCCACCCATTTAGAGTTAGATCAACCAAATGCAGCCACTACTTCTACTCCCTCAGCTACTTTTCTCCCACTTCCCGCCTATGGAACTTCCTTCCATATACTTGTTTTCCTGACGGTTATAACCTCCAGGAATTTAAATGCAATGTCAATACCCATCACGTAAACACTTGATTCCAGTTCTTTTTATATCACCCTGTAAATCGTGTTCTTTTACTTTCTCTCTAAATTCGCAACTGTTTTCACAACTGTGTTCCGGTCCTTCTCTTGTCCTTTATCTCCTGTAAATTTCTTTTCATTCTCCTCCTGTCTAAACATTTACTTTTATGTAGCCCCCTGCGCATCAGTGGCGCTACCGCCTTGCTTGGGGTGAATCGATTAGAAATTGAATAGAATGAGCAGAGTTGCTAAGAGAGAAGAGCTGCATAGCAAGGCATGAGTCAGGGATAGAAGGAAAGCAGAGATCTGGAAGGGAAGAGTGTCTTCTAGGCTTACTGGGAAAATGCGTGGGGAAATCCACTACTTGCTTGAGGGACTGAGTGATTTAGAATTTCAGGCTACGAACGCCAGCAAAATCAGTGACAGAGATTTCTAGCCACTTGTCATGGTGAGCATTGAAGTCACCAAACAAAAATTTGTTAGGGAACGGGTGAGAGGAATTATCATATATTATCTGAAATATTATCAAGCACGCAGCAGTCAGGAGAGGAAGAGAGCAGTAGAGAAAGAAGATAAATATCTGACTGAGTTTAGTAAAGAAACACATGTAAGAATAGTCAGGGCATTCAGGGAAAAGTTCCTTAGCCAGTGGGAGATATTTGCTGACATAAACTCCCAGGCCATGCATGTAGACATTGCATTCCTTCCTAAAAAGCAGAATGTAACCGGAAATCGAGAATTAAGAGAAGGCTGGTTTCATGGAGTGCTAGGATATCAGGGGACCTTTAGTCGAGGAACGATTCCGCACTTCAAAAATTGGTAAGTATACCGCAGATGTTGGAGAATAAAATGTTGAAGGCTTTAGGTTTGTTTTTGTTAAAACGAT
The DNA here is from genome assembly GCA_037127315.1 of Ascarosepion bandense. Classification (NCBI taxonomy): domain Eukaryota; kingdom Metazoa; phylum Mollusca; class Cephalopoda; order Sepiida; family Sepiidae; genus Ascarosepion; species Ascarosepion bandense. The sequence goes on from JBBBDQ010001164.1 coordinate 466,615, forward strand.
TGTACATTCAAGGAAGATTTTAACAAAAATAACTGCTGCAAATTTTGAACGAATTTAAGAATCATTTCATCATGGTAGATAATGATTGCAACGTTTGTCACATATTAGCAATTTCATTACACTCGAATTTATTTGCTGCAATGTATGAAACTTTGAACTGAACGATTATTGAAAGTAAGCTCTTAGCGCTTGTAACCGACTTTACACATAAATAGGCGTATACTGGCAGTTTAAAGAAGAACCATTTATGAAGTCGATGCTTCTTCGTAGTAACAATTAGTGTAACCCTTTCGAATTTCAATCAAATTAGATCAAAGGATCTATCCAAAATGTCGCACTGTCAAAGACATTTCTGATAACGTTTTCTCAGATTTTTTATTTATGTCATCTTCTTTTTGGTTCTAATTGAATGAAAGATTTCTTTCTCTTTTAATGTTCTAAATTTAAAGAATCAAACGTAATTAAAAATAATCACTTGAGTTATTTTAGGTTTATTATCGCAATCGCCTCATTGTATTAAACAATTTTTTTCTGTCTATATTTCTGTGATGAGGTATTGTAATTATTTACAATATTTACAGTATTTGGAATGATGTCCTCATCTTTGTTGCCATATTCACCTTCAATATCTGTCTATATTTCTGATGAGGTATTGTAATTATTTACACTATTTACATTGTTCAGACCGTTGTCCTCATCTTTGTTGCCATATTCACCTTCAATGTCTGTCTATATTTCTGAGATGAGGTATTGTAAATATTTACAATATTTACATTGTTTGGACTGTTGTTCTCATCTTTGTTGTCATATTCACCTTCAATATCTGTCTATATTTCTGAGATGAGGTATTGTAATTATTTACACTATTTACATTGTTTGGACTGTTGTTCTCATCTTTGTTGCCATATTCACCTTCAATATCTGTCTATATTTCTGAGATGAGGTATTGTAATTATTTTCACTATTTACATTGTTCAGACCGTTGTCCTCATCTTTGTTGCCATATTCACCTTCAATATCTGTCTATATTTCTGAGATGAGGTATTGTAATTATTTACAATATTTACATTGTTTGGACTGTTGTTCTCATCTTTGTTGTCGTATTCACCTTCAATATCTGTCTATATTTCTGAGATGAGGTATTGTAATTATTTACACTATTTACATTGTTCGGACTGTTGTCCTCATCTTTGTTGTCATATTCACCTTCAATATCTGTCTATATTTCTGAGATGTGGTATTGTAATTATTTACACTATTTACATTGTTTGGACTGTTGTTCTCATCTTTGTTGTCATATTCACCTTCAATATCTGTCTATATTTCTGAGATGTGGTATTGTAATTATTTACACTATTTACATTGTTTGGACTGTTGTCCTCATCTTTGTTGTCATATTCACCTTCAATATCTGTCTATATTTCTGAGATGTGGTATTGTAATTATTTACACTATTTACATTGTTTGGACTGTTGTTCTCATCTTTGTTGTCATATTCACCTTCAATATCTGTCTATATTTCTGAGATGTGGTATTGTAATTATTTACACTATTTACATTGTTTGGACTGTTGTCCTCATCTTTGTTGCCATATTCACCTTCAATATCTGTCTATATTTCTGAGATGTGGTATTGTAATTATTTACACTATTTACATTGTTTGGACTGTTGTCCTCATCTTTGTTGTCATATTCACCTTCAATATCTGTCTATATTTCTGAGATGTGGTATTGTAATTATTTACACTATTTACATTGTTTGGACTGTTGTTCTCATCTTTGTTGTCGTATTCACCTTCAATATCTGTCTATATTTCTGAGATGTGGTATTGTAATTATTTACACTATTTACATTGTTTGGACTGTTGTTCTCATCTTTGTTGTCGTATTCACCTTCAATATCTGTCTATATTTCTGAGATGTGGTATTGTAATTATTTACACTATTTACATTGTTTGGACTGTTGTTCTCATCTTTGTTGTCGTATTCACCTTCAATATCTGTCTATATTTCTGAGATGAGGTATTGTAATTATTTTCACTATTTACATTGTTCAGACCGTTGTCCTCATCTTTGTTGTCGTATTCACCTTCAATATCTGTCTATATTTCTGAGATGTGGTATTGTAATTATTTACACTATTTACATTGTTTGGACTGTTGTTCTCATCTTTGTTGTCGTATTCACCTTCAATATCTGTCTATATTTCTGAGATGTGGTATTGTAATTATTTACACTATTTACATTGTTTGGACTGTTGTTCTCATCTTTGTTGTCGTATTCACCTTCAATATCTGTCTATATTTCTGAGATGTGGTATTGTAATTATTTACACTATTTACATTGTTTGGACTGTTGTCCTCATCTTTGTTGCCATATTCACCTTCAATATCTGTCTATATTTATGAGATGAGGTATTGTAATTATTTACACTATTTACATTGTTTGGACTGTTGTTCTCATCTTTGTTGCCATATTCACCTTCAATATCTGTCTATATTTCTGAGATGAGGTATTGTAAATATTTACAATATTTACATTGTTTGGACTGTTGTTCTCATCTTTGTTGTCATATTCACCTTCAATATCTGTCTATATTTCTGAGATGAGGTATTGTAATTATTTACACTATTTACATTGTTCAGACCGTTGTCCTCATCTTTGTTGTCGTATTCACCTTCAATATCTGTCTATATTTCTGAGATGTGGTATTGTAATTATTTACACTATTTACATTGTTTGGACTGTTGTTCTCATCTTTGTTGTCGTATTCACCTTCAATATCTGTCTATATTTCTGAGATGTGGTATTGTAATTATTTACACTATTTACATTGTTTGGACTGTTGTTCTCATCTTTGTTGTCGTATTCACCTTCAATATCTGTCTATATTTCTGAGATGTGGTATTGTAATTATTTACACTATTTACATTGTTTGGACTGTTGTTCTCATCTTTGTTGTCGTATTCACCTTCAATATCTGTCTATATTTCTGAGATGTGGTATTGTAATTATTTACACTATTTACATTGTTTGGACTGTTGTTCTCATCTTTGTTGTCATATTCACCTTCAATATCTGTCTATATTTCTGAGATGAGGTATTGTAATTATTTACACTATTTACATTGTTCAGACCGTTGTCCTCATCTTTGTTGTCGTATCCACCTTCAATATCTGTCTATATTTCTGAGATGTGGTATTGTAATTATTTACACTATTTACATTGTTTGGACTGTTGTCCTCATCTTTGTTGCCATATTCACCTTCAATATCTGTCTATATTTATGAGATGAGGTATTGTAATTATTTACACTATTTACATTGTTTGGACTGTTGTTCTCATCTTTGTTGCCATATTCACCTTCAATATCTGTCTATATTTCTGAGATGAGGTATTGTAATTATTTTCACTATTTACATTGTTCAGACCGTTGTCCTCATCTTTGTTGCCATATTCACCTTCAATTTCTGCCTATATTTCTGAGATGAGGTGTTATAATTATTCACAATATTTACATTATTCGAACTGTTGTCCTCGTCTCTGTACCATATTCACCTTCAAGATCTATATTTCTGAGATGAGATATTGAAATTATTTGCATTATTCAAATTTCTCCAACTGTTGTCCTTATCTTTGTTGTAATATTCGCAACGTTTCGACTGTCTTCCGCTCCGGATTTCTTTAGGTGATGAAATTTTCGGACTGAACTCATTATTCCGTCCACACTGGAAAATTGTTTTAATTCCAGTTGCAATGCTTCTTCTGGATGTCTCAGTATCAGTTATCTCCCTTTAACTGAATTCTTTAACCTTTTGCTCTCGTCAGGTATTGAACTCACAAACCTTTGTGTTAAGTCACTGGATTTAATCAACGCTTTTATAAACTCGGGTAGACGAAATAAATGAGGTCGGCGCCAACAATGTAAACATGAACAATGTTTACATTGTGTAAATAAGTGTGTTTCTGCTGAAAATTTCTTGAACATTTCTCTAGTAATATTTATAATAATAACATTTTCAAGGTGTAACTTCATTCATTTATTTTTGGGGACATATGTAACATTTTTTAATCGGTTTCACCTCATGCATAGCAATAAAGCCTCTATGATGCAAGTGGTTACATGGTGGGCAAACATTAGGAACAGAAATATTTTTGCAGATTAAAATTAACTGACAAGCATGGAACTGGAAGGCAGTGTAGGAAGCGTTTGTATTAATAGGTGTAGGTTTATTTAAGAAGATTGGCATCATTTTTATTTTTAAATTAACATTTATATTTGAAAGTTCTCCAGAAATTCTTTTTGAATCTGTGTTTAAGAGTTCGGTTAAAGTCAGACGAAATAGATTTGTGAAGAAAAAATCTGATGTCACTGTGGGTGTGTACAATTGTAGTAGGTGAACGAAAATTATGGTTTTGTTCTTCTCTCTTTATTGCTGCTGACAAGTAAATGAGGAAAAAGAGAGTCAATTAGTGCGGTGTGAAAAAGAGAGTGAGATTTTTTTAAAGACGTCGCTTAGATGATACGTCCAGTTGACGACCTGTGACTCTCTGTGATGTTCTTTTTTGTTTTTGCTTCGTTGAAGAGAAAGTGAGGGATAAAGAAAATGCCGTAAAGTTAGACGGCTAGTTGCTTTCTAAAAGGAAAGACAAAATCTCATGTATTCATGTGATTGTGAACAATAGAATAGGATCAAATTTTACATTGTTTGTACTTGCTCCTGACTGGCCAATAAATAAGAGGTTGTATCAATATTGTTCTTGCAGACGTCATCGCAGTGTAAAATTCGGTGAGCCAACTGTCTTATGAAAAAATCTTTTATATTTATTGGTGAATAAAAAGGTATAGGTATGTGTTTTCTGTGTAATCAAATCTTACGAAGTTCGAAAAGAGTTCTCCAAGCGAGAAATAGTTGACATAGAATTTAGAATTAAATCTAGCCAGCTCTATGAATTGATGTGATCTTAACACCAGTATCGTACTGCTCTTCATTAAGTCTAGGTATCATAGGGTAAATCAATATTTATTTTGCAATAATTACAAAAATGGGATAGGAAAGGCTGGCTTTTCTGTCTAAAATTAAACTTATCTTGCCACAGTCACTGGCCCAGACAAACCACGATATTTAACTCTCTTACTTATCATTCCTAGAATTTATATGAAGTGTTAAACAGTCCCCACATTACTATTTTTGTCATTTCATTGCCGATAGAAACTGCAAAGAGGAACGATCGTTTTATTTACGTCTTTATGAGAATATACAAGAGGGAAAATCTAATAGTTTATCTTCTTACTCTGCCTGGTGGCAAACGCTGCTGGTGGCGCCAGGGGTGGCGGTCCCGTCATAGCCACCAAAACCGTGACATCACCCCTGGTCGGCGGCAGATGAAGACACACACGTTGTATGTTATAAATTGTCTCTGGAAGAAGGGGAATCAAGCAACAACTTTTTAAAAATCAAAACCTCAATAAATATATGCAATAAGGGAAAAGGTTTATTTATAAAAACTAAACAATACAATAATTGAATGTGGCGGAAATATCGGTCGAATGGAGGAAATTTTGCAGGAGGAAAGATATGAGAAAGAGTGACATGTTACAGGGGTGTCAGGAAGTGGGTAAGAGAAGGCTGACTTTGGCCATAAAGTGAGGGACAATTTATATATTGATTGTAATGTAGAATTGATCCCACACTTTTTATCTACATTATAATCGTATAAAACTTTTTTTAAATAATCATATGCTGAACTAAGTTACTTAACCAAGCTTTCGTCAAAACACTCACTGAAACACGCACTGAACCAAAAAAACACTTGAAATGTTAAAAGAAAACCTCATCTACAGGAGAACAGACATTTGTGTGAACTTCAACGAAAGAGTGGAGAGGAATCGAACTATTTGCAAGAATACATGTTAGCTATCCAGTAGTTGATGCTGTGGACAATGTAAAGAACACGTTCACACTTTCATATAACACACCTTATTCATTGCATTTCTGATGCCCTCAAAATTACTCTCATTTGGATGGCTTCTCTTTTTTCGGTACTTGAAATTATTTTAGTTAATTTTCAAAGTCTACTTCTAAATATTTGCAGTTATTTTCATGGCTTCTGATCATTAATTACCTTCTTTTGTTCTTTGATTACAAAAATTAATAATTTGAATTCCTTTTCTAAGATAATGTTGTTCATATTAATTTTATAGACTTACATGATTTTACATTAGTTCTTTCTATTTTTGCACAAATCTTAATGAATTACTTCATCCACATAAAACGACTGTAAGGATTCACGTTCATACAATATTTATTCACCCTTTTACCCAGTTTAGCACGCAAAATCATTTTATATTTAAACTTTTGTATGACATTTGATTAAATACAATATAAAACATGCATCAACCTTTTCTAAATACTTGGTTTCTTTCATTTTAATTATCCAGATATCTGGTGACGATCGGTTTATTTCTCATTTTATTTTATATTTTCTAAGTGTCAAGCGGACAAGATGCCACTGTAAGAATTCAATCTTCAAGACAGGTACTGTTGTAGAAACAAGGGTACTTCTATTTTGCAAACACAATAGGGATTATGAATAATCTCCGAAAAAGAAAAAAGTAATTTATTTTGTCCTCTGCAAAATGTTGTTCGAGGTTTTGCTACACTGGCAGGAAATATAAATCATCTCAGTAAATTAAATGCCCTTTTTGGACCAATCATAGTTAATATCATTTCTCGAATACATCTCGACCAGGAGAGCAATTCTCTGCGCCTACTTGGTCCCAATGATTTCTGACGACAGGAAGTGGAATGAATTGTATTAAATTGCTAAGTCTACTTCCAGGAAAGTAAGTTCCTTATGTTTTGCTAGACAATCTTTTTGTCGCTAGTACCTATCTTGCTTATTTATATGTCTATCATTCGTTCGTTCGTCGAATAATGTTTCCACATCTGGTTTCGTGCTTCTGTGTCAAGGGATTCTTTGCACAATCCAAGGAATAATCGGCAATCTTATTGGTCTTTACCTGGCATCTCAGTCTCAGTCAGTTTCCCGCCGCCGTAACGCAAGTTCCGTTTACCTCTTCTATAAATATTTTCTCGCTAATTGTTATTGTTCTGATGAGCTTTCCTCGTTCGACTTCACGAATATAAGCGCCAGACTAGACTGGCAGCTAATTTCCCAATTGTAATGGCAAAAGTTGTAACTATAGGTTCTATGCTAATAGATAAGCACTGGATTCTATGTCTCCTGTTAACTACCCGCTTCGGCGTACCTGAAGGAGACTAACACCACCTCTAAATTTGTTGGTTTTCATTTTTTTTTTTTAATTTTTCAGTGCAGTCTTATCAATTACACCCTAACTTTGCCGATTGACAAAAAACAATTGGAAAAATTTCAATATTTAAAATATTTTAGGCGGGTGGCTCAGTTTTTCATACAACGTTATAGTAAATCGATCCTCCATTTTTAAAACCACTCGCCAGTACGACATTACCATAACCTGCAAATTGGTTGATTATCTTTAATTTTTTTTTACTTGTTTCAGTGCAATCTCATCGATTAAAACCTAAACCTTTCCGAATGAGAAAAAAAAATTGTAAAAATGGCAACATTTAAACAATTTTAGGGGGAAGACTCAGTTTTTCATACAGCCTTACAGTAAATCGATCCTGTACAATTAACTTTTTTGCTTTAACAACTGAATCCTTTGCGAAATTTCTGAATAAAGCCGTTCTTGGAGTTTCCGAGGAAGATACCATCATAAGAACTGAAGAAAACTTGAAAAAGACAAAAACAAGAGCAACAACTCCTCCCAAAAAACCAAAACAAAACAAAGCGACCCCAACGCGAGTTATTCCAAAATGGAGGATCGATTTACTATAACGTTGTTAGACAAACTGAGCACCCCCCTAAAATTGTTTAAATATTAAAATTTTCCACATTTTTTGATAATCGGAAACTTTATGTAATAATCGATAAGACTGCGCTGAAAAAAGTCAACAAAAAAAATGAGAAACAACAAATTTAAAGGTGGTGGTAGTCTCCTTCAGGTCTGCCCGAGCTTTAAAATGTTAAAAATGCAGTGTCAATCATTGTCGTCTGTCTCCATAAATCTAGTCCATTTTTGGCCGGTTTCTTTAAATGCTTGGGGTGAAAGGGTTTTAAAAAGAAGTTAAATGCAAATTAGGGAATAGATTTAAGAAGTTGATTTTCTTTTAAATGATAATCCTATAATTACAATAAAATATCAGTATTTGAAATTTTAATTTTTACCTGGGATCGAACCACAGCACCAGTAAAAAGTTCGCATCTACTTTACCTACTTTGTACCGGAAAACAAACATCGTAATTATTTCTGTCATAACTAACCATAAGTTATTTAAATTATTTTTGTATTTATTTCCCAATAATTTATACAATAACATTTCTTTTTAATTTGTAAATTTATACATATTATAAGAACGCTATATTCCCTATCTTATTCATTTAAAAGAACTCAGACATTCAGGAATATTCGATGACCTTATTGTTTTTAATGCAATGTGTGTGTGTGTGTGTGTGTGTGTGTGTGTGTGTGTGTGTGTGTGTGTGTTTGTTTCTTTGTATGCGCGCGGTCTGTGTGTGTGTGTTTATTTTTTTTTTTTTGTCTGTATGCGCGTGGTCTGTGTGTGTGTGTTTTTGTTTGTGTGCGCGCGGTCTGTGTGTGTGGGGGGTGTTTTTGTCTGTATGCGCGTGGTCTGTGTGTGTGAGTGTGTGTGTGTGTACGTATGCGCGCGCGCGCGTGCGTGCGTGTGTGTGTGTGTGTTTGTTTCTTTGTATGCGCGCGGTCTGTGTGTGTGTGTTTATTTTTTTTTTGTCTGTATGCGCGTGGTCTGTGTGTGTGAGTGTGTGTGTGTGCACGTATGCGCGCGCGCGTGCGTGCGTGTGTGTGTGTGTGTGTGTGTGTGTGTGTGTGAGTGCTCGCGCAATCATATTGAAAATACGTTCTTGGCAAATGTATTTACCTCCCTTTAATTAATTATCACTTTTGCATTTATCAAAAGATTTCAACAAATTAACTAACAGCGCCGGGTATTTTTTTTTTTTTTAATTCCACATTTAGAGTTTACCGGAAAAACAATATTTTACATACAGTATTGCATGTAAAGAATAACAAAACTTAGTGAGTAAAGAAGAAATCACATTAAAAAAAAGAAAAAAACTTAACCAGGATTATAATTATACAGTGAATAAAGTAATGAAGAGATTAAAATCGATTTCGATTTGGTAACTAATTTATGTTTAAATAATTCTTATGACTTTACTTCGCTTTATAACCAAAATTCTTTTACTTCGTTCATGTTTTTAAGGGCAAACATGAATTATTCCCCTTACATCATCTACTGTTTGTACTGAACCTTGTCATGAAATTATTACAAGCGATTAAAAGCACTCAATAATCAAATAAAGTCTAAATCGTTTATTTTCCTGTCCAATTTTTTTAACTAAGTATTAATTGGGATCTGCTAAAACAAACACTTTTTTATATTTGTACAAGAATTTCTTATATATATATATATATATATATATATATATATATATATATACACACATATATATATAGATATAACACTCTTTCATATATATATATATATATATATATATATATATATATATATATATTGACAGCGATTGTTTTATCACAATATCATTTTTAATTAACTTTGCATATGCTAATAAACTTAATTTTTTTTAATTATAAAATAATATTATAGAAAATAAAAATAAAATGCACTTGAATAAAAAATATTTGTTATTTGTTATTTGAACTGCAAACGTTTATATTTTAATTGGGAATTATTATAGTGAAAAGGCTATTTATTTGACCATATTGAATAATTTAAATAAAATTTCTCATTGAAAGTCGTTGTTGATAAAATGCTGTTGCTGAGTTGTAAGAGTTTTCTCCCTTGATAAATTTTTCATTGCTTTTTTTTTTCTTATTACCGCGACAGCGTAGTTTAAATTCAGAATGAAATAAGCAAGGGAAAAATTGCAGAGTAAGCCGAACTATAGAGTAAATAGAACTAGAGATACGAGTTCGATTTTCAGCTGGGGTCTTTCACCTTCACTCTCAGCTATTTTTTCGTGAAAAAAGCGATATTCCATTTTATTCGCTGGTATTCTCTATTACTACTGTTAAAATATCGCTTAAGAGAGCCTGTCTAATGTGATCATTTAAAGAGATCGGTGTCGGTAAATTCAAATATTACATTACGAAATACCAGATATAAGACAATGCTTCAACGAAGTAAGACATCATAGTGTAATCTGAATCTAAACCTGAGAAAAAAGATTTGTTAGAATTATCAGTTTTCTAAATACATCTGAGCTTTCTATAATTTTATGAAACGAAAATGAAGTTTTTTAAATGTTAACAGAATACCATAAATTTTTAATTATGAATTTTCCGTCTTATTTTGCCAACAGAAATTAAATTGATAAAAAAACAAAAAAAACATTTCCATCTCATTAGTTTGCAAGGGAGCTACCTCGATGTAACCGCAGGTTCTATGCTAATAGTTTCTTTTCTCGCAATGCCTAGCTGTGGAACTCCTTTCCGTTTCCAAGATATTCAGCCAACTTTAATATCCAAAAATTGAAATATATCTCAATCGCTATCTACTGTTCTCTTGGTTACTCTTTTCCCTTTCCGGCTCGTAATAAATGTTTCTGTTCCTAATTCATCCACACACTCTAAACACCTTGTGCCTTAGTGGCATTACTACCTTGTTTGAGATGAAAATGAAAATGAACATTTAAATATAAAGCAACTAAGATTTGATAATAATAATACATGTTTTGATACTTGTGTGCTCATTCCCGTGACGGTGTGTCTGCAGTTGCGCTCTTTCGACTGTCTATAAGCGTGCAAAATCAAGAGTGATTTTATTTAACTCTGCGATTCATGAGACAATATATTTTTCAGTAATGCGAAAAAAAAAATGATCTATAAAAGTTTTTATCTTCAAATTTATGTTGAACTTGGTTTGGTTCTTTACTAAACGTGAGAGTATTTGCTTTGGTTATATTTCTTTTTAAATATTACGGAGTTTATTCATTTTTTTCTGAATTAATTCAGAATTAATAATAAATTTTCGTTATTTTGATCATTTACACTAAATTCTTTTTCAATATTTCAGGAATCTAACTAGTACAAAAAAGTTTTCAAGATTTTACTCATTAAAACCATCTTGACATATATATATATATATATATATATAATTCCTAGTTTAAATTCGTCTCATAGATAATTTGAGTACTGATGTCCATTTATGCAATACCGTCCAGATTAGCATACCAATCCTATGACGCATCCATCTATTAGAATTCTGCTTGTTCCTTAGTTTGTTCTTAACTTTCTTCTACCAAAAGAAATGGTACCTTCAAAGGATTTCCCTTGGGAAGTCGCGCATTTAACAAGTCGTGTTATCAAATTTTAAAAATTTGTTCAAACCAAAAGTAATCAAAAGACAAACAGTTAAAGTATTTAAACTGGTAGACAGAAGTTCTTGATGCAACATTTAAAGTCAAATCAGCACGACTTGTGAAAAATATACTGTCTCTGATTACTCAATAAGGTTCTCTCTAATAAGTTAAAAAAAAAAAAAGAAAAAAAGAATCACGAGGTTGTTCAAAATATATGTTTATATTACGGACCAACCTCCTGTATATATTGGATTATCTATTCCGTTTATATTACGGACCCACCTCCTGTATATATGGGATTATCTATTCCGTTTATATTACGGACCCACCTCCTGTATATATTGGATTATCTATTCCGTTTATATTACGGACCCACCTCCTGTATATATGGGATTATCTATTCTGTTTATATTACGGACCCACCTCCTGTATATATTGGATTATCTATTCTGTTTATATTACGGACCCACCTCCTGTATATATTGGATTATCTATTCCGTTTATATTACGGACCCACATCCTGTATATATTGGATTATCTATTCCGTTTATATTACGGACCCACCTCCTGTATATATTGGATTATCTATTCCGTTTATATTACGGACCCACCTCCTGTATATATTGGATTATCTATTCCGTTTATATTACGGACCCACATCCTGTATATATTGGATTATCTATTCCGTTTATATTACGGACCCAGCTCCTGTATATATTGGATTATCTATTCCGTTTATATTACGGACCCACCTCCTGTATATTGGATTATCTATTCCGTTTATATTACGGACCCACCTCCTGTATATATTGGATTATCTATTCCGTTTATATTTACGGACCCACATCCTGTATATATTGGATTATCTATTCCGTTTATATTACGGACCCACCTCCTGTATATATTGGATTATCTATTCTGTTTATATTACGGACCCACCTCCTGTATATATTGGATTATCTATTCCGTTTATATTACGGACCCACATCCTGTATATATTGGATTATCTATTCCGTTTATATTACGGATACCACCTCCTGTATATATTGGATTATCTATTCTGTTTATATTACGGACCCACCTCCTGTATATATTGGATTATCTATTCCGTTTATATTACGGACCCACATCCTGTATATATTGGATTATCTATTCCGTTTTATATTACGGACCCACCTCCTGTATATATTGGATTATCTATTCTGTTTATATTACGGACCCACCTCCTGTATATATTGGATTATCTATTCCGTTTATATTACGGACCCACCTCCTGTATATATTGGATTATCTATTCTGTTTATATTACGGACCCACCTCCTGTATATATTGGATTATCTATTCTGTTTATATTACGGACCCACCTCCTGTATATATTGGATTATCTATTCTGTTTATATTACGGACCCACCTCCTGTATATATTGGATTATCTATTCCGTTTATATTACGGACCCACCTCCTGTATATATTGGATTATCTATTCCGTTTATATTACGGACCCACCTCCTGTATATATGGGATTATCTATTCTGTTTATATTACGGACCCACCTCCTGTATATATGGGATTATCTATTCTGTTTTTATTACGGACCCACCTCCTGTTTATATTGGATTATCTATTCTGTTTTTATTACGGACCCACCTCCTGTTTATATTGGATTATCTATTCTGTTTATATTGGACATCCTGTATATATTGGATTATCTATTCCGTTTATATTACGGACCCACATCCTGTATATATTGGATTATCTATTCCGTTTATATTACGGACCCACATCCTGTATATTGGATTATCTATTCTGTTTATATTACGGACCCACCTCCTGTATATATGGGATTATCTATTCCGTTTATATTACGGACCCACCTCCTGTATATATTGGATTATCTATTCCGTTTATATTACGGACCCACCTCCTGTATATATGGGATTATCTATTCTGTTTATATTACGGACCCACCTCCTGTATATATTGGATTATCTATTCCGTTTATATTACGGACCCACCTCCTGTATATATTGGATTATCTATTCCGTTTATATTACGGACCCACCTCCTGTATATATTGGATTATCCTATTCCGTTTATATTACGGACCCACCTCCTGTATATATTGGATTATCTATTCTGTTTATATTACGGACCCACCTCCTGTATATATTGGATTATCTATTCCGTTTATATTACGGACCCACCTCCTGTATATATGGGATTATCTATTCTGTTTATATTACGGACCCACCTCCTGTATATATTGGATTATCTATTCCGTTTATATTACGGACCCACATCCTGTATATATTGGATTATCTATTCCGTTTATATTACGGACCCACCTCCTGTATATATTGGATTATCTATTCCGTTTATATTACGGACCCACCTCCTGTATATATTGGATTATCTATTCCGTTTATATTACGGACCCACCTCCTGTATATATTGGATTATCTATTCTGTTTATATTAGGACCCACATCCTCTATATATTGGATTATCTATTCCGTTTATATTACGGACCCACCTCCTGTATATATTGGATTATCTATTCTGTTTATATTACGGACCCACCTCCTGTATATATGGGATTATCTATTCTGTTTATATTACGGACCCACCTTCCTGTATATATTGGATTATCTATTCTGTTTATATTACGGACCCACCTCCTGTATATATTGGATTATCTATTCTGTTTATATTACGGACCCACCTCCTGTATATATTGGATTATCTATTCTGTTTATATTACGGACCCACCTCCTGTATATATTGGATTATCTATTCTGTTTATATTACGGACCCACCTCCTGTATATATTGGATTATCTATTCCGTTTATATTACGGACCCACCTCCTGTATATATTGGATCATCTATTCCGTTTATATTACGGACCCACCTCCTGTATATATTGGATTATCTATTCTGTTTATATTACGGACCCACCTCCTGTATATATGGGATTATCTATTCTGTTTATATTACGGACCCACCTCCTGTATATATTGGATTATCTATTCTGTTTATATTACGGACCCACCTCCTGTTTATATTGGATTATCTATTCTGTTTATATTACGGACCCACCTCCTGTATATATTGGATTATCTATTCCGTTTATATTACGGACCCACATCCTGTATATATTGGATTATTCCTTATTCCGTTTATTATTACTGGACCCAACCATCCTGTATATATTGGGATTATCTATTCTGTTTATATTACGGACCCACCTCCTGTATATATGGGATTATCTATTCTGTTTATATTACGGACCCACCTTCTGTATATATTGGATTATCTATTCTGTTTATATTACGGACCCACATCCTGTATATATTGGATTATCTATTCCGTTTATATTACGGACCCACATTCTGTATATATTGGATTATCTATTCCGTTTATATTACGGACCCACTTCCTGTATATATTGGATTATCTATTCCTTTTATATTACGGACCCACCTCCTGTATATATTGGATTATCTATTCTGTTTATATTACGGACCCACCTCCTGTATATATTGGATTATCTATTCCGTTTATATTACGGACCCACATCCTGTATATATTGGATTATCTATTCCGTTTATATTACGGACCCACCTCCTGTATATATTGGATTATCTATTCTGTTTATATTACGGACCCACCTCCTGTATATATTGGATTATCTATTCCGTTTATATTACGGACCCAGATCCTGTATATATTGGATTATCTATTCCGTTTATATTACGGACCCACATTCTGTATATATTGGATTATCTATTCCGTTTATATTACGGACCCACCTCCTGTATATATTGGATTATCTATTCTGTTTATATTACGGACCAACATCCTGTATATATTGGATTATCTATTCTGTTTATATTACGGACCCACCTCCTGTATATATGGGATTATGTATTCTGTTTATATTACGGACCCACCTTCTGTATATATTGGATTATCTATTCTGTTTATATTACGGACCCACCTCCTGTATATATTGGATTATCTATTCTGTTTATATTACGGACCCACCTCCTGTATATATTGGATTATCTATTCTGTTTATATTACGGACCCACCTCCTGTATATATTGGATTATCTATTCTGTTTATATTACGGACCCACCTCCTGTATATATTGGATTATCTATTCCGTTTATATTACGGATCCACCTCCTGTATATATTGGATTGTCTATTCCGTTTATATTACGGACCCACCTCCTGTATATATTGGATTATCTATTCTGTTTATATTACGGACCCACCTCCTGTATATATGGGATTATCTATTCTGTTTATATTACGGACCCACCTCCTGTATATATTGGATTATCTATTCTGTTTATATTACGGACCCACCTCCTGTTTATATTGGATTATCTATTCTGTTTATATTACGGACCCACCTCCTGTATATATTGGATTATCTATTCCGTTTATATTACGGACCCACATCCTGTATATATTGGATTATCTATTCCGTTTATATTACGGACCCACATCCTGTATATATTGGATTATCTATTCTGTTTATATTACGGACCCACCTCCTGTATATATGGGATTATCTATTCTGTTTATATTACGGACCCACCTCCTGTATATATGGGATTATCTATTCTGTTTATATTACGGACCCACCTTCTGTATATATTGGATTATCTATTCTGTTTATATTACGGACCCACATCCTATATATATTGGATTATCTATTCCGTTTATATTACGGACCCACATCCTGTATATATTGGATTATCTATTCCGTTTATATTACGGACCCACATCCTGTATATATTGGATTATCTATTCCGTTTATATTACGGATCCACCTCCTGTATATATTGGATTATCTATTCCGTTTATATTACGGAACCACCTCCTGTATATATTGGATTATCTATTCCGCTTATATTACGGACCCTCATCCTGTATATATTGGATTATCTATTCTCTTTATATTACGGACCCACCTCCTGTATATATTGGATTATCTATTCTGTTTATATTACGGACCCACCTCCTGTATATATGGAATTATCTATTCTGTTTATATTACGGACCCACCTTCTGTATATATTGGATTATCTATTCTGTTTATATTACGGACCCACCTCCTGTATATATGGGATTATCTATTCTGTTTATATTACGGACCCACCTTCTGTATATATTGGATTATTTATTCTGTTTATATTACGGACCCACCTTCTGTACATATTGGATTATCTATTCTGTTTATATTACGGACCCACATCCTGTATATATTGGATTATCTATTCTGTTTATATTACGGACCCACATCCTGTATATATTGGATTATCTATTCTGTTTATATTACGGACCCACCTTCTGTATATATTGGATTATCTATTCTGTTTATATTACGGACCCACCTCCTGTATATATGGGATTATCTATTCTGTTTATATTACGGAGCCACCTGCTGTATATATTGGATTATCTATTCTGTTTATATTACGGAGCCACCTCCTGCATATATGGGATTATCTATTCTGTTTATATTACGGACCCACCTTCTGTATATATTGGATTATCTATTCTGTTTATATTACGGACCCACCTGCTATATATATTGGATTATCTATTCTGTTTATATTACGGACCCACCTTCTGTACATATTGGATTATCTATTCCGTTTATATTATGGACCCACCTCCTGTACATATTGGATTATCTATTCCGTTTATATTACGGACCCACATCCTGTATATATTGGATTATCTATTCTGTTTATATTACGGACCCCACCTCCTGTATATATTGGATTATCTATTCTGTTTATATTGGACCCACCTCCTGTATATATTGGATTATCTATTCTGTTTATATTACGGACCCACCTCCTGTATATATTGGATTATCTATTCTGTTTATATTACGGACCCACCTCCTGTATATATTGGATTATCTATTCCGTTTATATTACGGACCCACATCCTGTATATATTGGATTATCTATTCTGTTTATATTACGGACACACCTCCTGTATATATGGGATTATCTATTCTGTTTATATTACGGACCCACCTTCTGTATATATTGGATTATCTATTCTGTTTATATTACGGACCCACCTTCTGTATATATTGGATTATCTATTCTGTTTATATTACGGACCCCCCTCCTGTATATATTGGATTATCTATTCTGTTTATATTACGGACCCACCTCCTGTATATATGGGATTATCTATTCTGTTTATATTACGGACCCACCTTCTGTATATATTGGATTATCTATTCCGTTTATTACAGGCCCACCTCCTGTATATATGGGGATTATCTATTCCGTTTATATTACGGACCACCTCCTGTATATATTGGATTATCTATTCCGTTTATATTACGGACCCACATCCTGTATATATTGGATTATCTATTCTGTTTATATTACGGACCCACCTCCTGTATATATTGAGTTATCTATTCCGTTTATATTACGGACCCACCTCCTGTATATATTGGATTATCTATTCTGTTTATATTACGGACCCACCTCCTGTATATATTGGATTATCTATTCCGTTTATATTGCGGACCCACATCCTGTATATATTGGATTATCTATTCCGTTTATATTACGGACCCACACTCCTGTATATATTGGATTATCTATTCCGTTTATATTACGGACCCACCTCCTGTATATATTGGATTATCTATTCCGTTTATATTACGGACCCACCTCCTGTATATATTGGATTATCTATTCTGTTTATATTACGGACCACATCCTGTATATATTGGATTATCTATTCCGTTTATATTACGGACCCACATCCTGTATATATTGGATTATCTATTCCGTTTATATTACGGACCCACCTCCTGTATATATTGGATTATCTATTCTGTTTATATTACGGACCCACCTCCTGTATATATTGGATTATCTATTCCGTTTATATTACGGACCCACCTCCTGTATATATTGGATTATCTATTCCGTTTATATTACGGACCCACCTCCTGTATATGTTGGATTATCTATTCCGTTTATATTACGGACCCACATCCTGTATATATTGGATTATCTATTCCGTTTATATTACGGACCCACCTCCTGTATATATTGGATTATCTATTCTGTTTATATTACGGACCCACCTCCTGTATATATTGGATTATCTATTCCGTTTATATTACGGACCCACATCCTGCATATATTGGATTATCTATTCCGTTTATATTACGGACCCACCTCCTGTATATATTGGATTATCTATTCTGTTTATATTACGGACCCACCTCCTGTATATATTGGATTATCTATTCCGTTTATATTACGGACCCACATCCTGTATATATTGGATTATCTATTCCGTTTATATTACGGACCCACCTCCTGTATATATTGGATTATCTATTCTGTTTATATTACGGACCCACCTCCTGTATATATTGGATTATCTATTCCGTTTATATTACGGACCCAGATCCTGTATATATTGGATTATCTATTCCGTTTATATTACGGACCCACATTCTGTATATATTGGATTATCTATTCCGTTTATATTACGGACCCACCTCCTGTATATATTGGATTATCTATTCTGTTTATATTACGGACCAACATCCTGTATATATTGGATTATCTATTCTGTTTATATTACGGACCCACCTCCTGTATATATGGGATTATGTATTCTGTTTATATTACGGACCCACCTTCTGTATATATTAGTTAACCTATTCTGTTTATATTACGGACCCACCTCCTGTATATATTGGATTATCTATTCTGTTTATATTGCGGACCCACCTCCTGTATATATTGGATTATCTATTCTGTTTATATTACGGACCCACCTCCTGTATATATTGGATTATCTATTCTGTTTATATTACGGACCCACCTCCTGTATATATTGGATTATCTATTCCGTTTATATTACAGTTCCACCTCCTGTATATATTGGATTATCTATTCCCGTTTATATTACGGACCCACCTCCTGTATATATTGGATTATCTATTCTGTTTCCTATTACGGACCCACCTCCTGTATATATGGGATTATCTATTCTGTTTATATTACGGACCCACCTCCTGTATATATTGGATTATCTATTCTGTTTATATTACGGACCCACCTCCTGTTTATATTGGATTATCTATTCTGTTTATATTACGGACCCACCTCCTGTATAATATTGGATTATCTATTCCGTTTATATTACGGACCCACATCCTGTATATATTGGATTATCTATTCCGTTTATATTACGGACCCACATCCTGTATATATTGGATTATCTATTCTGTTTATATTACGGACCCACCTCCTGTATATATGGGATTATCTATTCTGTTTATATTACGGACCCACCTCCTGTATATATGGGATTATCTATTCTGTTTATATTACGGACCCACCTTCTGTATATATTGGATTATCTATTCTGTTTATATTACGGACCCACATCCTGTATATATTGGATTATCTATTCCGTTTATATTACGGACCCACATCCCTGTATATATTGGATTATCTATTCCGTTTATATTACGGACCCACATCCTGTATATATTGGATTATCTATTCCGTTTATATTACGGACCCACCTCCTGTATATATTGGATTATCTATTCTGTTTATATTACGGACCCACATCCTGTATATATTGGATTATCTATTCCGTTTATATTACGGACCCACATCCTGTATATATTGGATTATCTATTCCGTTTATATTACGGACCCACCTCCTGTATATATTGGATTATCTATTCTGTTTATATTACGGACCCACCTCCTGTATATATTGGATTATCTATTCCGTTTATATTGCGGACCCAGATCCTGTATATATTGGATTATCTATTCCGTTTATATTACGGACCCACATTCTGTATATATTGGATTATCTAATCCGTTTATATTACGGACCCACCTCCTGTATATATTGGATTATCTATTCTGTTTATATTACGGACGACATCCTGTATATATTGGATATCTATTCTGTTTATATTACGGACCCACCTCCTGTATATATGGGATTATCTATTCTGTTTATATTACGGACCCACCTTCTGTATATATTGGATTATCTATTCTGTTTATATTACGGACCCCACCTCCTGTATATATTGGATTATCTATTCTGTTTATATTACGGACCCACCTCCTGTATATATTGGATTATCTATTCTGTTTATATTACGGACCCACCTCCTGTATATATTGGATTATCTATTCTGTTTATATTACGGACCCACCTCCTGTATATATTGGATTATCTATTCCGTTTATATTACGGACCCACCTCCTGTATATATTGGATTATCTATTCCGTTTATATTACGGACCCACCTCCTGTATATATTGGATTATACTATTCTGTTTATATTACGGACCCACCTCCTGTATATATGGGATTATCTATTCTGTTTATATTACGGACCCACCTCCTGTATATATTGGATTATCTATTCTGTTTATATTACGGACCCACCTCCTGTTTATATTGGATTATCTATTCTGTTTATATTACGGACCCACCTCCTGTATATATTGGATTGTCTATTCCGTTTATATTACGGACCCACATCCTGTATATATTGGATTATCTATTCCGTTTTTTATTACGGACCCACATCCTGTATATATTGGATTATCTATTCTGTTTATATTACGGACCCACCTCACTGTATATATGGGATTATCTATTCTGTTTATATTACGGACCCACCTCCTGTATATATGGGATTATCTATTCTGTTTTATATTACGGACCCACCTTCTGTATATATTGGATTATCTATTCTGTTTATATTACGGACCCACATCCTGTATATATTGGATTATCTATTCCGTTTATATTACGGACCCACATCCTGTATATATAGGATTATCTATTCCGTTTATATTACGGACCCACATCCTGTATATATTGGATTATCTATTCCGTTTATATTACGGATCCACCTCCTGTATATATTGGATTATCTATTCCGTTTATATTACGGAACCACCTCCTGTATATATTGGATTATCTATTCCGCTTATATTACGGACCCTCATCCTGTATATATTGGATTATCTATTCTGTTTATATTACGGACCCACCTCCTGTATATATTGGATTATCTATTCTGTTTATATTACGGACCCACCTCCTGTATATATGGAATTATCTATTCTGTTTATATTACGGACCCACCTTCTGTATATATTGGATTATCTATTCTGTTTATATTACGGACCCACCTCCTGTATATATGGGATTATCTATTCTGTTTATATTACGGACCCACCTTCTGTATATATTGGATTATTTATTCTGTTTATATTACGGAGCCACCTCCTGCATATATGGGATTATCTATTCTGTTTATATTACGGACCCACCTTCTGTAGATATTGGATTATCTATTCTGTTTATATTACGGACCCACCTGCTATATATATTGGATTATCTATTCTGTTTATATTACGGACCCACCTTCTGTACATATTGGATTATCTATTCCGTTTATATTATGGACCCACCTCCTGTACATATTGGATTATCTATTCCGTTTATATTACGGGCCCACATCCTGTATATATTGGATTATCTATTCTGTTTATATTACGGACCCACCTCCTGTATATATTGGATTATCTATTCTGTTTATATTACGGACCCACCTCCTGTATATATTGGATTATCTATTCTGTTTATATTACGGACCCACCTCCTGTATATATTGGATTATCTATTCTGTTTATATTACGGACCCACCTTCTGTATATATTGGATTATCTATTCCGTTTATATTACGGACCCACATCCTGTATATATTGGATTATCTATTCTGTTTATATTACGGACCCACCTCCTGTATATATGGGATTATCTATTCTGTTTATATTACGGACCCACCTTCTGTATATATTGGATTATCTATTCTGTTTATATTACGGACCCACCTTCTGTATATATTGGATTATCTATTCTGTTTATATTACGGACCCCCCCTCCTGTATATATTGGATTATCTATTCTGTTTATATTACGGACCCACCTCCTGTATATATGGGATTATCTATTCTGTTTATATTACGGACCCACCTTCTGTATATATTGGATTATCTATTCTGTTTATATTACGGACCCACCTCCTGTATATATTGTATTATCTATTCTGTTTATATTACGGACCCACCTCCTGTATATATTGGATTATCTATTCTGTTTATATTACGGACCCACCTCCTGTATATATGGGATTATCTATTCTGTTTATATTACGGACCCACCTCCTGTATATATGGGATTATCTATTCTGTTTACAGGATTGAATGCAAATCTATTAGCGTTGGGTATCTGTAAATTATTATTGTCCTTCTTATTTTGTTAGATTAGATGGTTAGGGTTAAGGTTACGTACAAAGAACGAGAAATCGGCAGAACGAGTTCGAATCCCACCTAAGTTTGTTACGCTCCCACACTCTCTAACCCAGTTTAGTAGTAAAAAAACATATGAATTAAATACTAGCTTTTAAAAGGATGGGCTCCGTCAGCGTAACTTTCAACAGACTGCTCACAACTATTATAGTTGAATTGTGTTTACATTGTCTGCTAATACCATTGGGAGTTTATCATTAAATATTGAGTTATAGTCAGTCTTCTCTAATGTCTGGCACCTTTCTCGTTATGTTTTTACCTTTTTTTTTTTTTTTTTTTTAATCATTTCACCCCGAGCAAGGCAGAAACGCCACTGATGTGCAGGGGATTACATAAATGTAGAAGGATTAATTAGAAAAGAGTGAGGAGTACAAGCTAGTTAGAAAGGAACAATAAAAAGCTGAGAAAGCAGGTGCAATGACAGATACATGGGCGGAGAGAATGTGAAGATTTTACAGGGGAGGGGAGAGAGCTAGAGTCCAGTGGTTAGTAGGTGAGTATTAACTTTGCTTTTAAATTTCTGGAGGTCATAGCCGTCAGGAAAGCAAGAATACGGGAGCGAGTTCCACAGGCGGGAAGTGCGAGAGAGGAAGCTGCAGGAGTAGAAATGTCGGCTGCATTTGGCTAACCTGACTGTGAATGGGTGCGACCCAGTTGCCAGTCTGGTTGCACGGGTAAACACCTGTTGAGGAGGCATCAGTGACTTAAGCTCATCCGAGCAGAAGCCATGAAAGTATTTATAGAAGAGACAGAGGGAGCGTTTGTACGATTGTTTTAATTCATTAAGGCCTTAATTCATACGATCTTACGTCTAAAGCATTTTTAAGCATGGTTCTATTATTAACCTTTACGTTCCATTATTTCTTCAAGACTACCTACGTTCCTTTCTACGTGTGGCACTTCTTACTTTCATTATTTATGACTATGCACACACGGTTTTTTCGCTTGATTGTGATTTCAAATTTTCACACTTTCTTATTATTAGGTTTTCTATGAGAGCCTATGACTAAAGCCGATGCCATTTATCTAGATATCATATTATTTGAAGAGTTCTTAAATTATGAGTGTCCTACATTGTCATGCTTGCTTTCCCATAATTTGTATTTTTATTTACTGCTTTCACTTATGCTTGACTAGCAGTACAACCCGGCGTTGCTCGGGTGTAATGAAAGCTTTAAACTAATCCATGGTCCTGGAGCTCAGACTCTTTGGACGTTGGCACGAAAGACTAAAGATTAATAGTTGTTTCCAGTTAAAGCGAAACCGTAGACTGAAAGAAAAATGAATGGATGTAAGTCAAATTCTGATTTCCTGGTATCGATATCAAATAAGATTTTTTCGTCGTAAACTGAATTTTGAAGGCTAAATAAGTCTTCTGAGTAAATGGTATCATCGTTTTTCGATATTTATCGAGAGTAATTCGACAGAAAATCTAGCTAAGAACACTCGCAGACGCTTATAGTACAACTGTGTAAATTTTCAAGAAAATCGGTTCATCCGTTTCGGAATCTATAGTAACGAACACACACACACACGCACGCGCGCACACACACACACACACACACACACACACACACACACACACACACACACACACAAAGATCCATTTATAAATAAGTTTATAAATACGTTTACATTTTACGGATTTTTTTTTCCGAAAAAGAGGCTTTTTTTTTTTTTTGCATTTTTTTTTTTTTGCATTTATTTTATTCTGGATGAAATGGTAAAGAATATCTTCTCTGTTTAGCTGATCTCTGCGTCAACATTTCTCTGAATGTTCATCCTAGTTAACTTCGTCAGTCTTCCTATATTTTATGTAACTTTTCTCTTGCTCATTGTTTTTGCTCTCGTTGCTACTTTCCTACGTGTTTATCGCCTGTGTATTTTCATTCTGTACTAATTACAATCTTGCCGTTCTGTTCTGCATAATTTTCAATTTCGATTTAGCCATACTTTTCAAAGGCCTCAATGTTAGTGAGTTATCTCCTTTTATGTACATACCATTTGCATTGTCCCTGGAGTCGCACAAAGTATTAGGCACAGTCAATTCTATTTTAGTGTGTCAATCTTCTATTTTACCTCACCTTTTTGACCAACTGAGGACATCACAAAGCAATTTTCAGATTTATTTAACATTCTTTAACATCAACTATTTTATGCATTGCGGCTCTTTCGTCTGCATCAGTTCCGTCTTCTGTCAATCGAGTGGTTTATTTCGCCTCTTGTATATCTCGTTTGATATATTGCAAATCAAAGACATGAACGTGATTGTTAAGTAGTTGTTTGTCTGAATTCGCGTGTCAGCATCGTTTTGGATGAGAGTTTTTCTGACTTTGATAGGACTCCTACTTTCTTTGAACAATTTTGAAAATGCTGAATCAGTCTATCGCTTAAAACTTTTTATGATGTTGATTCCGAAATGATTCAGTGTTTTCAGTGAGATAGTTTTTTTAAGATGATTTTAAGTCGATATAAAACGTTACCGTGGCAGAAACAATTAAAAACACGAAATCATATCTCTTATGCATAACCCTTTATTCAAGTCTGAATTTTTTCAGTTACTGCCACCGGGTGGTTTTGTGACCCTGGTGTTTTTCTCCGAACGTAGATATGACATTCTCCAAATGTGAAATACTCTCTCCTTTATATCAATTTGTCATTCTGTTTTATTCCACGTGTGTATATTCTGGGAGCAGCTGAGTTGAACACTGGCAACTAGTTAGGTCACGGATTTACACCTAGCGGCTAGGAGGACGTCGCTCACGTCATATTTCTGATGAATCTGGCTTCTCTGATGGGTACCAATTGCGAAATTTATTTTCCTAATCTGGAAAAATTGTTTATTCTGACAACGCTATGTTTGAACAAGTTCGAGAAAAATTAACTAGTGAGTAGTGAGTTTGAATCTTACTGACTGCCCCATATTTTTGGCCTTGTGCCACATGTAAGCTACACGTAAAATTACTAGTTCATTTATCACTGTAAAAGTTTCACTCACTGTAATATACAATTTTATATGCATCGTGTTACATTTTATCTTCCAAGTCTATGTTATTTCTTCTGATTTTGATTTTCGCCTTCCTAAAAGTTGGTTCAGTCATTATTATTATTATTATGTAATTTTTCATCATATTTCGATTTCTGCTTTGGTCTCACTACCAACCAAGTCTGCGGGGAGACCTAAGGCAGGTAGTGGCGTGTTGTTATGGCTCCATTTCATGTTTTTCTATCTTCCCTATCATCCTCAGCATTACATAGATAAAGTTTTCCTTAGCGTGTGGGCTGTACTTAATAAGACAATTTTTTGTATATCTCTTAAGCTGGGGTTTCCAGGGATTCTTTCAATGTGTTGTTTTGTTCCATTTTTTATCATTCCAAGTGCACCTACTATCACTGGCACAACTCTTGTTTTCAATTTCCACATTTTTTCTATTTCAATTTATTATTATTATTATTATTATTATTATTATGTCATCATAATTTCTGCTATCGTCGCACTGCCAACCAAGTCCTTGGAAAGACCTAAGGTTGAGCGTAGTGTGTTTTTATGGCTCCATTTCATGTTTTTTATATCGCCTATAACATTTCAGCATTACATAGACAAAGTTCTCCTTAGTGTGTGGGCTGTAATTAACAAAACAATTGTTTGTATATCTCTTAAGCTGGGATTTCCAGAGATTATTTCAATGTATTGTTTTGTTCCAATTTTTATTATTCCAAGTGCACCTACTATTACTGGTAATATTCTTGTTTGCAATTTCCACATTTTTTCTATTTCAATTTCCAGGTCATTATATTTTGATTGTTTTTCGAATTCCTTGATTTCTATGTAGGCAAGATTTTTTTCTTTTTGGTTTTTAACAATAATAATATTCGGCCTGTTTGAATCAATTTTCCTGCCTGTGTAGATGGTTTAATCCCATTTAAGTGACATCTTCTATTTTTGGTACTGGTGCTGGGTGATGTTCATACCACCGTTTGTTTGTGTATTTTCCATAGTGTTTGCACATTTTTTAGTGTAAATATTGCCCCATTCTATCATGACGATTTTTATATTAATATAGGGTATGTACAGAACATCCTAAGTCTAAATGATCTATTGTTTCTGGGTATTTATCACCGAAACTGAATTTCGGATCCACATTATTATGTATGATATTTGCCTGAAATTTTCAAGTGAAAAAAATTTTGCCTTGCGCTGCAAGAATAAAGCTTTTAGTTTCAGACTTTAATCCAGATGCACGTAACCATCGATGGGTATTAAGTATATCAACACTGGATTTATTAGCACGTTATGGATATTGGCCATGTAGAGGTTTTTCTTGCCAGTTTTGTTTCCTCTGTTCACGAGCTTTATCCTTGGCTTTCCTTTTCATAATTTTGCTGCAATAATTGGTTCTTGGCTCCTGTTTTGCATTTCTACAGAATCTATTAAATGTAAATCTTGTTTGTATTTACTGCCTTTCATTATTGAATATTTTTTTCTTTCTGTTTTCACGTTGTTTGACTAATTGTGTCATCCAGTCCTTTGTTGTTTCTATGTGTGTTAATACGCCAATAGTTGTTGTCTTGAATGACAATTCTCGCTGAATAAGACCTCTTCCACCTTCTTTAAGGGGTATATATAGAGGGTCTACATCAGCCTTTGGATGATGCATCTTATGTTTAGAAAGGCGCTTTCTTGTCTTAGAATCCATCCGTCTGATGATGTTTAGAGTCCAATTCAATATGTTGAAGCTATATTGAATGACTAGGATGGCAAGGTTATTAATGGCCATAATTCTGTTCTGAGATTTCAATTCAGTTTTTAATATCTGTCGTTGCCTTTTATAGTACTCTTTACGCACTATTTCTTTCATTTGCTAGTGGTAAATTCTTTTAATCTCATTTACCTCTAGGTACTTCTCCTTGCTCTAAAACTTTTGTTGTTACAGCAGGGTGTAAGCTAAATGGAGATGTCTGTTGCAGCGATCCTCGTAAAGCCGTAGTTTTAGCACATTTATTCTAAATGAATTTCATTCCAAAATCTTCACTGAAGCATTTTACAGTTTACAGAAGACACGCCAGCTCATTATCATTCTTAGCAAATAATTTTAAGTTATCCATGTAAAATGGATGGCTTATTTACTTTTGAACTATTTTATAACCTCATTCTGACTTGTTAAGTTGGCTAGTTAATGCTATTAATGATATGCAAAATAGTAAGAGAGACAAAGAGTCACCTTGATCTATACTTATTTTTATGTTTATTACACCAGGTTCCATCTATATGATTGAGGTAAAGTTTTGTTTTCCATGATAACGAGTACAAATTTAAAGTACACTATAGAATTCCTTACGATAATCTATCCAGGCAGTACAATATTTTTCTTGGCATTGAAGTGGTTTTCCAAGATTAATAAGTAATTGGTCTTCTCATCCCTGACAGCCACGTTTTCACACTTTTTGTTCAAGCAGTAGTATACCGTTTCTTTCCAAGAAGAAATATATATGTTTTGTTAAAATAGATATCAAGAGTTTGTATGTTGTGGAAAAACATGTAATTGGTTTGTAGTTTTTCGAATTATTTGTTACCATTCTTGGGTAGAAGAAGGGAAATTCCTTTTGTCATCCACGCAGGAATTTTAGTGGGATTGTTAAACGTTACTTGAAGTTCTTTTGCTAGATTTTTATTTCCGTTTGTGTGCTTTTTTTAATGCACATTCAGCATTCTCTTCTGTGATTCCAGCCCATGTCTGTTATGATTTATTTTTCATTCATTCTTTCTCTTACGCAATCCAATCTACTTCTTTGTTATGTTCTTTAGGGCAAGCCCATATTTTTTCCCAGAAATGTATAAGTTCTTCCATTTTGGGGAGGACTGTCACTTCAATTCTTTTGTTACCTATTTCCCTGTAAAATTTATTTGCATCGGTTTAAAAAATCTTGTTTGTCTGTAGAATCTTGGTCTTATTCTTTGAACCTTCAGTTGTATTGTTTTCTTTATTTTTTCCTTAGTTGATAGGATTTCATTTTCATATCTAATGTTGTATTTTCGTTCGACTCTTCTGCTTTTCTAGTTCTTACATTTATTCCTCTCGTCAGTTCATCGAGTACTAATAATTCACTTCTAAGTTGTTCGATTACTTTATCTATTTTTTTTCCAATGTGGATCTTCATGTATGCGAGGCTGCCTTGTTTTAATTTGATGTTCATTCTTTTGTTGCTGCTATTGGTAATGCATATATTGCTTCATTGAGATTTATATGAGTGTCTTCTTCATCCAAAATTAATCTGAGTGCTGCATTATAGAGCATAATAGTTTCGAGGTTATGCATTGTTGATCGTAATTTGGGAGTTGTTCTTGTTCCTCCATTGCAATATTTTGTATCTGAATTATATGGATCTTGATTTCTTCATTGGCTTCTTGTATACTGTTCTTGTTTTTTTGTAAAATAATTCTGTTCAATGTGTTTTGAACTCGTTTTATTTCTGTTTTGTAACTGAATCAGATCACAATCTAACACTTTTAAACTTTCAGCTTTATCTTCAAAGGGATCTGTGTGTATCTCGGTTTGTTCATTATGATCTGTGGCTTGTGTAATGTTACTACTTTTTATTTTTGATTCCGGTTCCCTTACATGTTTTGTTGAATCGTCTATTCTGATTGCAATTCTTTTTATTTCATAATTTCAGCCTCTGTCAATAGGTTATTTCGCATAATGTACCTTCATACATTGACTAGTTTATTTTTGTCAATGTACTTTCTATTTGTTTGTCCAACCTTTTCTCATCAAATGTCAGATGTTTAACGAGTGATGTTTTTTGAAGTTTGAGTAACGTTTCATAAAATGCAGTCATAACGACTTTGTACTCCTCACGAGTCCATTTTATCTTTTTATTTCTTTAAATGTATTATTATTATTTAGATTTAATTATCATTACGATTATCATTATTATTGCTGTTATTACTATTATTACTATCATTATACTTATTCTTTATATAAGCTAAACTTACTGCCAGACAGATCAAATGTACTGTAATGTATATTTGAAAGGTAGTCAATTTATGTCTGAATTTCTCGAATAAGAACCTATCATTACTTGCTTTGTTTACATAATATCCGGCTTACAGCCATATCATGTTGAAAACACCGGTTCACGCGCGATCACTGAAGTTAAGCAACGTTGAGCCTGGCCAGTACTTAGATGGGTGACCGCTTGGGAATACCAGGTGCTGTAAGCGTATAGTGACGGATGTTCGTTGTCGTCCAGTGGATATCGGCTCGGAAAGAGAAATCGGTGAGCCGAGTTCGAATTGCAGTAACATACCCTGCATTCACTTAAGCACTGGTACCCTTGGGAATGGTATTAATCCGTCCCTTCTCTCCAGTTATGGGTTAAATAACAAGGGTAGGACTTGGGGACCCAGCCCTTAAAAACAAAATCCCAATGAATCTTGATACTCGAAAAGAAAAAAAGTATTACTAGACACAAAAACTTATATAAAAACAACAATAAATTGTTGAAAGAAAAATGTATTACCAGCAATAAATAAATAAAAAAATTAGTTGGCAATAAATGACCCCACGAGGTTGATTTGCCATAAAAACAAAACAACCAAACTAAACATTCTATACTCAGTGTTGTTGTTTTATCACAACCTTTAGGACATTGTCTCTTCTAAACTTCATCAGCTGTTTGTCTAGCCTTCAGGAAACATTGAACTGTACTCTTTATGAGTAGGTTGATCTCTACAAGTCCCGGCGAAACGAGAAAAATATAAGCCCGCAAAATTGAACAAAATCTTTATTTCCAAATCTTCCGCAGACTTTCCTGATTAACAATCACCTGAAGAAGGTCGGAGAACCGTTTTAATAATAACAATGAAGACGGTGTTGTGCCAGTGCTTTAAATGCGAATGAACTGATCATGTTGAAAAATTATATTCAAAAGCTTCTATATAAAACGTCTATAAACAATGACATTAAACACCAATGGAAAATAAAAGTGTATGAAAGCCACCAGATTTTAGTAGGAATTATTATTTCCAGCGTTTTACTATCGGATTCATTTTCATCATTTATTTTCCTATTAACAGCATTGGTAATTGTAGTAATAGCAGCAGTATTAGCAGCGTTGCAGTAATTACTCATTATTCTCAATTTTTCTTTTTTTTGTTGAAGTTAATTAATTTTATAAATCAAATTTATATTTTTACCTTCAGATATGGATATTATCCGTAAACAAACTGCGTAATTTAGGAAAGTGTTCTTTCTATAAGAAATATTCTCCTATTATTTTAAAATCAGTAAATATATATATTTTTTCTGAATCTTAAAAATCTTCTTTAAAAATATGAAGACTAAAAATTATTTTCTTCTTATTCTTTCAAAAATATATGAAAATGTTTTTTTTTTACAAAATGATAACTGAGAAATTATTTTTTAAGTTTTTATCAATCAAACAAATTATATTACCCTAATTTACTTTCATTTGTTTTGTTTTATATATATATAATGTATACGTTACTTTTTTCATCAATATATTGAAAAGGGGCAATTCTCATTAAAAACAAATTCTCATTTTCTAATATATTGCGTAATGCAAATGAAAACAAAATTCCTGCAAGCGTCGACGTATGATTTAAGATCATTTTTCTGGCTTAAAATATTAATTAATTTTAACTTTACTCTGGCAGAAACCATTTTTGCGTTAGTAAATTGTTGCTGCATCAATATTTTAAGATCCTACCTTCTTCCCTTTGAAATATTATCCGTGCTAGAACACCTACAGGCGATATCTCTGATCAAGAGAATTTACTTACTGGGACATTTTACGTTGTATATATTTGATATCTAATTATTTCCCAATTTTAGTTTTAAGAATAAACTTAAGAAGATTTCCCCTTCTTTAATTTGATATTCTATTTTTTTTTTTGAATTTTTTTCACATCAGAATCGCAGCTTGTCCTTTTAAACTTTCACCTAAAAATAATCCGAAGAGTTATGATGATTAAAAATACTATTTAAAGAAATATGGTAGATCCTAATAAAGCTACGAATTCTGCAAATTTAAAAATAAAATTCTCTTGTGAATGGCACCCGTTTCAATAACTAGGAGAAGGAAGGAGTTTTATTTTTAAAGGGAAAAACTGCAAATCAGCCTGTTTGTGAGATCCTATTAAGTATTAATTACCACTTTTAGATAATCTCTCTCATGCTCCTTTCTCCGTTCACCCCACTCTCATCAGTATTCTCATCATTCTCTTACCCTCTTCCTGACCCCCCCCTGTAACCTGTCACTCTTTCTCATAACATTTATCCTATGTAACTCCCTGCCAACAGTGGCAGTTAAATGCCTTGCTTGGGGTGACACAATTATAAAAAAAATATAGTTCATTTTTGTTGTTTATATAAAAAATAAAAAATGCAAAAATAAATAAATAAAAATAAACGAACTTTTTTATTTCCTTGCGATTTTAAATCAATAACTATTGTAATTACTTAGTTTCTTTTTTGTGAATCTCAATGAATAATTTCAAACTGTATAATTATTTTTGCCTACGAAAGGAAGTAAAAAATTATTCGCACATTCGGAATAGCATATGTTTAGGCTTGCCAAACTGCCTTCTGCTCATGTGTGTGATTATAATTGGTAGAATTGTCGTCACGTGATCGAAATTTGACTCTGATCCCGACGGTTTTTTTTGTTTTTTGTTTTTTTTTTTTGCTGTTGTTACACTGGCTACACGCCATTAGTATGCACCAAAGAGGAACAATATTACCAATTATAAACAATATCTCATGGTGAAAGTGCGGATAATTTTGGCTTACTCTCGTATTTATAATTTTTCTAATAATTATACTGAGATATTTTCGTTTCTGTCGCCTCCTTCAATTCTCCAAGTCCCGACACAGAAAGCCAAGATCTTTTAGAGAATTTAAAATCTCAACTAACTAAATTTTAATTCATGTTCCATTTCGAACGTTTTATTGAATTTGCAGACGCAAGTTCAAAACGAATGTATCTACAATAAAAAAAAAATCTTTGCAAATTATGGATTGGTGCTTAAATATTCTCAGTTTCTCACGTCGTTGCTCGGCTGATGTATTGAAAATTCATTATTTGTCTGCCGTGGGTAGCTCTAAGCTTTGGCTTCTATGGGTAGGTCTAGCCTTTAGCTGTTCAAAAGCGGAGGCAGCCGTTTGAGAGCCTTTGGAATTTTTTGTGAGTTCTGGTTTGACGTTGGTATTATGTGCTTTGTTCAGATCCATAAATTAGTTGCCATATTAACGACATTCCATCCGTTGTAGGCTACGGTAGTCCTCAAATGATCATAATTACGAAGTGAATTCTTTATTTTGCTCACCTGGTAGATTGTTCTAGTTCCATCAGTCACGCCTCTTCCAGAAATTTTTTTTATTGTGGTTTTGCATTCTTAGCGTTCACATCACATATAGAGTGAATCATAAAGGGATCAAATTTAAATTTCTAACCAGGTACAAGAGAAGAAGCTGATCAAATATATTGTTCACACAAATTCACATTTTAAAAATTTATTTGGGCAGACACGAACTCATTATACGGAGTGTTGCAAAACAATTTCCCTCTAAGAGCTTTCTTTATTTTGAGAGTTATCTAAACAAAATGAACCAATTAGTTGTTCCTCTATTGTGTTATATACTGCCGCTGGATCTGGGCAAACAACGAGGAACTCATATATATATATATAAATATAATCTGGCGCAAGAGGGCAACCAGAGAGAGATGACACACACGAAGGGCCAATCAGAAGTCATGAGCCAGCTGGAGTTCTATCAATTCGGCTAAAAATTACAAACTTCATATTGTATTAAAACTCGCTCCTATGTTTTTTCCGGGTTGTCGCTTTGTTGACGTTATCTCCAGCCTGGTTGTATCTGTCAATCAGCCCCGGCGGTTCACTGCTTTTCAAGCCGGTTACCGCTTGTGATATTTTGTTACACTTTGTTTGCATCATCTAAGGCTGGATATACCTTTCAGCCAACCTTGCCCGCTGTCGACCTGTTAATTACCACCGCTCTTCAAGTTAACATAACATTATTGTCTTCGTATGCTGTTACTTGCAATGACTGAACATACTTTACTTATTTGAATAAAATGATCAAATCTTTCTTTTGCAAGAAAAATAATATAAAAGAAAATAATTATTCAGAGTCAGTAGCAAATGAGTTTTTACTTACTTTTGAATGAAGGCGTTTCACCTTTTAGTTTTTTATGGGTCACTTGGCGAACTCTCTACTGTCCTCAAGATACATAATATTCGTTTTAATATTTTTACAGATTCTAAAGTCAATATGTGTCTATACTTCTCAGAGGAGGTAGTATTTGTATTATTTACATTGTGCGGACTCTTGGTCTCATCTTTATTACCATATTCCTATTCACAACGTTTCGACCTTTGTCAAAAGCCGAAGCTTACAACGGTCGAAATGTCGTGAATTTGAATATGAAAATTAAAATGAGGACAACAGTCCGAACAATGGAAATAATGCTTTCTAAATTCAGTTTTTCTTCCTAGATCTAAGACGTAGCCCATCTTGACTAGGAGTGACGTTAACACAGTACCATATGTGGCGTTGGTTATTAAGTCGTTGGGTATGAAACGAGAGGTCCGTGTGATTGTCAGTAAATATTTTGTTCCTCTCGCACGCGTCTTCTGATGGTTGGTGCCTGTGGTTCTTGAGTGGAACTAGCAGATTCAGGTAGGCGAGTTCGGTAAAGTAAAAGAGAAATTTCACTGAGAAACTTAAGAGTGAATCTACTCACAAAAAATAAAATCACTCACTTTTTTCTCATTAATAATTCCTTAATTATAACCAACAATTGCCTGCCAGCATTGAAAAGTCACTCAAATCCGCTACATAGTTACTTAGACAGCCGAAACCGTTCTCTTCAGTCTCTTATTTTTTTATTTTGTTTTTGGCTTGACCAATAACAATACATTACTCGAATTAGTACTTACAATTTCATTGCAGTATTATATTAAGTTGCAACCAACGTTTGACCTACTCAAATAAAACAAACCTGTTTCCTACTGACACTTCAACTGTTAATTATATATATTTAATTTTCTTCCGATGAGGATTTTCACATGTTGACGAATCTTCTAAACTGCAGGATATCAGATAATTATTTCAGAAATAGAATATTTCCAACTAATCATGGAGGCAATTTATTATTTAAGAGTTTTATTCTTTCTTCACAACTTATTATGAAATAAAACATGTTTTCTTGTCAAACCAGATTTCTTAACTTTTTTTGCCTTCATGCACACACTGTTTGATAGATTTGATAAATATATTCTTACCAATTATTTTTCTTTAAGTGTTGACTTTTTATTCTTTTATATACTTTTCAGACTAGATATCTTCAAATTGCTTGTATTCATACATGCTTTTTAACTGTTTTATTATTTAATTTTCTTTCAGTATTTAAAAATTATTTCAGGGACTAAACGTTTCTAATATTCATATCCTTTCAAAACACTTATATTTCTATTGTTCTGAGAACCTCTGTTGGCTGAATATTTGAGATTAAAGATTGTAATTAACTCCAATTCCTTATTCTCACTTCAACTACGAACCCATATTTCTTGTCTCAGGATAGATTTGCTCAACTTACTCCTTCTTCATATTGTAGGCGATCATGGCCCTCCACATTTCTCTTTCACTAGTGGATCTGAGCACGCTTCCTCCTGTTATCCCAGCCAAACGACGCTCTGTCATCCAATTGTTGAAATCCGTCAAGTATATTAGCCACCACTTTCCCCTGTCTCTTTCTTCCTCTATCTGAACTGTGAGTATCAGATTCTCCAAGCCCACCTTCTTCATTACTTGTCCCAGGAACTTCAGCTGTCTTTTCATGGTGCTCAGTTTTATTTTATTTTTTTATTCCTTCCTTTCTAAAACCTCATCATGATCCATGATATCCACAGCATCATTCTGTAGAACAACATTTTAGTTGCTTCAAGTTTTTCCTTCATCTTTAATGATATTGTCCAGTATTCACAGGCATACAGAAGAACAGACTTCATATAGCAAACCGAAACCCTCTTCTTTGTTTCTAGTGAGATTTGTGCGGACTCTTGGTCTCATCTTTATTACCATATTCCTATTCACCACGTTTCGATCTTTGTCGAAGGCCGATGCGTACAACGGTCGAAATCTCGTGAATATGATTATGCAAATTAAAATGAGGACAACAGTCCGAACAATGGAAATAATGCATTCTAAATTTAGTATTCACTAGCATACTGAATATATAGCGATCTAAAACCCTCTTCTTTGTTTCTAGTGAGATTTTCCTGTCTCTGAATACTTCATTCAGCTCCTGGAATGCGTTTTTCGCCATCCCAATTCGCATCGGTTCTCAGTGTCACACTTTCCGTCTTGCGTCAGAACACTTCTCAGGTATTTGAATTTTTGTACCTGCTTGATTTTAGTATCCTCCTGTAATTAACATTTTGGGCTGATCTGTTTTCCTCGTTGTTCTTTCTTCTGATTTTTTTTCACCTGCATTCTGTAGGAGATTTTGACTGTTTCCTTACCATGTCTGCTATCAGCATTGCATCATCTGCGTATTTTGTGTTGTTCAGATTGTGGCCGTCGATGATGAATCCTGGCATAACTTCTCAAAATATTCTCGCTGTACAAATTAAATAGATCCGGTGAAAATACATCCTTGTCTTACTCCCCATTCTATCTTTGTTTAACTGCTGAATTCACTTCCTGTCCGTATGCAGGCGGTTTGCTGTCAGTAGAGGTTCTTGATACCTCCAATGTATTTCCTAAATATGTCAAGGTTGTTGAGCATTTCTATCAATTCTTTATGGCGTACTTTGTCGAATGCGTTTGCATAGTCAATAAAACATAAGTACACGACTTTTTTTTTATTTGCATTGCCCTTGTATTGTATTGCCCTTTCTGATAGCATCCTAATTTGTATTGCCCTTTCTGATAGCATCCTAAGCATAAATATTGCCTTACTTGTTCCAGTGTCCATGTCTATTCTTGAGCTATCACTGGCTTAATTCTGCTTCGCGCTCTATACATCAGGATTCGGATGATGTGTTTTGTTATGTTGCACATTAAACTGATTTTTTGGTGGAGTTCACACCTGTGTTCCTCAGCAAAGCTATAAAAAGTTTATCTACTTAGATTGCATTAATTATTTCTGTAATTTTCTCTATGCCGAAATCATCTAAGACTGTCACTATCTCTGTTATAATGCCTACTGTTCCAGCTGCTTTGTTTCCATTCAGTTTGGCCTTTGCAGCTTCCATTTCGGATTTTAATATTTACAGTCCGCCAGCCTCTTGGTTTATTGTCGGATACTCTCTCTTGTCTTGAAAATGATCGGTTATATATTCTTTCCACTACTTGAGTATTTCCTCTTTCTCTAATATGATTATTCCATTCTTGGTTTTTATACATCCTCTTGAGAAACATGTTCTTTGTCCTGTTAATTCCCTTTTTTCTTTATGCATGTCACCTTTATTATTCTTGCTCAGTCTCTCTACTTCAGAATTTTTGTTGTTGGGCCATTCCTCTTTAGCCTGTCAGCACTTGGTCCTTATTTCCTTGTGTAGTTTCTTGTACTTCGTCCCATATCTTGTTTTCTCTTCAGTCATATTCGTTTTTTCTTCTCCGTCTGATTTCCCATGGGACAATGTTGTTTGTTGATGTCAATAGCGCTTCCTTTCGTGTGTCTCATTTCGAGTTTCCATTTCACATTTCTTCTTTTGTTTCTCACGCTGTCAGTGTATTTTTTCCGCGGGTTGAGTTCATTCACGAGCGTTTCGTATTGCAGTCTGCGTGCTGCACTAGGCGTCATCAATCTCAGAAGTTTCACCCTTTGTTTTCAGATGCCTGGGTGGTGGTTGCTTCTAAAGTCGGCACTTGGATAGATTTTGCAATGAACCTCTGCGTTTCTGAATCTCCTCTTTATGGTTATGTAATCGATTTGTTTTTTATGTCGCCTCCTGGACTACTCTGTGTCCATAGACGCCGTGGGTGTTCTTGAAAGCAGATGTTGGTTATTACCTGGTCATTTGCTGTTCAAAACTGGACCCCTTTTTCTCTTCCATCGGTGCGAATTCCTAATCCAAATTTGCCAGTTGTCCCCCTTTCTCTCTCCTTACTTACATTGACATTAAAGTCTCTCATGATGATTCTATTTTTTGGGTTTTACACTGTGCCTTGGCATTCTCCAGTGTGGTGTAGAAAGATTCTATTTCTTCCTCAGTGCTTTACGTTGTTGGTTCATACGCTACTATAATAGTTATGTTGAAAGGTCTCCCTTTCAGCTTGACAAAAAGGAGACTTTTTTATTTACTATCCCATAAAGCAAACTTCATTTTTTCGTTAAGTATTAAGCCGACACTCTTTTCGTTATTTTTACCTCCTGCGTATATGATCGTGCGGTTGTCGGTGCTGAAGTCCCTATTGTTAAGTCATCTAGTTTCGCATATTCTCTGAATATTGATGTTGATAACAACTTCAATTTTCGTTTGAATTTTTTCTCTTGTATTATCAGGTATCATTTTCTGTTCTTTAAAACATTTTAATATGAGCTAGTCTTTATGTTTTAGTTATTTGACAGATTTACATATTAGTTTCTCTAGCAGTTCTAATATTAATTTCCACTCATTCCATGTGATATTGCCTCAAGATAATACTAAGTGTGAAGTATTATACTTATTTTAAGAAGTATGTTATTTTGTTCTTTCAACATTTTTAGGGATCCTCTTCTAAAAATGTGGAATGGATTTTTTTAACGAACTGCAGAGACATGGCAAAAACAAATATACAATCCAAATTTCAAGTAAAAGATTTTTCAATAATTTAATAATTTTCATTTTTAATATAGGAAAACGTTTTACAGAATTACAGATGTTGCATTCATAATGATATATTTTTTCTTTTAAGAAACCAAATATTCCAGATATGTTTAATAGATTTCCCTAAAATGTTTGCTTCTGTTTTTACTGTTGATTCTGTGTAAACACCTTTTCAGATTTCTTTTTCTTTTCATTTTTCTATGAACGTTTTATCACAAAGAAAATGGATTTTATTACCGATTCAGATGACAGTGCTCGAGTCTAGATGAATTGAGAAGAGAAATTTTGAATTGCTTATTTTCAAGCCTGATTTTCTTTTTTTTTTGGTCAATAAAATTCGCAAATATCAAAACAACATTATTAGTTATTCACAATCTAATTTAATATTTTCCTTTTTCTGGAAGAGAAAAAAGTCCTTTCACATTAAACATGTTTTTGAATTTCATTTTTTTTTTTTTAGAGGCAATCTAAGAGTGTGTGCAATCGTAGATTTTGTGCCCTTCTAACACGTTCAACATGACACACACTAAAATAGAGACTAAAATTAGTGACTATTCACATTTACAGAACTATATTTCTGTTGAACTTATTTTCACATAAAATGAAATCACTCTATTTAAGGAGATGTGCGTTTTGGCGCAGTGGATATCGGCTCGGAAAGAGAAATCGGAGAGCCGAGTTCGAATTCTATTTTAATTCCTTGCATTCACTTACGCCCAAGTAATTTGGGAAAAGTATTAGTCCGTCTCTTCCCTCCAGTTATGGGTTAAATAACAGGACAGATTGGGTTCTATAGCTTTAGCTGGCAACCAGTCTACTGCAGAATATAATGGCTACCTACTGTGGGATAATCAGTCTCTTTCAAGACATGATCGCCCAAGCGTGTATCATGTGTGGCATTTGACTGATTGACTGATCATCGATCTGGAAAAAAAGCCGATTGTGTATTCAGTTCAAATTAAATAAAATATTTTTACTCTCAAGGCTGCACTTGAAAAGACGAGTTGATTACATCGATTAGAGATACATAGACGTTATTAAAAAGTTTTTTAAAAGATATTTGCTTTTAATTTGAGTACCTACAAATGAGTAAATGCATGAACCTTAAAGTTCCTATGCTTAACCAATGAGAATTCAATCTAATGACATATTTGTACGTCGACAGTCGAAGATTCAGGAAAGAGAATTTTATATTATCAATTTTTATCTACTAAACTTACCCGGTTTCGATAGTCTGGTATATGGTTATAGCTGACTCTCATTCACTCTGTTTGTTTATTGGCTTGAAAGGAACCCGGACCCTAAAAAAAGGTAAATGTCAGTTTTCTTTCTTTTCAAATTAACAGCGACTAATTGAATCACTCTAGCAACTACGCATCGTTCATTCAGCAATGAATTAGAAAACTCTCAGCTATTGGGCGTGTATAATGATAATATGCACGCTAAAAAGTTTGCTTTCTTCTACCGAGCGCCCATAGCTCAGAGGTAGAATTGCCGACTGACGCCAATTTGGTTGGGTTTCAACCCTGGCTTAAAAGCAAATGGAGTTTAACCGTACTGATGTGCTGCTAAACAGATCTTTCTGCGGATGACTATATATATATATATGTGTGTGTGTGTGTGTGTGTGTGTGTGTGTGTGTGTGTGTGTGTGTGTGTGTGTGTGTAAACTGTTAAATATAAGAGACAATGAATGTCTATCAATTTTAATCATGAGCCGTTCTAAACATCGTATTTTCGCTTTAATACATTTGATTAATTTTTTATTAAGCTGGTTCTAAGCTTTCGGCTCATATGAGCCATCTTCAGATAGGTTACAAGGACGTTAACATAAAAACATCCACAATCAAATGACGATTCTATCTTGTGTTGACATAAAACTTTGCTAAGCAACGATAACATCTGAGCTGAAAGCTTAGAACCAGCAAATTATCCAAATGTTGGGGAAATTCTGTCTTTATTTTCAACTGAAATTAAAGCCAAAATACCATGCTTAGAACGGCACGTGATTAAACATAATAGACGTTCATTGTCTCTTATATTTAACAATATATATTTAGAAAACTATCTGCTGCCTCGATACACTTTTTATATATATATATATATATATGTATGCATACATGTGTGTGTGTGTGTGTGTGTGTGTGTGTGTGTGTGTGTGTGTGTGTGTGTGTGTGTGTGTGTGTGTGTGCGTGCGCGTGTGTATTCGTGGTCAAGCTGTTGTACAAACTGTGTATAAATAAACACCAAAGGAAAAGATCGCATCGAATGGAATAAACTAAAACTAGGAAAGACGAACAAGAAAATGACAGCAAATGCATTTCTTCATATTAAAAAGAATTATGATGAGAAAAAGAATGGGAAATAAATTATTGAGTTTGCAATTAAACAATAACAACAACAGCACCATCATCATCAGTAGCAGCAGCAATTACGAAATATTTAATTGCATTCCGGGCCAAACTTTTCACGGCGATGCTTTGCTGATTATAAAAACGTTTACGGCTAGAAAATCGCGGTACTGCGAGTTGCAATTCAGCGACACCAGATTTCTGACAGGTAAAGATCTATGAAATCAATATCAGATTGTGATATTGAATCGTTGGGTCGGCGGAAAAACACAAAGAGATCGAATCCTACCAAAGGGAGTTTAGAAGAAATCAAATAATTTACAAATTAACAGGTATTTTGGTGACGGGGACTGGGGTTTCGAATGAAGCGCTCTCCTGTATCTTCACTCTTTTCTCTCTCTCTCTCTTTCTCTCTCTCTCTCTCTTTATTTCTCTTTCTTTCTTGCTGTTGAGTAATTTTCAGATTTTGTCATATTGCCAAAACATATTTTATTTAATTTTCAGTTATTTATTTATTAAATTCTGAAAATTTATTTTAATGAAATTAAATAGAAATTATCGAAAAGGAAATAAAATTGAAAAATAAGAAGAAAGAGAGCAAAAGAGAAAAAGGGACAGATAGAGAGTTGTGAAGAGTCATAGATAGATAGATAGATAGATAGATAGATAGATAGATAGATAGATAGATTCATTCAATGAGTGTGAATGAGAAGAAAACCGTCAGTTGATTGCTCAGTTGGTAGACTTGAAATTGAAGCCAACAAGAAGCACACCTGAAATTTTCGCTGCTTTTTCTACACATAAATTCTTTGAATTTCACACGTTTGATCTCATGTTTGAAACAATGACCGGGACAAAAAAAAAACACTTTTCTTCCAGCGAAAATATCGTATTCGTTCACATAACTTTGATTTTCACAACATTATTTTCTTTTCTAAAGTATTAGGGGATATTAAACGCACTTGCGTCATTAGGATTTTTATAGATATATTTCAAGAAAGAGAGAGAAAAAGAGTAAATGGAGATGTTTAAGAATTCTGTGGAGGCCATCTTAACCCCCCTACCTTCAAGATGATGATGTAAATAGTTCTAAACTTGAACAGGAATGTGTAGTTTTGTTTTTTTTTTATGTATTTTTCTGTTTATGACCCAGAATCACTTACCTTTGGTAAAACTCATGAAACCGGCACACAAATAATTATAAAGGTTTATTGTGAGTGTGAGAGTATATATATATACACACACACACACACACACACACACACACACACACACACACACACACACACATATATATACACACACACACACACACACACACACACACACACACATATATATATATATATATACATGTTTGAACAAATTCTTTCTACTACCACACCAATTTACAATTGTTTTAAAAGGATCATTTTTATTAAAACAGATACCAAAGCATTCATTTAAAAAAGATAAAGAAAAACAAAAGGGGATTTTAAGACGCCTTTCGTTTGACACATCGTCAGGAACAAATGGTCGTCAATTAAAACAAAAATGTTGACAAGAAAAACTTTTAACAACGCCCGAGGTTAAAACGAAGGATTTAAAACAAGAGAAAACAAAACATAACAAAAATATTACCTATGTTGGGTAGTAGTTTCCCAAATAGTTCCAATTTGAATTTCAACTTTCTCTATCTGCACAGAACAGGACGTTGTAATTTGACGGTCAGAGACTCCAGGATGTCCAGATAGAGTCTCATTCTTGCCCTGTGCAAGACAGAGAAGAAATCAGGGGACTGATTAGTCCTGCAGTCGATAGAATGTTCGCCTATTGCTGACTCATCAGTTTGTGACTTCCCAAATGTTATGTATATATATATATATATATATATATATATGTGTGTGTGTGTGTGTGTGTGTGTGTGTGTGTGTGTGTGTGGATATAAATTACGCTCCATGTTTTTGTGAGTGAAGTGAGTGGTTAGCAATCCAGTCGGATGAAAAATAAACCTACCAAAGTGCGGAAGAATTTTCGAGGAATCAGCAATCTGCTAAATATAGGCGGTGTCTCAATAAAAGACCGTGGAGAAGGCAACGCGAAACCACTCCATTATTAATTCCAAGAACCATCATGGCAATGAACCAACTACCTATAAACATAACTGTGTGAAGTTCATGAGTATTAACTCCTCGCCCTGTAAGGAATGACACCTGACTCTCATCCAGCGACTGTTAGCATAAACGGAGTAAAGAGGATAAAAATATCCCTTACCCGGAAAGGAACAACATGAGAGACAGAGGTCACCGGACCGCTACCCGGCGACTGTTCGCATCAAACAAAAATAACTCTCGGGATATGGAACGTTAGAACGTTAAACAACTTTGGCCAGTTGGAAAATCTAAAGCAGTAGATGAATAGATTAAGCGCCAACATTTTAAGTGTATGTGAAATTAGGTGGCGAAACAACCGTGATTTTTTTCATTGACAAT
Organism: Ascarosepion bandense; assembly: GCA_037127315.1. Classification (NCBI taxonomy): domain Eukaryota; kingdom Metazoa; phylum Mollusca; class Cephalopoda; order Sepiida; family Sepiidae; genus Ascarosepion; species Ascarosepion bandense. The sequence goes on from JBBBDQ010001164.1 coordinate 510,200, forward strand.
CATTGGATTACATATGTAGGCGAAAAGAAAAATGAAAAAGGATTTTGATTGATATTGGATAAAAACATGAAGAAATGCGTTCTTCGATATTACCAGTAATCTGATATAATTATTGTAGTTAAATTGAAAAGGAAGCTATAATATAAATCTGTCATGCTCAGACAACACAGAGTACAGAAGAATAAATCGAAACGTTCAAATCTTTGCAGGACAACGCAGAAACTCAGTGTAAATCACAAGAAATTAGAATTATAATGGAATACCTGAATGCCAAAGTAAGCAAGGAGAGAAAAGGAAAAATAGTTGGTAATTTTGGACTAGGGACCCGCAACGAATGCGAAGAAAAATGGGCCCAGTGTTGAACAAGTAATGATCAGATAAAATCAACATCTGTTTCCAAGAACATACAAGACGATTATGGACATGGAAAAGCATAGGAAAAGAAAACAAAAACCAAATCGACTACATAATAATAAACTACAGACCCAGTAATGCGGTTATTTACTGTAAACTTATCCATGTACCGACTGCGGAAGAAACCACCTCCCGGTTATATGGAAACTAAGAATGAGCCTAACGCAGCGCCCAAATTGCAATATAACAGGCTACAATCTACAGAAAAAATGCATGGGCATTTAGAAAAAAGCTACGTGGGAAAAATAAGGGAAGCCTTAGTGACATCATCAAATCAAATCATCCTAATGAAAAACAGACGTAGAATAAAAAAAAGAATGAATCACAAATGATAGACTCGACATGATGCAAAGGATACAGAAAACAATGCCAAAACCTGGAACGGAATACAGGAAACTACACCAGGAAGTAGGGAACAAATTCAGATAAGATACTGAGAAGAATGACTTAATGAAATATGTGCAATAGAGAGATTGGGTATCACAAATAAAGGAAATAGCAAGTAAAATAACTAACAAAACAAAAGTCATGCCCATCAAACGGATGCATAAAATCCAAGGACTGAACGCTCATGATAGAGAAAGAAAAAATACATCAGCTATGTGACGAAAATATCGGAGATTTCTTTCACGACAAAAGAGAACAACCGATAATAAAAAGAAATACAGACGGGCCAGGAATATAAATGACGAAATGAAAGCTGCATTGCGACATTGAACAGAAACAAAATGGCAGGACCAGACTGCTGTAGTTAATCAGTGTATTTCTTCCATGTTTCGGCAGGTTCTGGTAATTACACCGATCGCTCTATTGGTAGGTTCAAAGTTAGCGTCCAGCTTCCAGAGAAAAATAAACTTAATACGAACCTCTATACCAGTGCAGGTCACCACGTTCCCAAAGGCACTCGTAGCCAATGTCTCAGACTCTTTTTATTGACCAAAAACTTTGCCGGCGCATCAATCGTCGCCGTTGGCATCGTTCTCAATCAGAGTCCCCGGCTCGTGCCAATTAGCACAAAATAACAAAGGTCGAAAAATGTACTTTGCTTGGACCAAAATTGCGAGTGGAGAGGATGCAGCTGACGAAATGATGAACTGTCTACCATGGGTTTATGCGCGTATCCATTACAACACAGCAACCCGACAAACGAAATATCTTGGACGCTTTAAATCTGGTAAGTGTGAATGTTTGTCGTCACAACTGCCAATTTTACTTCATCAGTTTTTCTTCTTCTTCGCACTTTCCGCCTGTGAAACTTACGTTCCAATACTTTCTTCCTTGATAGCTACAATCTCCAAAAAGTTAAATGCAGCGTCAATTGCCATTTTCCATCTCCGTGTCTCCCACCTTGTTCTTACCCTTTCATCACCTGTACCGTTTTCGTTTCTATTTTAACTCTCATTTTAACACCCCCCCCCACTGCGCATCAATGGCATTAACGCATTAACGCCTTACTTGCGGTGAAACGATTATAGAAAAAATAAGTTTTAACGGTTTATTGAACTGAATATTTATAAAGACAATACGAAATAAAATTATTACTTCCGACTTCGTTAAAGACAATACCCAGGTTACAAAATCAGATTTGATAAGTGCTTTATTCAGTGGATCAAATGAACAATGGAGTCAGAGATTTCGATTGCAGAATAACAGGTTATACACTTCACATCCACTTGTTACGCACCTACCAAGTGATGTAACGCATTGAACTGAGAGAAATAAAAAAGTGACTCGAATGTCGAAATTAATTTTTGACCTATATAAATAAAGGTTTAATTTTGTTAAGTTACTTCAACAGAGAAGCCCACTCTCCCTTACTCAGTTTAATGTTGGTTTTGTCTGGGTAGACTTAATCATATGTGAAATTTCCAGTTCTTTTACAATCTCTATATTGTTGTTTGAAACTGTTTTAAAACTCTCAAGAATGAAAGATTCATCTGACAGCTTCTGGAAGGTTTTTCAAATTTTTAGCAATGTAGCGACTCAAAACTGAAATTATTATAAAGAAATGTTCCGTCAAAATGCCTGATGCTAACCTCCAGGAAAATAATTCACTGCGCCTTCTATGTCTTACTATATACAATGAGATCAAATGCAATGATTTTATCGAAGTTCTAAGTTTTCCCCAAGAAATGTTCACTACACTTTTGTTCAAATTAATTGAAACAGCCGCTTTAGTTACCTTTCTTTCTACATATATTCCGTTTTAGACCCACTGAAGTGACAGAGTGTAATCGATTTCTATTTCTACCTCAAAGGTTAATTTAAATTATTGCGTAGCAAAATAAGTCTATTTTCGGAACATATAATGAAATTTATTAGGCCTTGGAAAATATCCATTACTGCATCCATCATTATATCCATAATTGCATCCATTATTGCATCTACCATTGTTTCCATCATTGCATCCATTATTGCATTCATTACTGCATTCATCATTGTATCTATTATTGCATCCATCATTGTTTCCTCATTGCATCCATCATTGCATCTATTACTGCATCCATCATTGCATCCATCATTGCATCCATCATTGCATCCATTACTGCATCCATCATTTTTATCACACCCAGAGGCTTGTCTCTACTAATCTATTGTCCTACTGCCATTTTCTGCGACGGACATTACTTCAAATAAGAGTACGAAAATTTTAACGCTGCCGGAACACACTGGCAAGCCTTAAAGAGAGATCGCGGAAATTGTTGGTGTCTTTCAACTGTCATCAATGCGAAGACTCAAACTAAATACATCAGTCTTAAACGTAAAGAAAAATGCGGTCGAAAGAGGAAAGCAACACCAAGAGACGACGCATATGTGATCAGGAGAAGTGTGAATTGATCATCGGAAAACATTATTAGTTTCAATTAATTTGCACAATGGTATACGTCGTGTTAGATAATATTTCTCGTTATAATCTATCTTGCACTTTTATACGTCTATTATTCTCTCGTGTATCGAATATTGCTACCAAATTTTGTCTGGATACATCTGATATGTGTCTCGAGTTTATTGACAATATCTGAAGAGGAATAATCAGATTTTTCTAGTCATCTTTAGTCATTTTACTACTTCAGTAATGTGGGTTGCCTTTATCTACTTTAGAAATATTTTCACAGTAAATGATCTGACGAGCTTTCCACATGAGCAGTTTAACTTTAGTAATTTAAACCGAGTACGAGAATGGCATTTAATTTTCATTTCACTGATGAAATTGTTCGATGTCAAGAGTTTTCTTTCTTGTACTTGGTGATTTTAAAACTCTCAACTGGCTTTCTACTTTCCTGTCAACGCTGAGCTTCAAAAACTGAAATTAAATGCTAGTCGTCATGTTCTGACGTCATGAATTTTGTTTATATACTTTTTATTTCACGCTGTTACATTCTCTATCAATAATACTTTTCATCTAATTTGTTTTTACCGTCTTGCTTGGTTGGAAATGATTTAAAAAATCAAGTGAATTATATATATTCTTTTTTATATTAACTTTTCCGTTACACTCAATGGTGTATAGGGGAGCGTTTTTGCTATTTCTGTAACAAACTTTTTTTTTATAGGGCAGGGTTGTTAGCCTTGCGCCCAATCCCTAAACAGGGAGGAAGGTGATTTTGTAAGCGTAGCTTAGACGTGACACACGGCCGAAAGTAGGGAGTACCTAGTGAGGATCGAACTCACTACTCAGTTATAATGATTCTAGCGAGACGAGCTTGCTAACCATTACACCACGCCGAGGTGCCCTTTTTATATTATTTGCTATCAAAAAGTTAACCCACCGTCGTTTGCACAATTCTCTCACCCTCATTCGTATCTTCTGAATCGTTTGAGTCAATTTACAACATCTATTATGAGATTAGTCATTTTATGTCTATTTCCAGATAGTCACTCTTCTTGTCTATTATTTTTTGTTTTTTCATAAAAATTATCTCGATCTTTTTCATTAGGATGCTTCTATTTTCGCGTTTTAAGTGTCCTCTCTGTAACCCTATCAATATCATTGGCTATTCAGATACTTTTCTTTCGAATGACTGATTAGTATTTTTTCCTTTATATTTTGTCTCCTCCTCATGTAGATTTATGATTTTGTTCTTTTTATATTTGTCTCACCGAAAAGTTTGACACCCAAGTTATTCGTCATTGTTGCTATTATGTGTCTACCTGAAGTCACATTACAAGAGAATCCATCAAATGTTCATTGTTAATATAACTAATATAATCCTAAACATTTTCTCAGGTAAACTTGTTATTTTGCTGGTGAGTGTTAATTCATTTTTATTATTATCCATTCATTCATTGAATATAAAACTATTCTGAGAGCCCTAGAAGTTATGCCAGGATTCGTCATCGGAGGCCACAATTTAAACAATACAAGGTACGCGGATGATAAAGTACTGATAGCAGACACAGAAAGAAAACTACAAGATCTTCTACAGAAAGTAGCTGAAGAGAGTGATAAGAAAGGACTACAAATAAACTGCAAGAAAACCGAATACATGGTTATCAGCAAAAAGGGCAGCCCAAAATGCCAAAATCAAACAGGTATAAAAATTTAAATACCTAAGAAGTGTTCTAACAGAAGACTGAACGTTCGACACTGAAATTCGAAAACGAATTGTCATGACGAAAGAAGCATTCCAAAAGTTGAGTAAAGTATTAAGAAACAGGACAATTTCACTAGGAACAAACAGGAGAGTATGGAATTGTTATGTGACGTCAGTGAATGTTGGACAATATCTTCGAAGATGAAAGAAAAATTTGAAGCAGCTGAAATGTGGTTCTACAGAAGGATGCTGCGGATATAATGTGAGCAATGACGAGGGTTTGGAAAGGATGGAGACGAAATGGAAATTAATGCTAAGCATTAATCCTAAGCATTAGGAAGAGACAACTAAAGTTCCTGGGACATGAAACGAGGAAGGAGGGCTCGGAGAACCTGTTACTAACAGGCCAGGCAGAAGGAAAAAGAGACAGGGGAAACCAGCGGATAACATATTTAAAGGACCTGATCAGGTGGATGACGGAACGAGGGTTGCATGGTGCAACAGGAGAAACCGTGCTAAGAGCCACCAGGGACAGGGAGATGTGGAAAGTCATGATCGCCTACGTCCTGAAAGGACATGGCACATAAAAGAAGAATAATTGGTATATTTTTTTATGGAGATTATATGAGTGAAAATCTCCCAAACATCCAATAAAATCATTGTTATTATCCCGATGGTTTTGAAAAAAAATACCGTCGTCTAAAAAACTGAGACCATCATCAACGAACAAGTTACGATTTTCATGGTTCTTACGAGATTGTTCATTCGTAATGTCGTACACTAGCTAGCTTGGTGAAATAAACTATCTAATTACTTTCTTCTGTGTAGTTCAGGGGTCAACAACTCATTCGACCCCGCGGGCCGGATCGTGTTATAATGTCGGGTCGCGGGCCGGATGATGACTATTAATGAAAAATTAAGAAAAATTCCATAAGCAGACCCCTGTCAGCCTAAATATTTGAAACCATACTGAAAATAAACATTGAAAAATCAGAAAAACAAAAGAAAATCTAAAATTAAAAAGCACCTAACAAAATACTTCAAAGTGAAAAAAATCAACCGAAGTGAAATGGATAAAATTATGACGTATAGGTTTGAAACTGTTATTGAAAATTGTAACACAAACGAACCACAAACGAACCCCACACACACATCAAACAAAAACGAAACACATATACCCATACATACGAGTACAAATAATTGCAAACATAGACACTTAAGTACGTACACATTCAGTATCATCCACACATTCATGAGGCATCTATGTATAATGCGCATATGTTGAACTGTCTTTAGATTTCTGCTACCTCACATATCAGCCCTCCCTGACTTCTTTCGTCCCAAATCGTTCCTTTCAATTCTGTCATCTTTTTATGTAGCCAAGGATCATAATAAATACGTATCCCTTATTTGACATTAAAGATAACAGCAGGCCTTTTGTTGAATTCGAAAGCCTCGTCTCTCATCCTAAAAATAGACTCATTGGTAATCAGGCTCGCGGGCTGGTCAAAATGCTTTCGCGGGCCGGATTCGGCCCGCGGGACGTAGGTTGCCGAATCTTGGTGTAGTTGCTGAAATATGGAAATATCATATCTGACATGTTATTATTATTATTATTATGTCATTTTTCATCATATTTCGATATCTGCTTTGGTCTCACTACCAACCAAATCTGCGGAGAGACTTAAGGCAGGTCGTGGCGTGTTGTTATGGCTCCATTTCATGTTTTTCTATCTTCCCTATCATCCCCAGCATTACATAGATAAAGTTTTCCTTAGTTGTGGGCTGTACTTAATAAGACAATTTTTTGTATATCTCTTAAGCTGGGGTTTCCAGGGATTCTTTCAATGTGTTGTTTTGTTCCATTTTTTATCATTCCAAGTGCACCTACTATCACTGGCACAACTCTTGTTTTCAATTTCCACATTTTTTCTATTTCAATTTCCAGGTCTTTATATTTTGACATTTTTTTAAATTCCTTGATTGCTATGTTACAATCCGCTGGACAAGCCATATCAATTAATAGACAAGTTTTCTCCTTCTGGTTTTTAACAATAATGTCTGGCCTGTTTGCTTCAATTTTTCTGTCTGTGTAGAAGGTGTAATCCCATAGAATGGTTACATCTTCTATTTCTGTAACCGGTGCTCGGTGATGTTCATACCAGTGTTTGCCTACAGCTTTTCCATAATGTTTGCATATTGCCCAATGTAAATATTGCCCAACTCTATCGTGGCGATTTTTATATTCATTTGGGGCAAGCACAGAACAGCCTGATATTAGGTGGTCTATTATTTCTTGGTGTTTATCACAAAAGCTGCATTTTGAATCCATATTATTATGCATAATATTTGCCTGAAAGTTTCTAGTGAAAAGACTTTGGTCTTGTGCTGCAAGAATAAAGCCTTCAGTTTAAGACTTTAATCCAGATGCACGTAACCATCGATGAGTATTAACTTTGTCAACATTGGATTTATTGGCACGTACTGGATATTGGCCATGCAGAGGTTTGTCTTGGCAGCGCTGCTTCATCGGTTCAAGAGCTTTATATTTGGCTTTCATTTTCATATTTTTTGCCGCAATAGTTGGTTCTTGGCTTCTCTTTTGCTTTTCTACAGAATCTACTAACTGTAAATCTTGTTTGTATTTACTGCCTTCTTTTATTATTGAATATTTTTTCTTTCTTTCTTCATGTTGCCTTACTAATTGTATCATCCAATCCTTTGTTGTTTCTATGTATGTTAGTAAGCCAATAGTTGTTGTCTTGTATGACAATTCCAGCTGAATAAGACCTCTTCCACCTTCTTTACGGGGTATGTATAGACGGTCTACATCAGCTTTTGGATGATGCATCTTATGCTTAGAAAGAAGCTTTCTTGTTTTAGCATCCATTCGCCTGATGTCGTTTAGAGTCCAGTTTAAGATGTTAAAGCTATATTGGACAACTGGGACTGCAAGGCTATTAATGGCCATAACTGTGTTCTGTGAATTTAATTCAGTTTTTAATATCATTCGTAGCCTTCTATAGTACTCTTTACGCACTATTTTTTCATTTTTTTATGGTGAATGTTTTCGCTCTCATTTACACCTAGGTATTTATAAGCTTCTTCTGGTTTCAATTCTTTTATTGTTTCAGCAGGGTCTAAGCTAATTGAGGATGTTTCTTGTATTGATCCACGTAAAACTGTAGCTTTAGCACATTTATTCAAATTAAATGTCATTCCAATGTCTTCGCTGAAGCATTTTACAGTTTGCAGAAGACCTTCCAGCTCATTATCATTCTTAGCATATAATTTTAAGTCATCCATGTAAAATAGATGGCTTATTTTCTTTTGGCCTATTTTATAACCACATTCTGTCTTATTAAGTTGACTGGTTAGTGCTATTAATGATATGCAGAATAGAACGGGAGATAAAGAATCACCTTGAAATATACCTCTTTTGATGTTTATTTCATCAGACTTGTAGGTTCCATTTATATGATTGAGGTAAAGGGTTGTTTTCCATATAGACATGCACTGTTTGATGAAATTGATGATGACGGGCGATATCTTGTATATATTTAAAGTCTTTAAAATCCAGGAATGTGGCACACTATCGAATGCCTTTCGATAATCTATCCTGGCATTACTAAGATTTTTCTTTGTACTGTAGCAGTTTTCCAGGATCATTTTGTTAACTAGCAATTGGTCTTTACAACCATAACAGCCACGTTTGCATCCTTTTTGTTCAAGCGGTATCATGTCATTTTTTTTCTAAGAATAAATATGTCTGTTTAGTTAAAATAGATGTTAATAGTTTATATGTTGTCGGAAGACATGTAATTGGTCTGTAGTTTTTTGGGTTGTTTGTGTCACCATTCTTGGGTAGAAGAAATGTAATTCCTTTGGTCATCCATGCAGGAATTTTAGTGGGATCGTCAACCATTTCTTGAAGTTCTTTGGCTAGTTTTTTTATGTGCTGTATTTAAATAATATCGCCAAATGTTAGGAATTTTATCTATACCTGGGAATTTCCAATTGTGTGCTTTTTTTAGTGCAAATTTAACATCATCTTCTGTAATTCCAGACCATGTCTGTTCTGGTTTATTTTTCATTCGTTCTATTATGATTATTATTATTATTATTTCATTTTTCATCATATTTCGATTTCTGCATTGGTCTCACTACCAACCAAGTCTGCGGGGAGACCTAAGGCAGGTAGTGGCGTGTTGTTATGACTCCATTTCATGTTTTTCTATCTTCCCTATCATCCCCAGCATTACATAGATAACGTTTTCCTTAGTGTGTGGGCTGTACTTAATAAGACAATTTTTTGTATATCTCTTAAGCTGGGATTTCCAGGGATTCTTTCAATGTGTTGTTTTGTTCCATTTTTTATCATTATTATTATTATTATTATTATTATTATTATTATTATTATTATTATTATGTCATTTTTCATCATATTTCGATTTCTGCTTTGGTCTCACTACCAACCAAGTCTACGGGGAGACCTAAGGCAGGTCGTGGCGTGTTGTTATGGCTCCATTTCATGTTTTTCTATCTTCCCTATCATCCCTAGCATTACATAGATAAAGTTTTCCTTAGTGTGTGGGCTGTACTTAATAAGACAATTTTTTGTATATCTCTTAAGCTGGGGTTTCCAGGGATTCTTTTCATATGTTGTTTTATTATTATTATTATTATTATTATTATTATTATTATTATTATTATGGTCGCACTACCTACCAAGTCTGCGGAAAGGTCTAAGGCAGGTCCTGGTGGGTTATGGCTCCATTTCATGTTTTTTCTAACTCCCCTAACACCGCGAGACCAGGTGGGTCTGGTCGTTTGGTCACTGTGTATCTGAGTCTTTCCTTCCATATTTCTCGCTGACGTGCTAATGTCTCTGTGTGAATGATTTTCTCACCCCTTCAATGATATTGGCAGCCCATTTTTTGTCTCTCTGCATTTTTACCTAAGGAGAGATGATAAAGGTTGATGCCTTTGGACGTGCCAATACTATTTCAACTTTTTCTAATTGACTGGTGTGTTATTACACTTCCAATCTGCTTGTTTTTTATTTAATGGTGTCATGAATCATGTCATTTGCAAAACAACCTCCATCATTGGTGAAACAACCTGCAGTGATGCCTCCCATAGTTCAACGGCATTTCTACGGTCTGTAATATTCGCAGTAATCCTGCTGATAACGTTCAAGATTCGCAGGTGTACAGAAAGATTGAGATTGATAATCTCTTTACCAAGCTGTTCATTGATTTCAAGCAAACGTGCCGATATTTTCATATTTCGTCTGCAACAGCTTTTATTGTTTGTATTGTTCGTAAACTGATTTTTAAACTGGATCCCTTTTTACCGTTAATCGTTCCAAAATATTAGAATATGTTCCTTATCTAGGCGCTTTAACCGTGTTGATTACTTTTTTCAGTTCTTTATTTGCACATGATATTATTATTGTTCGCAATGCAAGCTGATCCTCTTTAATAGTTCTTTCTAGCCATTTTAATTTCCTTATCTTCTTCGTAGATGTTGGTTGAGGCGGACAATCACGCACTGATGATATCCATTCACATTATCTGGAAGAACAATAACAGTAGCCTATTTTTGGACACCCAATTTCTTTGCCCTTCATGTCGAGGTTCTTATTAAATCTCCCGATGTCCACATGGAAAATTAGGTATTCGTGTGTTCTTTTAATAATTGTATTTTTTCCATTTTATCATTTCTGCTAAGAAGTGTTATATTCCCCATTTAAAGAAAATATATATTCATCATATGAATTAGAACAATAAAATATGCTCCAATCGCTCGTAATGCAAATATGTTTAAAATAATATATGTAATGTTTCAATTCTGCGATCCGTGCATATTAACATCATTTTTATTCTTTCCTGCAAAAACTTTTGTTTGGAATGTTTCTCAATATATGTACTCTTCATTCTTTCTAATGATTCTGTTACCACTGGAATAATGAGTTTTTTGTTTTTAATGTTACATTCATTAAACTTCTGTTTCTACATTCTTATTTAAAAAGAGTATAATAAATGTGCGTTGTGGTTCAGTGGCTATCGGCTCGGGACGCGAAATCGGGGAGCCGATTTCGACTTCCAGTTGAATTCATTGCATTCATTTACGCACAAATAGCCTTGGGAAAAATATTAATCCGTCTCTTCCTTCCAGTTATGGGTTACGTAACAGGACAGATTTCGAGACATGATCGTTTTACGTATGGCACTTAAATGACTGATAATAAATTATTTTTTATTAGACGAATGATCATTTATTTATTTAAACTTTTTCGAATAATGTTCAACCACAATAACATGTACCGGCGTCACGGAATGAAAATTTCATTATCATTTTTTGAATTATTATCATTGTTGCTATTGTACGATAATTTTGTATTAAATTTGTCCATTTAGACTGGAAATCAAACTGTTTCAAGTTTTCTACACACTCTACAACCGCATCTCGTCAGAATACTAACTGATTTTCGTCGCTGTAATGTTGCTATTCAGGTTGTCTTGATGTTTATACGGCTGTCTGTTTCTCCTAATCTTCTAATCTCATTGAAAGGCAAGTCAGAATTATTCCAGTCGTGCATTTGATTACTATAGAATAAGTGTGTTATATTGCAATGATTTTATATTTGTATTTTATGGGGAAACTAGCAGTATAACCCGGCGTTGCTAGGGTGTAATGAAAGCTTTAAAGCTAATCCATGGTCCTAGAGCTTAGACTCATTGGACGTTGGCACGAAAGACTAAAAAGCAATAGTTGTTTCCAATTAAAGCGAAATCATAGACTGAAAGAAAAATGAATGGATGTAAGTCAAATTTTGATTCCTGGTATCGATATCAAATTAGTTTTTTTCGTCGTAAACTGAATTTTGAAGGCTAAATAAGTCCTCTGAGTAAATGGTATCATGGCTAAGACTAATAACTACAATTATACCTACTTAGAGCCAAACCCTAATCAAAAACTAAAATAAAAGGGCTGAAAAACATACACGCACACAAACATCTTGCCTTATATATATATATATATATATATATATATATATATATATATTTATAGATATTCTGCACTATTGTAAGAACTGCACCCTTGAAACTTCTGAATATCGTTTCTTATATCTTTGTCTATGAGTGTATCAAATTTGATTAAAATCGGACCACTTCTTCTATAACCCGATTTTTTCGATTATCGATTTTCGATATTTATCGCGGGTACCTCGACACAAAACCTAGCTAAGAACACTCACAGACGCTTGTAGTACAACTGTGTAAAGTTTCAAGCAAATCGGTTCAGCCGGTTTGAAGTCTATAGGTAACGGATACACACACACAGACACACACCAACACACACAGACAAAGTTCCATTCATAAATAAGTTTAGGTATATTGATTTAGTTTATTTTAATTTGTTAGTCAATTATAATATTTGGAAATTCATAATTAAATAATATTTGTTTCATATTAGCGAGTACTTTCTAAAATGCCATGAGAAGAAAAAACTAAATAATCTGTATTTATTAGATTTTAATTATAACTATTCTGTATCTGTACAGAAAGGCACTATTATTTTAAGGAGGCATAAATTTTAAATGGTTGTTTTGTTTGTATAAAAATGTATTAAAGTTAATGTTTCTAGAATCAATAAAAACATTTAAGAATGAAACTGTTTGAATAGTATTTTTGTACAAATCTAGAAAAATATAATTACTGTAAATTGATTGCTGAGTTTTTTTAATTAGTAGGCTTATTTCAACTTTCCAACATTTTGTTTTATATATGGGATGCATAATATTCAGAGAATTATTAATGGAAAAGTCGATGAGGTACTGTTATGTCACCAAATCTCACTCCCTCGTATTTTTTCTGTAGGGTCATTTGAAATGAGTTGTTTAAAGAATTTAAAGAGAGAATTAAGTATGAATACCTAAAAATGACTGAAAAAACTCTTCGGCATGATAACGAATCACGCCGGCACTAAATTTAAATGTGTCTTTAAAAAGAAAGACAATTTGAAAAGAACATATGACCATTATGTAAGTAGTAAATACACCACGTCTTTTGCCTCAACCTGCATATGAAGATATAACTGTACACATGGTTGGGTGTTTAAAATTAAACAAGGTTTCAAATCTCGGTCTGCGTGGGCAGGGGGTTAGCGATCTCACAGTACGGAGAGAAAGTTTCTGAAACCCATGCCAGTTATGAACGAGAGGGAGTTAATTTTGGCGAAAAAAAAAATGCACAAATGTCAGTCACGAAGAAATAGAAAAGTCTTTATGAATTATACGTAAAAAAATACGGAAACATTTCTTAAAATATCGAAACTTACATTAAGCTTTTCTGCATGTTTTCTTTATTTAATAATTCTATCGACCATATTTTCATTATATATATATATATATATATATATATATATATATATATATATGTGTGTGTGTGTGTGTGTGTGTGTGTGTGTGTGTAATTGAGTTGTAGATTAAGGATTGTGGTCAGAAAAAATAATATATCTCATCTCGTTATAGATTAAGCTCTTCGGAACACGAATATTTTTCTTGAAATTCTATAAAAATTGAATGGGTCCAATTTACGATGTAAAATATTTCGTAAATTGATCTCCTCACGGAAACCAAAACAAATATCTTCATACGACAATATTTATGCAGACAGCTTATTCATTTGTAATATCGGAAAAAAAGTATTCCAAATTACAAAACCAAAAAATTGCAGTTTCACTTTTATTTTTCATTTTACGAAATTAGGTCGGGTGTAGGCGTAAATACCCTTGGGAAAGGTATTAATCCGTCTATTCCTTCCAGTTATGGGTTAAATAACAGGACAGATTGTGTTCTATAGCTTTGGTCGGCAACCAGTCTACCGCAGAAAGCAATGGCAACCTACTGCGGGCTAATCTTCTGCCCAGTCAGTCATGTCTCTTTCGAGACATGATCGCCCAAGCGTGTATCACGTATGGCACTTAACTGACTGACTGAGCTTATTAGTTAGGGTATCAATTTAAATGATTTTAAATGGCAATATATATATATGAAAATCTTTTTCACAACAATAATTTAACATTGGCTGATACAGTGGTAAAAATCTCGAAAAATAGAAGTTTTCGTGTTGCAATGAAATTTTAATTTAAGACATATATATATATATATATATATATATATATATATATATATATATATATATATATATATTCACAGTTCTATATATCGAGAACTGTTGTAAATTGAGGCTTTGGACGTCGTAAATTTTTCCTTGTTCCTTATTCACTCGGATATATATATATATATATATATATAGGTATAGGTATAGGTATCCAGTTCGTAAACAATCAGGATAATCCAACAATATTCCCTTAATACAAAATATTAAGTGGTAAATCTATATAAAAATACCTCGATGGATGTTATCTACAGTGATATGAAATTTATAAAGGAAAACTAAACTCGTCATTTCAATTGGTTATAAAGCATAGCTCATTTCTATGAGTTTAATTAGCTCATTTCTTCAGACCTTACAATATTCCTTTAATCTGGTACAGATTTTTTGCCGAAATGAGTCTTTTCTTAAAATGACGAGAGGGATAACAATTAAAAAATAGAAATAAAACAAAAATAAAATTACCAACAAAAAATAACAATATAAATATGGGGAAAGAGGAGAAAGAAGGAAAGCCAAAATTATAGAGAGTCCAGTTCTAAATATTGACATCGCATCTGTCTGGAATAGTTCAGGCCGTCATGAAGGTGTTGACCTCTAAAAGAATCCCAATTCCCTTGACCATTGGCGTCTATTTGACCCCATAAGGCTAACCTACCTACTTATACTAACTTTTTTCTACATATACATATATGTGCATTCCCACATATGCTTACAGTGTGACTTTGCTTATACTTACATATATTCACCAATTCCTATTTTTTCTTTTCTTTTTTTTCTTTACAGATCTTAGCGCACTCATACTCACACATATATACGTTTCATAAATATAGGGCTACCTTCATTCAATTCGACATTATGGACTTCTATCCATCCATATCTAAAAATTTATTGTTAAATAATTTAGAATTCGCTAAAAACTTTGTAGATATTGCTGATGAAGAATCGAAAATTATACTAGCATCTACTATATCTATTTGGTCCAGCAATAACTCTACTTGGATAAAAAGCCAAGGGAATACATTTGACGAACCAATGGGTGCTTTTGACTTTGCCCAAATCGCAGATTTAATAGGAATCTATATTCTAAATACCCTTAGTAGGATAGTTATCCCCAAACAAATAGCTCTATATAGAGATGACGGACTAATAATTATCCCTAACAGTAATGGTCCACTATCATCTCGTGTAGAGAAAAAATAATTAGGGCATTTAAATGGCTTGGATTTAAGATAGAGATTTCCTCTAACTTAAAAATAGTCAGCTTCCTGCACATTACCTTAAATTTAGCCAACTACACATTCAAACCGTACCCAAAAAATCAGAAAACACCAATCTACATAAACTTCCACTCCAACCACCCACATCAAATAATTAGACAAATACCCACAATCGTAAACACTAGAATCAGCAAACTATCATCAAGTAGCAAAATCTTTAATGAGAATAAGATGCCTTAAGACATCGCCCTAAAAAAGTGGGTTCAAACAGGAATTGCATTACTTAGAACCCCCCAAAAGTACCAGAACCAAAGAACCTAGAAATAGAAAAAAAAGAGTGATATGGTTTAACCCACCTTTCTGTAAACTATCTAATATTAATATCGAGCAATACTTTCTAAAATTAGTTGATAAGCATTTTAAACAGAACAACCCACTAAGGAAAATCTTCAATAGAATGACATTAAAAATTAATTATTCATGTACTAACAACATTAATAACATCATCAATTCCCATAATAATAATATATTAAAGAAATTTTATAACAATGAAAAGACAAAAATTGCAACCCTCTGTATCTGTAGAATAAAAAATAAATGCTCAATTGTAGGCATATATAAATCAGAAAAAGTAATATACCAAGCCACCATCTATCCTAGCGTAGACAAAAACAACAAAAAAACATATATAGGAATTTCCGCCGGTCCATGGAAACAACGCCTATATAATTACACTCAATCATTTTCTAAGCCCCACCTAGAATCTCAAACCACTCTCTCTAAATATTTCTGGGAATTGCAAAGCAAAAATCTTTCCCCTCAGATTGAATGGAAGATTATAGAGAAATCCCAAACCCCCTATAGCTTTAGAGGCAGATGCAACTTATACTTAGATGAAAAGATTAAAATTAGCAAATTCAAAGAATCTAGCCAGTTGTTAAAGCAGAGAAATGATATAATTTACAAGTGTTGTCATAGAAATATATTTAAACAATACGACACATCACAACCCTGGAATCACCCCCTTCCGGCACCCTTACCAGCTCTCCCACATTTGTGTAGATCATTAGTTGGAAGAATGTGCAGACCAAATGAAGTGAAGTTTAGAACCCAACATCCAATGGAAAGACACACCCATCTAAATTTTAAATTTATAACTTTCTGTAACTGTTATTTAGCTCGTCTATACCAAAAAATATTTTTAATTAGATAAACTTAATTAAACATTTTTAAAATCTTATATTTAAATCTATTCTTTCCCCACTAAATATACCTTTTCAGATAAATTTCCAAAGCCCTAACCCTTTTAAACATTTAAACTTAAACGTATTTGACACGTATCGAGCGTTTTCTATTTGATATTTGATATTCCCTCCGTTTCCGTCTTTCTCCTATCTTTTTTCTATACACCCTTTATTTTTCTCCCTTTCCTTTTCTGTTCTGTTTTGTTTAACCCAATCCTCAACTGAACAACATCCTATTTCCTTAACTCTTTTCGTCTATCAAGCTAGACATGCCAATCTCCCATCCCTTCACTTACAAAGAAAAAAACAAAAATAGACTGATCCTAAAAGAATTTTTGTGACGTATATTTTTCAAATCTTGACCGTTATTTATTTTTTCCCCTTCTTTATCCCATTTTTTCTACATTTTGAAATAAAACTTTGTCGCCGAGGAGACGTGAATTCTCTATTAGAAATTTCATGTCGAAAATTGCATTCGACATTTTTGAATTTTGAAAATTTTCTTTAATTTATATTGGCTCTGTAATCTTAAGTACATTGAGCTCTTCTCCTGCATCATTTTTTAATATTCAAATTTTGTAATATTAATTCGGATCATGTTTATGGAATTTAACTTCCTACTTTTCCATTTCGGATTAAAGAAAAATAAATAAATATATACATATATATATATATGTGTGTGTGTGTGTGTGTGTGTGTGTGTGTGTGTGTGTGTGTGGTCATTTTTATGTACGTATGCACATATATATAATCGTATTTGGCTATATCTGTACATGATTATCTTGTATATATATGGTGTATATTAAGGTATATGAGAGATTGAGAGTGTGAAATGGTTTTAGCAGCGATATGTGTGTGCATATATATACAACACTCCTTAGGCGCGCGGACACCCTGTATTTATGAAACGTATATATGTGTGAGTATGAGAGCGCTAAGACCCGTAAAGAAAAAAGAAAAAAAGAAAAAATAGGAATTGGTGAATATATGTAAGCATAAGCAAAGTCACATTGTAAAAATATGTGGGGATGTACACATATGTATATGTGGAGAGAAGTTAGTATAAGTAGGTAGGTTAGCCTTATGGGGTCAAATAGTCGCCAACAGCCAAGGGAATTGGGATTTTTTCAGAGGTCAAGCCCTTCATTACTGCCTGAACTATTCCAGACAGATGGGATGCCAATATTTGGAACTGGACTCTCTTTAATTTTGGCTTTCTTTCTTTCCTTCATTCTTCTTTTTCTCTTTATTTTTATTGTTATTTTTTTGTTTGTAATTTTATTTTTGTTTTTATTTCTATTTTTTAATTGTTAGCCCTCTCGTCATTTTAAGAAAAGACTCATTTAGGCAAAAAATCTGTAACAGATTAAAGGAATATTGTAAGGTCTGATGAAATGAGCTAATTAAACTCATTGACATGAGCTATAGTTTATAACCAATGGAAATGACCTGTTGAGTTTTCCTTTATAAATTATATATATATATATATATATATATATATATATATATATATATATATATAGTTAAAATTGTATTTGTTTTAACATTAATTTTTAATTATTATTGCCATGAACCTTTCGTTGTCTTGTGTTAAGGCACCTCAGATCTAATGATGATATCTTCCCCCTATTAGGAGTATGCAGGTTCGATTACTGTCGGAAAATAGTAATTTTCTAAATACGATTTCTCGTATTCAGGCCGCAAAAAAATTTATAATGTACTGTTTAATTATAAAATCCACTCAAATACGAGTATTCCATTTAAAAGTAATGTTAAAACAAATATAATTCAAATATATCGATGAATGACAGATTTGTAAATTTCTGTACATATATTATTCAACTGAGATTAGGGAGGAATGAAGAATTGGTGACTAACACTGAAAATATTAAGTAAGAAGACACGGGACGTGCTAAATACATCAAGTACTTTATTCAAACATCTGGGACTTGAGTGTTTACAATCATCATAATCAGTAGCTTCATTGTATTATTATGCATCGACCTTATAAATATTATTATAGAGGTATTATTATGCATCGACCTTATAAATATTATTATAGAGGTATTATTATGCATCGACCTTATAAATATCCATCATTAAATACGGTAGACAAGGTTTTTCCAACATCATTAGATTTTTTTTCTATTTTGTTGTAGCTAAGGAATATAATAAATTGCCCATATTTTATATTGCGCAAAGCTCTTTCGGCCAATTCTGTATTTAAAATCACACACACACACACACACAAACACACACACACACACACAAACACACATTTTACAACTCCACTATATATATGTGTGTCTATATATATATATATATATATATATATATATATATATATATATATATCAAAAGCAAATATGCTGACATACCTTGCTATCCGGGCTTTCAACCATGAGGTTTCTTCAGTAAGACGATGAAAACAATAGCCATACTAATATATCTATCTCAATATGGGCACTTTATGACAAAACAGGCATGATATATTATCTTTATATTAGTAAACCAGTGAAAAAACTATATTAGCAATAAGTATTATATATAACTCTGTGTATGTGTATGCATGTGTGTATATGCATGTAAATATGCGTGCGTGTTATTTGATAATTTCTAAGAAACAAAAGCAATATTTAAGAGGTTACTGGTAAACATCCTTATAATCATATAAATTCTTATTTCATTTTCTTTTACACCCAATTTACTAAATCTCCCATAAGTGCATTAGTTCCCAAAAGACGCACCGTGAATATACAATTTGTAAACGTTTATGTGGTATTTTCGGCGAGTACAAATTAAATCCCCATCTTAAGTCCCCAGAAAACCCATCACAACTTAATAAATCGATCTCTTTTAGCGGACATTTCAGTAATTACTCAGTCATCCTCAATCCCCCGCATTGGCAAAACCCATCAGTGTTGAAACCCTTTACTAATTTTGTATTCTAACTCATCCTTCTTATTTCGTTTTGTGATAAAGGAAAAGAATTTAATCTGAGCCCATAACGTTCACAGTGGGCAATGCTAGGATCCAATTAACTGACCAAGTCAAACTGTCGTATCGTATATGTTCATTCTGTGTCCAAAAATACAAAATGGTCGAAATGTGTGGTGGACCTTTATCGTTCAGGTGTAAAGGCACTGCCCAAGTGTGAATTATCGAGCGCGCACTTGATTTCTTGTGAGGGTGATGCGAACTCGCAGTATAAGCGTCTGTCGCATTTACCATTACCATGCATGCCGTCAGAAATAGTGCCAACGAGGGAGACAACTTTGTACACAAGTTCTACTCTCACATCGACCAGAGCGACAAATGTTTCTAATTATCCCCACATATGAAGAATAATCAGCGGTTTTTCATGGTGGCCATCACTTCCCATTACTCAGTTGTCGTAATTGGGTTTGAATTTGGTATGAGAGAATACTTTAACACTTACTCTCTTATCGACACTTTATCTCCTCTCTTAGACCTCCTTTCTCGCTTCTTCTCTCTTAAACAACATTTCTATCTGTCTTTTCCCTTACAGATCTTTCCTCTCTTATTTCCAAGCCATTTCGGAGTTATCTAACTTTTCTAATTTACTGTAGCCAGACAGTTTATCTATCAATTATCTATCTGGTGGCACTATTTGTAGATTAATAATTAGAATATTACACGATTCGAATTTGCAGGGTTCGATCCTTTATGATTGCACCATTATTATGGTATTGTTTAATATTAACCTAATCAGAGCAACTAACATTAAACGATAATAACAAGGTGTATATTTTACAGCTTGTGTTTCATTATGGCTGTTTTAAATGAAGTATAATTAATATCAACTGATAGATCTTAATAGATCTCTTTTTCAGTTTATGTATTATAGGTTTTCACATGTAGACGTAGCTCTTTTACAGCATTACTATATTAAAATATATATATATATATATATATATATTCGTCATCCACAAACAAGCAGTGTAGCTAGACATCCACTTGCTTCTGGCCGGGATCGCAACTCGACCGATTTGGTGCCAGTCGGAGTCGCTAACTTCTAAGTCATAGGCGCATGAAATCAGAGTAGTGGATTTTTAGCGTGTTATATATAAGCGGTGTATACACACGCCAGTCACCGAAAGGACACAATATAAAATTATAGATGAACGACGAGAATAATCCAACTAGAAAATATACATTATTAAGTGTTATATCTGTGTAGAGAGCTTAATGGATATCCAGAGCAATATGTTATTTATAAAAAAAAAAAATCAACACATCAATTAAATTGATTATAAATTATAATCCATTTGTATAAGCTAAATTAGCTCATTTCATCAGACCACACTATATTCCTTTCATTCGGTTGAAATGAGATAATTTATCTCATAATAATGAATTATAATTTATAACCAATCTAAATAATGTGTTGAGTTTTCCTTTATATATATATATATATATATATATATATATATATATATATATATAATATAATATAATATAATATAATATAATATAATTATATGGTTATGTCAATTTTACTTTGCGACATGGAAATTTCTAGTTTCGAGATTAATTCTCATCATCAGGCAATGCTGATGTTGTTGTGCAGATGATTTACATTTAAATAACAAATGCTTTCGGTTTACTGTGAATGTATGTGGGTGTTTTTTGCGTGTGTGTGGCTAATCCGAAAGGAGATTCACTTACAAAATATTACAAGAACTATTTTATCATTTATGAGGCATACTAACAGAAAATAAAGAATTTAATTAAAGTAATTTTATTTGATTTACTCAACAAATGCTTTAAGAAGGAAAAATACTTGTTACAAAATAATTTTAATATTTAGTATGAAGCTTTTGCTTTGATCACAGCCTTCCTTCTGTCAGGCATTGACATCAAAAGTTTCTTCAATATATCTAATGGTATCTCCTGCCAAGCAGCTTGTATTTGTTCCCAAAGTATATGTCTTGCAAAGTAACATTAGATTTATCAATTTTTTTATCCAAAATATTCTATAGATATTCAATAGGATTGAGATCACTGCGTTGTGGGGGTAATTCATATGTCGAAGCCTTCCTTCCTCTTCCCTTCTAGTTTAATAATTTTTACAAAGATTTGACTTTTCACCCTGTATTTGAATTTCAGTGAGGGTTTTAGGAAAATCAGCCCTGTCCAAAATACTTTTGCACAGGTTTTTATATATATATGAGTTGTATTTTCTCTGGTATATTTGTGCAGTAGTTGTGAATACAAACATATTAATCTTTGATCTCTTTGGATTCATTTCACGATAAGGGGGTGTTTAATTTATAGCTAAATAAGCTTCCAAATTTGCTTTTCAAATGATCATCTATATTATCAATTTCGTTTGAAGAAAACCGAAACACACAATGTTGAGAACATAGAATAATAACATCTCATTTCTCCTCAAAATATTTTGTTATGA
Source organism: Ascarosepion bandense (assembly GCA_037127315.1). Lineage (NCBI taxonomy): Eukaryota > Metazoa > Mollusca > Cephalopoda > Sepiida > Sepiidae > Ascarosepion > Ascarosepion bandense. The sequence continues at coordinate 532,229 of JBBBDQ010001164.1, forward strand.
TAACCTATGTTTATCGTAGCAAGCTACAAATTTCTTTCCATCTAAATTTCTATTTTGGATTTCTCAAAACCTAGTTAACGCATCTACCCAAATTTCAACTGGTTAATATGTGATATTCTTAAAACTTTTTGCGCATAGGTATCGTTGCCATTGCGACGTACCCACAGTATAAAATCTCAGAAAATGCTTTCATATGACTGAGTAACCTCACAGAAGAGTGTCTATTCGTGCGCATGCAGTAAAAGAGCCTGTGATTTTTGTTATAATATCAGGTCGTCCCATAAGTTCTGTTCGAATTTAACTTCATTAACTTTGAATAATATTTAATAGTATTTTTGAATATCAAATGAAATTAAAAAACAATTTTATGTATTTGGATACATTTAAACTAACTAATTTTGTTTTACAGATTTAAGGGCTTTAATCAAAGTATTTCTTATTTCTATAAATAAGAAATACTTTGATCAAAGCCCTTCTAACATGGAAATATCTAAGGAGCATTTAAGGCACGTAATGCTTTATGAATACAAAAAAGAAGTCTGCAACAGATGAGACTTGAAACACTCACCCAGCTTATGGAAATGAGTACATGAATGAAAGAACTAGTAGACGATGTTTTGCAAAATTCAGAAGTAGAGATTTCAGCCTTGAAGATGGAAATCGAATAAGTCATCCAGGAGTTTGATGATAAGCTTTTTGAACCAGCTCTTGAAGAAAATCTTGCATTGTCATTTGAAGAATTGGTAATAAAGCTTAGTTCAAACCGTACAACTGTTCACCGTCATCTTCAGCAACTTGGAAAGACTCCTAAACTTGGAAAATGTTTACCTCATGAATTGTCTGAAAGCAACCGCAAACCCCGAGTTAGCATATACTGTTTTTGGATAAATTTGTAAATGTGATGAAAAATGGCTCTTCTATCGTAATGTTAAACGTTGTAAACAATGGCTTGGTACAGAGGAAAGGCCCAATCACAACCGAAAAAGGTTGTAGTTGGGCCCTTTTGAAAATGGTTTTTCTCTCTATCTGGTGGAATTGCAAATGAGTAATTCACTTTGAATTGTTACCACCTAACGTACAAAATAGTTTACGGCTATATCGTGTTGAATACACCGGTTCCTGTCCGAAGTTAAGCAACATTGAGCCTGGTCAGTACTTAAATGGGTGACCATTTGGGAATACCAGGTACTGTAAACGTAAGACCGGTGGATCAAGAATGGTCCACCGGTGCTCCAGGTTTTTGGGAGTTAGATGCAGGGCGAAAAACCCTCCTCCGTAAAAAACAGTTTGTTACAGAAACAGCAACAAAAGGTTGTTGCCTATGCACCATTTGGGTGGGATGAATAAATGATGATGATGATGAAGAACATAAAAATCAATGCTCGTGTTTACTGTCAGCAATTAAAGCGTTTGAACCAAGGTTTGAAGAAAAAAAGTCCCGCTTTAGTGAATCGAAAAGGAGTAATGTTTCATCAGGACAATGCACAACTTCACACAGCAAAAATCATACTACCGAAGATCGAAGTGTTTGGCTGGGAAAAAATACATTATCCACATTACTCTCCCGACCTTTTTCCTCCAGACTACCATTTGTTTCGTCGTTTACATAATCATTTGCAAAAAATAACTTTCACAAGCCAGGAGGAGATCGTAACTGACATTGCAGAGTTCTTCCCTTCGAAACCAAAATAGATTTTCCTTAATGGGATTAATCAGCTTAAAAATAGATTGGAGGATATCATGGAAAATCATGGAATGTATATTGATGATTAAATCAAGTTTAAATCCCAAGATTGGATGCTGATTCAACAGCAGAGAAATCCAGTTAATTTGGTATATTGAAGACATGTATATATTATGATTCGAAGAAACAGTGATGAGACTTTGGGTAGTTGATGGATAAAAGCGATGTATAGTCATCAGGTATCGGAAATGTTTCTTTTTTTTTTTATAAGCGTTTCACCCCGAGCAAGGCGTGTCACTGCCACTACTGCGCAGGGGGGCTACATAGAGTGGAGAAAGGATGAATAAATATAGGAAATGTCAGAGGGTGGGTGATAGGCGGGTAGGGATACCGAGAATGAGGGTTGGGTAGATGAGAGTGTTCTGAGAATAATTGTGAGTTAGTGTGATAGGAGGTGTCTATTGAACTTACATTTAAACACCTGGAGATTGTAGCTGTCGGGAAAGCAGACTTGTGGAAGGGAATTCCATAGGTGGGAACCGCGAGAAAAGAAGCTGTTAGAGTATTATTTACGGTTACATCTCATCTGTTTCACTGTAAAAGGGTGTGACCTAGTTGCTAATCTAGTATCTCGTGTAAATTCGTGCTTAGGCGGCACAGAAATGAAGTTTTTTTTATTCGTTTCACCCCAAGCAAGGCGCTACCGCCACTGATGCTCAGGGGGCTACACAAGAGTAAAAGTTTAGACAAGAAAAGAGTGAAGAGAAAGACGGACCAGTTACAGTGGGTGTCAGAGAAAGGGCAAGAGAAGGATAAGAACGCAGTTGTGAAGACAGTTGCGAAGATAGAGAAAACGGAAAAGAACAAGATATACAGAGTGATATACAAAGAACTGTAATCAAGTGGATGAGAGATGGAATTGACATTGGAATATATGCAGGTAAGGTGTCATTACTTGAAATACTTGTGTATCAGATTTATATAATCAATATCTAATCCAGTTCATATTGTGTCATATTAATAAAGTGTAGAAATAAGAAACATCCACTTATACATGCTAGGCTATGTAATTCATGTTTCTATTTATTGTACATTAAGTTATACAGTCAAAAGTTACAAGAAAGTTTCAATATTTAATATATTGTATATTGCGTACACAGTATGTACAGGAAATCATTAATCGGTCAGTGTTAACAATCACATCAAGAAAATATCGAGAAATCCAAATTCGTGACTTTTTGCCACAAACTGTGTTATAGATAATTTATATAATTTATGCACATACTGGATATTTTCTTTATGATTCCATATATAATTAATGTTGAGATAATTGGCACTTAGCTAAGCAGTGTAATTCAGGCAGGTCGACTTCGAAATTCCGAGAAAAAATTATTGGATCGTCTTTCTGTATTTATCCCAAAAAGTTTGTAAAATAGTAGCAGAGAAAAACTAAATAACCCAGAAGAATGAAAACGGGACAATAATGCTCTCACGAAATTTCGAGGTCAGCATGACTGAAATAAGACAAATAAGGTCACAATCTCTTCACATTAATTCTATTAATCGTCCACTTTAGAATAAAATTATCTGCTTGCCTAAATTGCTTTTCCGCGCGTAAACTACTGAAATAAAAATAGGAATTTTGGCATAAACAGCATTACAATTTAATACTGGTAAATATATATATATATATACATATATATAGGAAAAACTACTAAAAAGTTGTAAGTTTAAAAATGTATTTTTGACAGTATTTATTTATTTCTATTATTATTATATATATATATATATATATATATATATATATATATATTTGACATTTCAGACCGGCCTCGGCCATTCATCAGAAACAAATGATTTTAAAATTTAAACTCGCCACGAGCGTTCGTCGAGAGATGTTTACATCACGTGAAGTAGAAAACGAACGATAGAGTTTTTTAATATTTGTAAACGTAAACCTATCTTTAATAATACTTTTAAATGTTGTTTTCAAGAAAATGTTTTTAAGTGTATCTAAAAAATGTTTAACTATTGAAATATTTATAAAAATTCAAAACACCTAAGTCCCTATTTAACCCTAGCCTATATGTATTTAATTTTAAAATCCAGTATTTTTCTTTCTTTCTGTGTGAGTATGTAGAACTAAAATCGGAATCTATCAGTAAACATTTGCAGTTTTCTAATGTGTCCTGGTTGATTGAAGTTTTCAGCTATGGGTGAATAAGGGTTGTTTTGGCGTAAGCTTAATTTATGATTATTGAAACGGAATCTAAAACTGTTTCCAGATTCACCAATATATCCACAATTTGGACATATTGAACAGAAGAGAAAATATATTATATTTTGGCTGTTACAGGTGAGATGTGTTGGGTGTAATTTGATATTGGTGTTGGGAAGAGAAAATACTGCATCGTTTACTAAATGTTTGCAAACTAAACAACGAGATTTATTACATTTGAAATTCCCTGATAGGTTTGTATTTTTTAGATATTTGGTAGAAGTGAGGATAGCTGATAGGTTGGGTGTTTGTGTCATTGCATTTATGGGTGGATTATCGAAAATGTCTTTGATTCTTTTGTTTGATTGGCGGTTTCTGTTATCACTTTTTAAATTTTGAATAAGTGTGGGAATATTGCTTGTGGTTAAAAACCATGGGAATTCGGTTGTTGTTTTTTTCTTTTCTTATATGTGAGAAGTGTGTTACGATTTATGTGGATGGTTTTATTTAGTGCTTCTTTTGTTATTTTTGTTGGGTATTTATATTTTAGAATCAGAGAAGAGTAATTTTAACGTGTTGTATATAAGCAGTGTCTACGCACGCCAGTCATCGAAAGAACTCAATTCATTTCTGAAGATTAACGCATATATCGCAGAAGTGGAAACTTTTTAAATTTTCTTACCGTTTCGCTGTATCACAGCACATCAGTGTGTCTAGACACATCCACTTGCTTATAGCCAGGATTGAAACTCGACCGACTTGGAGTCGCTATATATATATATATATATATATATATATATATAATATCTTTGTGAATAAACTTTGCGTTAAAATTTCATACACTGAGAAGATTATTTTTAAAACATTTTGGTAAAATAATATTGAGTGTTTCTACAAACTATTGGTTTATAAAATGAATCTAAAATGATTATTCATTGTGTTTTTTTTTAATTAAATCAACTAATATAATTTCGGTCTTCCTCGACAGACTTTAAATGTAAATCATGTTGGGAGAGTTGACAGAAATTTCATGATAATACTCGGGCGTTTTTCAGAATCACATATGGTCAAAAGGAAATATTATCGTTCCTTACAGCTTAAGCGTTAGAATATTGAGCGGTGTGTTGGTGAAAGATCGTGTAGCAATTACCAATGCAGAAAAGTTTGATCGTTGAACCAAGGTCAAATTCTGCGTATTTACTTTCCTTCTTACTACAAATTACATCACATTGGCACATTTCCCTCAGTTTAATATTTCCGTCAGATAATTTGGAAAATATTCTTATCACATTAACTGTTAGAAAAGGGCATTAAATAATTTTTATACTCGGACAAATCTGCTTTAATACCATCATGGACAACGATATGAAACATGCAAATAAAAACGGTTGTTTAAATTAAATTTTCCGGTTAATGAAAGGTTTAGGTTTATTTAAAAGAAAGGATGATAGCAATGCCCTAAATTATTGGATATTTTTATTTTTCACGGACAAACGAAAACAGTTGATAATTAAAGAACAGGAATCTGATTGTAAAATCATTAAAATCATTATGCAACACGAAGGACAGCAAAGACGACCGCATATGTGTTACTTCCTATATTATAACTTGTTTGGGTTTTCAGCCTAATAAAAAAAAATTCCATCGATTATTTTAAAATGAATAGGGTTAATGAGATTGTAAATTTTCTGCAAACAAGTCGAAAAAAGAAGCGGTTTCTTTTATTAATGAGTCAAAAGAAAATTTCGTCAGATATTTTTTAAATACGCGACTACTCGTATTTTATGACATAAATAAACACCATAAAATAAAATCTCGTGTAATTTACATGTTTATAATATAAAAAAATAAAATATTTCTGGTGATTAAATCATCCAAAGGGATGGCAAAACAAAGAATTGGGGAATAATCTAAAGTAAAAAAAAAAAAATACTAAAACATACAAACGATAGGATCTTCTGGAGAGACATAATCTGTCACCACTTTTTGAAAAATGGCACATGTGATGAAAAGATTCATTAATTATGAGTTTCTACCTGTCACTCCAAATTTCCAATGTTTCATGAATGGGAATGTGGATAATAATTGTTTAAGATTTTTACATTGTTTTCTGTTGCGTCGAATGTTTCCTTCAATACGAAAACATTAACCTGAAAACTCGTTTTATTTTGATATAGCCTCATCAGGTCAAGACTTTCGTACGGATGTCATGCATGGCACCAAACCCCATTCAGAAATATTTAAACCCTTTAGATATATACAAACGTTTGCTCAGATCATTGTTTAACATAGTTTTGAGTACATGAAGCCTGTGAGTCTTGGCAAAGATCACCCTTCTTCATACAGAATCACAAAGTGATGTTCCAAATAACAGGGACCATATTAGTTTCAATTTCAACAGGAACAAAACTAAAGAAGATATCATATGTAAGGTAAAGAGAAAATAATTAAGATGCTGATGTTTTACACAAAATACTGGGAAAAGCGAGCACAGCTATTGAACTTGCGAAAACTATTGTCTTAAAAAGTGTTTCAATGAACATTTTATGAATTTCAATAGAAATTAATACTGGATGCTCTGTTAATGTATGTTGAATGTTTCCTTATAAGAAAACGGCTAATATTAAGTGTAACATAAATAATAATGGCAATACTAAACTATTCAGACAGACGATAGAATTAACTTCTGATTTTTATTTTTATTTTTATTTTTTTTGCAATTGAAATTTGGGAAACTCGCAAAAAAAGAAATAACGAGTAAAAAAAGTAGATAAAACGAAAGAGAAACAAAAATATTAGGACATCACTAGAAAAGTATTAATCGGTTCTTATAACGATGGTATTACATTTGAATAGTGTTTGTTTGTTGTCTTCTAATTTATTAACGTACAACTGATGCCATAAATCGATTTTGCAATATTAAACATAAAATCAATTGTCCTTTAATACAGTTTGACATAGTTGATTGCTACCCATCAATTTCCAAGGATCTTTTCACTTTCGCTTTTCATTTTTGCAACACATTATTCGGACCTGAGGATGAATATGATATCATAATGACTAGCAAGTCATCTGTCCTTAACCATAAACAAGAACAATGGATATAGAATAATATAAGTAATCAATTTAAAATTACAATGGGTTCGTTAGACTCTACGTGGATTTTCAACCATGCTTATTTTCAAAACTGATAAAATTAGAAAATTGAACAATAGAGAATTCAAAATTTTAAACCTTCAAGCAATAATCAGCATTAATCTAAAAATTAATTGATTTAAAAATATTAAACTTCCTCGGTGTAATATTTGACTTAGTGAATAATATTTAGAAATTTTACAAGAAATTTAACGCATATCCATTAAGCTTCATCACCCCAAGTATAATTAGACATTTACCCACCTGCATAGAATACAGAATTAGTAAAAACTCATCCAGTAAATTTTATTTTATAAACATAGCAATTTTTATAACAATGTCCTAAAGAATAGTGGCTATAAAAAACAGGACATCAAATACACAAAACAATATAACAATAACAGAAAAATACAAACAGAAAAATCATTTAACCAAATGGTTAAAACTAAGTTAAGGCAGAATTTCCTCAATATAAGTAAGAAACATTTTCCCAGAAATAATACTATGAATAAAATGTTTAATAAAAATACCATTAATTAAGTTATAGTTGCACAGATAATCTAGAAAATGTAATCTATAAAAGTTATAGTTGCACAAATAATCTAGAAAATTATTTAAAATAATAATAATATCTTAAATGAGATCGTAAATCAAAGCAACAATAATTATTTTAAAACTGAAAACAATAATACTATAAATTTATGAAATTGTCGAAATCCTTACAAATGCCAACTGAAAAATCTAATTCTGTTGTTTACCAATGTACGATATCAACTATTGAATACCCAACTATTAAAATATTTCACATTGGTAAGACTAAAAACACTTTTAAAAAGAGATGGCATCTTCATTTGAGTTCCTTCAAGGAGTTATTAAGAATATCGCGTGCTGAAACCAAACATTTCTTTCTGCCTATTTTTTGGCAGTTATAAGAAGCAAATGCAACCCTCAAGATGAGATAGAAGATTTTGAAAAAAATGAGAATCTGTAAATAATTCTATGACATTTTTCTAAAAATAAATTACAACTAAAATGAATTATCATATTTGGTTTTCCTAACATGAAATTATTTGTGTAATGATAAAATTATTTTATAAACCATTGTAATAACTAAATTACAATATTAAGCTCTATTGGATACTTTTTACAAAGTAAATGCAACAAACAGTACATTTTCAATGTATCTCCTCTTTCGCTTTCTTTTATTCTCGAGAAAATATTCATTAAAATACTTAAGCCGTCAGTTAATAGAATCAGCTATGAATACTGTAGTAATGTTCTAAAAAGAACTGATTTTATGCTTTAGCACGTGCCATTGCATTACAACATAAAAAATCTATTTTGGATAATTTTCACGTTCTAATGAACGCTAAGCAATTTGTCAATCGTCATATTTGAAGTAGAAATACCTTACAGTAATTTTTAGCAACACAATCTTGCGGTTATTTTTTGTAACCATAAATAAGATGAGGATGATCTTGGAAAAAGAGTGAAAGTACTTGGGTTCATTGAGAAATGAATGATAATAACATCTGTTAAAGTTACATCTAATTTCTGACAATTTTCAATTATAATACGTGAAAGATTATCCGTGAATATGAACTGATTTTATTTAAAATAAGAAGACACAATGTTTGCAATTTATTTAATCTGACATGTTACTGCCTAAATCCGAAAATACACACACACATACACACACACACACACACACACACACACACACACACACACACACACACATATATATATATATATATATATATATATATATATTACGCTAATGAAGGAGGGAAAAAAAAGTGCTCGATATCAGGGTGGGAATAGAGTGTTAATAAGTACAAAGAATTTGTTATCTTTACTGAGCAGTTTCATGTGATAGATAGATAGATAGATAGATAGATAGATAGATAGATAGATAGATAAGAACAGAATGAGATAGATAGATAGATAGATAGATAGATAGATACGAAAAGACTGAGATAGATAGATAGATAGATAGATAGATAAGAACAGAATGAGATAGATAGATAGATAGATAGATACGAAAAGACATAGATAGATAGATAGATAGATAGATAGATAGATAGAAACAGACTGAGATAGATAGATAGATAGATAGATAGATAGATAAAGAAGTAAAGAAATACATTTCTCTCTCTATATCTATCTATCTCTCCCTCTCTCTCTCTCTCTCTCTATATATATATATATATATATATATATATATATATGAATTAATTGTACATTGCGACACGGAAATTTCTGTTTCGAGATAGATCCTCATCATCAGGCAATGTTGCTCTTAGTTGTGCAAATGTTTTACATTTATTTTTTGCAAAGATTTATCGTTTTCCTCTTTTTACTCATCATCCTTTTTACAAACACTCTCATTTATTTTCAAGACAGAAAAATCATTAAATTATCTTAAAGCAATAATAAAAAATTACATAATAATAGTTAATTAAGATAAATAAAGTGTCTGTTCTTTTCAAAATCTACGAAACAAAACCTAACGTCTACGCATTTTCTAAAACATTCTATGGCTCTTTACAATACTTAAAATACAAAGCATATCTCAAGATTTTATTGACAAATTATTACAATAAAGCATATTCATTAGATCATTCTTCAAGAAATCTTGGGCCAGATTATTACAACAATCTTCTGCTATTGGTAAATAAATAACAAATTGGGATTTTTATAAGAATTGCAATGAAAAACAAAAACAAAACGAAAAAAAATACATCTAGACTCCACTAATCAATACATTCATTTTTATTTTTTAAATTGAATTAAATTATTCTGCGTTCTCTTTTCTTCCATGTGCATTTTTAGCCGCAGCATCGTAAACATCCTAAAATTGTTTTAAAATTATATATCTAGTTTTAACATAATAAAGTGTCTTCAGAACAATACCAGTGTGATATATATTCGGTTTTTTCTATAATACATTTGTATAGATATCCAATATTTTTTTTCAAGCGGTAATAAATGGCAGGCAAGCGATTTCTGCAGCTGACGTCTCAAATGTCTAAAACAATCCAGGTTTCCAAAATCAGGAAGAGTATAATTTAAGTGTATAGCGAAGAAAAATATAAATTATGTCATAGAAGAAGATGATGAAAATTAGTTGTTGTTTTTTTTTTCAGTTTATAAACGAAAACTCTAGAAAACCTTTTACTCGCGAATACAAGAAAATAGTAGCAAAATAGATAGATTCATAAAATCTTTTACAAAAGAAAAATTATTAAAGACAAAATAATGTTAGAAACCAAAAAAAGTAAATGGAAAAAGATAAAAATGAAGATAAATGGTTAACTTTGAAAAGAATTAAAATGCTTGAAAAATGAGAAATGGAAAGAAAATGTCGAAGAAAATGAAAACAAAAAAAGAAAACTGATAGATAGATAGATAGATAGAAACAGACTGAGATAGATAGATAGATAGATAGATAGATAGATAGATAGATAGATAGATATTAACATACTGAGACAGATAGTTAAATATTAACACGGATAGATAGATAGATAGATAGATAGATAGATAGATAGATAGATAGATAGATAGATATTAACATACTGAGACAGATAGATAAATATTAACATAGATAGATAGATAGATAGATAGATAGATAGATAGATATTTTTTAATCATTTCACCCCAAGTAAGGCATTCCACTGCCAAAATTGCACAGGGGGTTACATAGGGGAAATTGCTGAGAAAGTGTGTTTAGTTATAGAAAATGTCGGAAGGAGGGCGGTAGATGGATGAGGATACCGAGGATGGGGGTTGGGTAGAAGGGTAGAGTGTTTGAAGGAATGGATGCGAGTTGGTGTCATAGATGTCTATTGACCTTACATTTAAATTCCTGGAGATTGTAGCTGTTGGGAAACAAGTATATGGAAAGGAATTCCACAAGCGCAAGTGCGAGAAAAGAAGCTGTTTGTGCAGAAATTGCGGTTACATTTTATCTGTTTCACTGTAAAAGGGTGGGACCTATTTGCTAATCTAGTATCTCGTGAAAATTCATAGCTAGTGTCACCAGTGAACTTAGTTCATCGGAGCAGAAGCCGTGAAATTATTTATAGAAGAGGCACAGGGAAGCCACGTCACACCGGTGAGAGAGTGGCTGCAGCCGGGTTGCCAAGTCGGTATCGATCACATTACAGATTCTCCGTTGTATTTTGTCAAGGACGCCGAGGAGAATAGCAAAGGCACCCGACCGGATGTGGAATCAGTATTCAATACAGAGGCGGATGGTAGATTTATATATATACAGGATGGACTCAGACAGGAAAAATTTCCGATCCCTGTACAGAGAAACGACTTTCATAGCAGCGAATATAACAATGGATTCGATATAGTCATTCCACTTGAGGTCCGTTGAGAGTGTGAGACCAAGGAGGCGTACCGTTTTACTCTCAGGGAAGCAGGCCTGTTCCATGCTAATGGGAGGTAGGAGCGATTGTCTATGATGGTTAATTGATAGCACCTTCGTTTTGGAAGCATTAAAATTGATGAGCTAATTGTTACCCCAGTCCACCACGGATTAGAGATCCTTTTCATGCTCGGCAGCGAGGTTCATTTTATCGCCCACACCGGATTTTTCATCGAGGCGAGAGTTAACTGTGGTGTCGTCGTCGTACATGCCTACTTGGGATCTTATAGCATAGCGGAGATCGTTAATATTGATCAGAAAGTGCGTAGCACCTAGGATAAAACCATCAGGGACACCCACGTCGTATGGTTATTTTGGGAGGCATGTCCATTTAATACTACTTCAATGTGCGATTAAAGAGGAATAACCGGATTAGGTCAAACAAATGTCCAGTTATACCATAGCTTCGCAGTTTGCGTATGAGGCCAGCATGCTAGACTATGTCGAAGGCTTTGGAAATATCCAAGGCAACGTTTCGAGCTTCGCCATTCTTGTCGAGGGCCTGGTAGATATACTCAGTGATGGTCGTTAGCATATCAGCAGTAGACCTGGTGAAGCGGAAACCATACTGTTTGTCCGAGAGGAGCCTGTGAGCTGTGAGATGCTGAACCACCTCGGCGTTGATAATGGCTTCGAACACTTTGCTAAAGAAATGAAGGAGGTTAATAGGGCGGTAATTAGCGGGGTCTGAGGGTTCACCAGTATTCTTAAATATAGGAACTACAGAGGAAGACTTCCAACAGGCTGGAAAGCAGGAAGCAGATAGACAGACGTTGTAGAGTTTAGAGAGGACAGAGGAGAGTTCAGAGGCACATTTCTTCAAGACTTTGATTGGGATTCCATCCCCTCCGCTCGCTTTGTGGGGCTCAAGATTAGAGATTATGTTAGAGACCAGCGTGGGAGTAATGTGGACGTCATTCAGTTAAGCCTCAGATCTAGGTGGTAATTCGGATGTAGGTAATCCAGACGAATCCAGTCTCGAATTAGTAGAGAATCTGCGAGCAATGCATTCAGCCTTGTCCGCTGAAGAGGTGGGGACCTCAAATTAATTGATTAGGGTGGGTAATGAGGTTTTACGCTTGTTAAGCTCGCTTTTCCAGAGTCGCCAGTAGTCTTTGGTGCCGAACTCACAGGATGCTATGCGTTGCTTTATTCTGAGAGCAAACAACATTTTAGCATCGTTGAGTATCTGTTTACACTTATTACGAGCTGAAGCGAAAAGGCGCCTATTATGGTCCGACGCCTGGCTTCGATAGAGCCGGTAGAAATTATTCCGGTGGGCAATGGAGGCATATCAAGCGGGCAAGAACAAGGAAGACAAAGTAGATTTAAGCTGAAATTTCCTGGCTGGGATGAAAGCATCGATGCAAGCCTTAACCCAAGTGGAGACCTCGGATGCACATTCTTCGACGGGAAGACTAAAAACGTTATTCCAAGGGACGTCACACAGGAAGTCGCGGAACGAATCCTAGTCTGCTCTTTGGTAGCAGTAGGATATTCTGCTGATCTGGGTTTCTTGGATAGAGTTGGAGTGGAATGAGATGCTGACGAGCCTGGGATGGAAGTAAAGCAGAGGTCGAATAGTGCGTTCCTTCCGTTAGGGTTATTGGAGAAACGCGTGGGGAAGTCCACCACTTGCGTAAAAGATTGGGTGATTGAAAAATTCATGGTGTGGTCACCAGCAAGATCGGTGACAGAGTTTTCCAGCCACTTGGTGTGGTTGGCGTTAAATTCACCAAACACAAATATATGGGCAGATGGATGAGAAGAAATGGCCTTATCGATATTGTTAGAGATGATATCAAATACCGAGCAGTCAGAGGAGGAGGTAGAATGGTAGAGAAAGAAGAGATTGCTAACCGAGCTTAGAAGTGAGAGAGGGAACCACATGAAATAATGATCCAGGGATTCAAGACATGTCACCCTAGTTAGCTGAAATAGATAGATAGATAGATAGATAGATAGATAGATAGATAGATATGAACATACTGAGATAGATAGATAGATAGATAGATAGATAGATAGATAGATAGATATGAGCAGACTGAGATAGATAGATAGATAGATAGATAGATATGAACAGACTGAGATAGATAGATAGATAGATAGATAGATAGATAGATAGATAGATAGATATGAACAGACTGAGATAGATAGATAGATAGATAGATAGATAGATAGATAGATATGAACATACTGAGATAGATAGATAGATAGATAAATAGATAGATAGATAGATAGATAGATAGATAGATACGAAGAAAAACGAAACAAAGAAAATAATAGAAAAGTCGAGTAAATGAAAAAGTGCCATACAAGGCAAGAAAAGAAAGAAAGAAAAAGGTTAGAAAAAGTCATGAAAATCTTAAGGGATTTAGGGCGGTTTGTTGAAATTAGTAATGGAAGATGTGAATTTGACAGAATTGAGCAGAAGAAAGAAATGGTGAACATCTGCTTGACTAAAATCTCTTGGTCGGATCGAGGCATTTAAGCTTGGTAAACATATCAATCACAGCGCTCGTCTGTTTATTGAAGCTGACTGCGTGATAAATGGCTCGTCGATTGCAATGCCCAGCCCAATTCCACTCCAACCGAGAAACCCAATGGTCGACCTTATCTAATCAGCCTTCTTTCTTGCTTTCATTCAATCTTTACTCAATTACGTTATTTTCTTTCAAACCACTATTCCTTCTATATATTATTTATTCCATCATTTTAAAACCTTTTTCCGACTTCTTTTATTTCCTCCTTCTCTTTGTCTCGTGACGTTGTGCATTCATTCATTTAGTTTCATTCTACAATCTAAGTAGTTATTAAGTGTTTTATTCAGCATAATTATTAGGAGAGCTCATTCATTTCTTTTTTTTAACTTTATTTATTTCCTATTATTTATTCTTTTATCAGTTTATTTTTGTTTTTCATTATTCGTCGTTCATTTTTTCTTTTTTTCATCTGGTTTTTGGTTTTTGCATTATTGTATTCAATTAAATATCATTTTTTCCTTTTATTTTCCGTTTCTAATTTCTGCTATAATTTATCCATGTAGACATTCTTTTATTGCTCTCATTGTTTCTTTTATAACTTGTTTCTTTTAAGATTTGTTTCTTTTTGACTATTTTTTATTTACTGATTTTTCTTTGCCTTTCTTCTTACAATTTTAATATCCCCTTCTTCATCGGTTCATTTCATGTAGGATTCATTTTTCTGAAATTTATTTGTTGCCTTGAATATTATTTATTTTCATTTACTCTTTCCTCTTCCATTTTTTTCCTGTGTTTCTTTCTTCACGTTTTCCTCACGTTCCACTTTAATATTTGCAGATGCCTTTCTTTAGTGAATATTTTATTCTTTCAACGCTTAATTTCTCTCATTTGATTTGCATATTGAATTTTCATATTGTACAAGCCATTACATCATAGTGGCCTTTATTGCCTTGCTTGAAACAAATTATTATTTTTTTCAAAGACACCCGAATTGAACTATCACAAATTACTTGATAATCTCACCGTCACAACATACAAATACCACATAGAAGCAAGCAACAATACTGAATATATATATATATATATATATATATATATATATATATATATATCAGTCACTTAAGTGCCATACGTGATACACGCTTGGGCGAGCACGTATCGAAAGAGACATGACTGACTGGGGCAGAAGATTATCCCGCAGTAGTTTGTCATTGTTTTCTTCGGTAGACTGGTTGCCAGCCAAGGCTATAGATCCCAATCTGTTCTGTTATTTATTCCATAACTGGAGGGAAGTTACAGATTAATACCTTTCCCAAGGGTATTTGCGAGTAAATGAACGCAAGAAATTCCACTGGAATTCGAACTCGGCTCCCCGATTTTTCCTTCCGAGCCGATATTCACTGCACCACAACGCACATCCGTATATGTATATATATATATATATATATATATATATATATAAAAGAATACTAAAAACCTAACTTAAATGTTTAAAGAACATCAGATATATATCGCTTCTATCCCACCCAAGCTAGGAGCATTTATCCAAGCTTTGTTTTATATACTGTTAGAATACGCGCATTTCTTATAAGTATCCACGCTCTCTCTCTCTCTCTCTCTCTCTCTCTCTCACACACACACACACACACACACACACACACACATATATATATATATATATATATATATATATATATATATATATATATACATTAAAAAGCTTAAACCTGGCTTGAATACGATAAATTTTGATATCTCTACTAACATACTCCAATGCCTGTAATCGAACCAAGAACCACACCACCACCATTTTGTCACCGTCTGCGGCCATCCGCCACGTTACAAATGGACTTTTTTCTTTGATTTCAATTCTCTTTGTTTAATTCCACTTTGTTAATAACTTAAATGTTCTATGTTCACGATATGTTAAGGTTCATTCTTTGATAATGGCTTATGTAAGCCGAAAGCTCAGACCTGATAAAATATCAACAATTACTGTGATTTCTTGTCGTCTTTTAACGATAGCACCATCAAGCTTATCAGACTATACGAAAGGATCCTACACAAAATAGACAAAATTTGTCTATATTATTCAACGAAACATATATATATATATATATATATATATAGAGAGAGAGAGAGAGAGAGAGAGAAAGAGAAAGAGAGAAAGAGAGAGAGAGAGAGAAAGAGAAAGAGAGAAAGAGAGAGATAGAGAGAGAGAGAGTGAAAGAGAGAAAGAGACAGATAGGAAGAGAAAGACAGAAAAGATAGATAGATACTGTGTTCTATTTAAATGATGATGTGGTACTATCCGTTTGTCTGTGAAGCACGGCAAATTACGGTGAACTTGAAAAGAAACATATTTCATCAAATATAGACAGACATTTCCGAGCGATGTGAAATTTTAGGTTAGCCATGGGTGACCTTTTAATCCCCCAAAATATCGGAAAACACCAGAAACTTATAGAATAAGCATTATTATTCTATGCAGTGCACGTACGCACAAATATACACCCATAATCACACGCATACACGCACAAGCTCCCGACCACACAGGCTCAAAAACATTCACACATCCGCACAAAGAAAAACAAGCCCAAAATCATTCATGGATACGCATCATGTGACAAAATGAAATCTCAGAAAAATATTTTGAAAATATATTGTTTAAATAAAAAATTAGGTTATGATTTTGAATAGACAATACGCATAATATTGTAGACATTGTATTAGCTAAAAAAATGTATTAATGCAAATGTGAAAAAGAGAAATTATGTAATTTGGGCAAAGTTGAAAGTTCAACAGTAATTTTTATGAATTCTGTAAAACTCCTTGAGATTGACATAATGGTTGACCTGAAGCTTGATGTCCTAACATTCAACCAACCTAACATAAAAAGGCTGAGATAAAATAAAATCATTTTAATATTTACGCGATAAAATTATAGGTCCCTTCACGTTTGTGTATGGTGTCAAGATACATTGAGAACATTTTGAACAAGAAGTTATATGCCTGTGACGTGAATGACAATGGCTGAACCTCAAGCTTTATTTATGCCAGACAGTCCTATTTACCATTCTGCAGAGTTGGATATTAATAACTTTGCAAGAAAAAAAAACGAAAGCAAATAGTAAAAAAAAAATAGTAATGCCAACAACCTATCCACACACTAATCCAATATGAAACCTGTGGTTTATCATAAAAAGTCATGTACGTAAAAAAAAAAAAAATTAAAACCAAAATATATTGAGGAAAAATACAAAAGTTTTTGGCAGGTATGTATACGTATTGATCATGCAATTGAAAAAGCAAGATTTCCCTCAAACTATCAGAATTCTAAATCCTCATTCTTTATTACGTGCCCCAGACGTTTCAAATTTCTCTTCCTGATTATACGTATAAATTTCCCTTTTGTTTACATTTTCTCAAATCTACATTACCAGCCATAATTATTAGGCCACGCCAGTTTTTTAAAAAGAAATGATGCATTTCATACTATTTTGTATTTATTGCCAAGTGAATAATTCTAAAAGAAAATAGAATTGTTCTTTTTTAATAATGTACAATAACATGTGTATCAAATGAACTGTTCTGGTGCCCAGTTTTTGTGCACTCTTTCCCATGCTAGTCTCTTCTTCATATTGGCTGACAGAAGCAAAGGCTTCTTGGCTACCTTGTAAAAATTTGCAAAGTAATAATAACAAAAGAACGATTCTCTTTTATCCACTTGGCAATAAATACTAAAAATAATATGATATACATCATTATTTTTAAATTGGGGTCGCCTATTAATTACGGCCGGTAGTGTACGTAAAACGTTCAGCTTTCACTGCTATAGAATACAGATATGACGTAACTGATTAGTACTTATTTTTGTTTCTAAGAAAGAGATTTTTTTAAAATTTCTGTCCCTTTTCTGGCTTATCTTTAGGAATGCCATTTTATCTATCAATTAATATTCTACGAAGATCCATGTAAGTGTATAAATGTAAAGAGCAGGTTCTCAGACTATACACAAATATTTCGACTGCCATAATTACATCGATCCTTTCCCACCATATGTTTCCGACGAATACTGAGAATATTTTGGCCAGAGAAGATCTTCAATGAAGACCTGTTGAAGAGATGTAAGGAAGAGAACATGGGCACTATCATTAGAAGAAGGCGGTGGAGATGGATTGGGCATGTGCTCCGGAAAGATCCACAGTCAATCACAATAACAGCACTGCACTGGACCCCAAATGGCAAAAGAAGGAGGGGAAGACCAAGAACGACATGGAGAAGTACGGTGAAGAATGAGATGAAAGCCATGCAGTACTCTTGGGGTTCAGTGACTAGTCTGGCCCAAGATAGGCAGAAGTGGAGAAACTTTGTTGCTGCCCTACACACCATTGTGTGTAACGGATGATGAATCAATGAATTATGAGTTTTTTTTTCAAAACTGCTACACATGAGTCATTACAGAAACGAAGGCTGTTTTGAATAATCTGATTCAAATATATTTTTCTTTTATTGATCATTCGCACAAATGTCATTGTCAATGAACGCCAGACACGTATAATGTTTTAAAAAGTGCAACAAATTTAAGAAAGCCAGAAAACTGCTACTTTTAATTACGAAAGATGAAACAAGCTTGTTGGCGAGAAATGTCCCAGAAGTCCCAGAATGCTACTGATAAATGCAACTCATTCTATCTGAATCTAATCGGTGTCTTTGGACCTATGTTAGATATACCAACTTCAGTCTTTTCTTCCAGCAGCAGACATCTAATTGACAAATCACTAAACAAATATTTTAAACATGGATTCTCTGCAGAAATAATTTCAAATTTTGAGCCATTCGCTGAATCCCATACAGAAGAAATTAGCTTTTACTACTAACAAAGATAATTACTAAATGTCATGGTGGCATCACTTATTCAACAGATTGAACTCTTCCTACAACTACATATACTTCCCCTCACAAGAGGAGAGAGATCAAGAGCTCAGAGAGAGTGAGAGATACGCAGGAGTTCAGCATAAGCAGATCAGCAGAGATCGATAGGCATAGGTAGCCAAGACTGCTACCGTACGACTATTGCGAATCTCAGTTCTAGTATTACTACCTAACCAGTAGTGTTCTACTAACAAAGTTCCACGTATTTGTACTTTCCTGTGTTTAACATATCTATCGTTTTTTCCTATTTTGGTTGTTATATTATTTCTTGCTGGACTTCTGAACCGGGTCCACGGCACTAGATATATATCTGTATACGTGTCATTATATATTTCCATGAAACAGAATCGACTATACATCGTAATATTATTTGTCAGCAAATTATTTTCTCTGAAAGTGTACATTCACAAGTACAACCGCCTTTTTCTAATCGTTCTTGCAATATGGCCAATGCCAAAGTTATACGTGTTCATCAAATATTTACACTTATTCAAGTCAAATATAATTGCCTCAAGCAGACGATTTACCTCAAGAAGATAAATTGAGTGACAAGCGCGCAACGGAGATTTCATTGAGTGATAAAATTAGTTTATATTTCGTTTCAAACACTTCAGCGCTTGTAATTATCTTATAAAACCCTTCAATGATCGCATGATATAAATATTTATATAATTTTATATTGATTCCATTTCACCCAACAAACAAGGCCTCCTGTGTTTTGGAGGATTCTTTTTTAACTTTTTGCTTTATTTTAGGGAATTTAATGAATTTCCCGCTAACAGATTCCAACTGTTTTAGTGGGTATCACGTCATAATACATTTACGCACCAGCATGTCCATTAACATTGTCATGTAAATGGTTGTAGGTTGAGTGACTACAAGATTTCAACAATCTCCAGTGTTTTCCTCCTTTCCCATGCACACATTCAGTGACCCTGACCAGAATTGAATTTAAATCATGCTTTAGTAATTGTCACATGTCAAATATCTACAAATTTCTCTTCAGTACGCTATTCAATTTCGTTTGTTACTTGTTATACCTAATTTCGTAAACAAAATATGCGGTGATTATCGCTATGGATTGTATCCTCACAAAACTTCGTTATCTTAATTTTTTGTCTGACACAAACCAACAATGATGTGATCTGTAGAGTGCATGCCTTTCCTCGTACGATAATCTCGTTAGAGTCTCATTTCCAGCGTATTTGTCATTATTGAAACTTTAATGTTCAACTGGTTCTACGGACAAATCACTAATATTATCAAAGAATTTTGAAGGATTTTCTCTTTACCCAGAAACCATTGATAAAGCTACGATTTAGCATACCCACTTTTCCAGATCCTGCTTGATAGATTCCGATATTCAAATTTGAGTATATTCATTTTCTTTTTCAAACGTATCTTTTGTTTTTGTATATAGGGGCGGAATTAAGTGATCTTTTTTATAATCATATCGCCTCAAGCAAGGTATTTAACTGCTGTTACATAGGAGGAAAGTTAAGAGAAAGAGTGACAGGTTATAGGGGGTGCCAGGAAGTGGGTAAGAGAAGAATGAGAATACTGACTATCTATCTATCTATCTATTTATCTATCTATCTATCTCGGACTTTTCATATCTATCTATCTATCTATCTATTTTTTATAAACATATCACCCCAAGCGAGGCATTTTACTGCCACTGTTTTGTAGGACGTTACATAACAGGGAAGTTATCAGAAATAGTGTTAGGTTATAGGGGGTGTTAGGAAATGGGTAAGAGAAGGGATGAGAAAACTGATGAGAGTGGATTTGCCAAAATCACGCTGTATCGCTTTTTGTCTCATTATGTCAGCTCTAAACGTCGCAGAATCAGTTATGAACTAAAATATAATTGTGTTTTCCTCTTCTACTTCCGAAATGGCACAAAAACATTGATATCAGCTTTTACCTAAGAAGAAACCTCAGTGGCACAATTTTTATTTGCTAAATGATTTGCGAGACGAGGCTTTGGATGAAGTGCAAATACAGACGTCCTCAACCCTTAATAATATTTGATGATCTAGGCTTAGTATCATACAAGACTAATATAAACTTAATGAGATATTCGGAGCGATAATTACAAGGTTTCAATACTTCGAAACGCTGGTGCTGAATAATGATTAACCCGTTGATAATTACAAAGAAAAAAAGAAAAAACTGTATAATCAATTATCGTTGCTTTTTACGATAGGATCAAAATAAAAAGATACACTTTTAAAAAAATCTAGAAACTCAGGAACATAGATTTATGTCGTAAAAGTAAATAATTTCACGATGTTTTTATTTCCTCCCTCTTCCCAAATCATTTTCATATTTCTCTATTTTTGAAGTTATTCTTAAATGAAAGTTTTTACCTCTCGGGGTGTTTATCCTAAATGTCTCTTGTAGTATTGACTATTTTTTCTTCTCTTTTGATATGTATATATTATTACCACCCAGTGTTAAATGCCATCCTCCCCATTTCAGCCAGAGTGTCTTATGCAAGTTTGAATAAAATTTAATCACTTCGCTTGATTTAATTTTTGCCCATAAAAATTGAATTTGGACTTAAATAAATCGTCTTCCCTTTACTGGTAATCTGTAATACTGTTGCTTTTGTTTTCTTAGTAAACCACCACTTGTCTAAGTCCTCTACTGAACCTGTAAGAAATCTATCTTTAATTAAATTTAAACACAGTAACTTTGTATACCTTAACTGAAAATTTTGATGATGCAAACTGCATGGTACAAATGCAGACAGTAGATAAGTTTCATCTAGTAAATGGTGATTTAAAGAGCACTAGAGAACCCGTTAAAAAAAACAATTCGATGTTTTTATCAATTGTAACTTTTATCCACTAGAAAATAAATATATTAATAGTAAAATTAAAAAAATATTAGGCCATTGTGACTGGGTTCAATACGATATTGAATCTTTCATAGAAGCTTTCTTTTTGGGTTTATTTTTACAATTTAGAGATGTGTATGAATTTGAACAATTATTCGTCAGGTATTTTGTTTGAAAGAGAAATAATACATTATAGGTTACAACAGCACCAGCTTTTTTAACAACTTGTCTGTCAAATTAGAGAAAATATGAAGAATACTAATCTTAAACACTACATAATAATCGTGCAGACTGGAAATTTCTAAGCATTTTTTAACAATACAAACGGCACCTTTTCACTAACTATAAAAAAATTAATTTTCCGCACAGCGAAAACCTGTGTAATGCCATAAGCACAAAAAATATCCAAGACGATTGATATAAACCACGGATGTGCGGCGTGGTGCAGTGGATATCAGCTCGGACCGAGAATTCCGGCAGCCGAGTTCGAATTCCGGTTGAATTCTTTGCATTCACTTACGCGCAAATACTCTTGGGAAAGGTATTAGTTCATATCTTCCCTCAAGTTATGGGTTAAATAACAGGACAGATTGGGTTCTATAGCGTTGGCTGGCAACCAGTCTACCGCAGAAAGTAATGTGGGACAATCTTCTGTCCGGTCAGTCATGACTCTTTCTAGACATGACCGCCCAAGCGTGTATCACTTATGGCACATAAATGACTGACTGACTGAATATAATAGTGTAAAAAATGATTAAGTCTTCTAATGGCCATAAAGTGGAGGATCAGTTGATATTGTTATGAAGTAATAAATTAATTCCCCCACTAATTACTACTTAATAATATAATACATCTCTTTCCCTTCTAGTTCTGAATCAAATAACAGGACAGATTGGGTTCTATAGCCTTGGCTGGAAACCAGACTTCCGCAGAAAGCAATGGTAACCTACTGCGGGATAATCTGTCCGGACAGTCATGTTTCTTTCGAGATATGATCGCCCAAGCGTGTATCACGTATGGTACTTAACTGACTAACTGCATATAATAGTTGGAGACATGATTAAAGCTTCTACTAGAAATAAAATGGGGGATCAGTTTTATATTATTATGAAGTAATGAACTGATCCCCCAGTAGTTACTACTTAATAATATAATACATCTCTTCCCCTTCTACTTCTGAATCAAATAACAGGACAGTTTGGCTTCTATAGCCTTGGCTGGCAACCAGTCTACCGCAGAAATAATGGCAACCTACTGCGGGATAATCTTCTGTCCGGTCAGTCATGTCTCTTTCTGGACATGATCGCCCAAGCGTGTATCACGTATGGCACTTAACTGACTGACTGACTGATATGAACAATATTGAAGGGGATCTGATAACTGTAAACAAGGAAATGGAATGACATAGTCGTGGTTTTAGTGGAGAGTAAATGTCAAAATAAGAAAAGAAAAATATCGATAATGTTTTTAGCAGATATCAAGGCTTTTCTTAGGACTTAAGCAACTGTAAAAAGGGAAGATTTTATATTGTTTGTCAAGAGCTTCACAGACGAAGGGAATGCTGATAATTTTCTTCCTAATTTCTTGTTGAATGGAATAAACAAATTCACATATTTGTATTAAACTCATTTTGAAAATGCATGCTAAAATGTTTTCGACCATAGTTCAATAAAATACAGACTTTTGTAAATGGAAATGCCTGATCATACCTCAGCACTCATTACACACACACACACACACACACACACACACACACACACACACATACACACACACACACACATACACACAAGATCACACACACACACAAGCAAACACACACAAATATATATACTTGTAATGAACATATGTTAAAACAGGTATTTTACTTTTTTGAAATTATTAAAAATTTATTTTACCATCTTCGAATTGAAGGTCCATCAACAATTGTTCTGTGGAAAGCAAATGTAGGTCTATTCAAGTAATCTAAGAAGCCAACATCTTAACCATAAATAACAAAAATAATTACCAAGTTTACATTGAAATTCTAAACATCCATTTCCTGGGACTAATAAGTGAGGCCACACTACTAATCACCTTTACTATAGATGCAATCACTGCTTAGTTCAAAAAATTATGTTAATAAAATATCCTAAGCAAAATTTGCTTCTAAAGTTAAGAAAAGTATTCAAAAGCAAATGCTGTCATAAATACAAATTTTAAAATTTAATTTGAGATACCTGAATATTAATTCAACTTTAAGTTTAATTTAATTAATCTAAAATTTATTTCCTCTAAAATAATTGTTTATTTCGTTTTAGTATCACTAGACTACCGAATATTTATAATAACTGCCGATCATAAATCCAGTTCTATTTTTTATTTGGCCCTAAGTGAGAATTAGTCTGTTTGGTCTTCAATTGAATTCAATTTAATTTCCTATATTATTAGTTATTCTAAATGAATTAAGTTAGTGGCTTTATTTAAATTTTTGGACCTGCTTGATTTTAGTATGCGCTTGGTTTTAGTATCCCCACCATTTTGAGTTGCACTTTTGCTAATGACCATGCATTCGGTTTTCTTGTAGTTTATTTGTAGTCTTTTCTTTTCAATTTCTTCACCTACCTTCCTATAAGAGGTCGTGTAGTTTCCTTTCCATGCCTGCTATGAGCACTATATTCTGTGTATCTTATCTTATTGAGGCTGTGGCTTCCGATGAAAAATCCTGGCATAATTCCGAGAGTCCTCAAAATGGTTTTGCTGTACAAGTTGAATAGATCCGGTGAAAATACACATCAGTTTTAATATTTAATTTTAATAATTAATAATTGAAGGAGCTCTTTCGGATTTTACCTTCAAGCCGTTCTTTTTTTAATATATATATATATATATATATATATATATATATGTAAATCCGGGTGAAGAGGATTCAAACAGTTACGATTTTGAGCCCCGCGGTATTTATTTTTTATATAGACAGTGCTCAATACAATAAATATTGTAGAGTATAATATAATCATATAATTATGAATTAAATGTACATTGCGACACGGAAATTTCTATGTTTCCAGAAAAAATCTAGTCATCATGCAATGTTGTATGTGGGTTGTGAAAATGATTTATATTTAAATACAAAAAATCATCGGTTTGTTATTCATGTATGTGGGAAGCTATAAAATTTATGTCTGCATTCTTTTTTACTAATCAGAATAAAGATCCATTTTAAATTTGGCCAGTAGTTTCTAAATACCTACTTTTTTCATTCTTTTTTACCTTTTTTCTTTTTTACTTGCTCTATTGTTCTGCCTAACGGTTAGAGTGTTAACCTACTTTTAACCTAATTTTTTTATTTTTTTTATTTTTATTGCTTCTGCCAATATCGTATTACATTTGAGGTATCTATTCTAGCACCCAAAATGTTCTTTCTGCTTTCTCCATATTTTGACCTCTATCGAAATATCATTGGTATTAAAAGGAAACAAAAAAAATCAATACCCACATTAAAGTGTAAAATTCTAAAAGAAGCTAAAACATGTAAGTCTTTAAACGACCCATGCTTGTTGTGTCTATACCAAAAGTTAGATATTATTAGATCAATTTAGATTAAAAACTGCAAAATGTTCACATTAGAATATCGATAAAAATATTATATTAATTAACATGCATATACACAATAATTTGCATAAGGAAAATAACAATTGACGAGATATCAAAATAAAATAAAAATTGTTATATAGAATGTTTATATTTAAAAAATTCATTATGAATAAGTAGATATTAGAAAGATGGGAGAATGATAGCAAGAAGTAAATTAGAATTAAAAATTGAAATGTTATTTCTAAATTAAAAGTTTTGAAAAAGTTAGAAATAAATACATAATGGTATACGTAGTGTAAATTTACTCAAAAGTCCCCTTAATATAAAAAGTTCTTTCCTTTCTTCATCTCTTTCTTGTTTTCTATAAGAAGTGGTCAAAATATGGAGAAAGCAGAAAGGACAGTTTTAGTACTAGAATAGATACATCAAAGATGATACGATATAGTGAGAAACAATACAAAAAAGAAGAAAAAAAAAGAAAAATAACATTAGGTTCAAAGTAGGTTGACATTTTAACCGTTAGAGAGAAAAAAAGAAAAAACGAAAAAAAGAAAAAAGTAAGTATGTATTTCCTAGAAACTACTGGTCAAATTTGAAAGTGAATCTGTATTCTGATTAGCTAAAAGGAACACACACATAAGTTTTATATCTTCCTACATACACAAAAAGCAAACCGATGTTTTTTTTGTATTTAAATGTAAATCATTTTCAAAACGAACATCCAACATTGCCTAATGACGAGATTCTATCTCGAAACCTAGAAAATTCTTGTCGCAATTTAATTCCTAATTATATATATATATATGAATTATATAAATTTTATATATATATATATATATATATATATATATATATGTATAATTATGAAGATATATATATATATATATATATATATATATATAAATGTATTATAAATTATACTTTAGAACAAGTACAAGCTAATAAAAAATTGTACATTTTGTTTTGACATTGAAAAACAATATCTCATCGTGTAGTTAAAAGTGATGTTAATAAACGTTTATTTTTTTAAAGAAAAGAGATAAAAATACTTCTTTTTATTTATTTTTAAAAATACTTTTTTACGGGGTAAGAGGATAATAAAAAAGAGGAGAAGAAGAAAGAGGGAAGAAACGATGAGAAAACGAAATGAGAAATCACGAAATGGAAAAGAGAGATGAAAAAGAACGACACAGAGAAAAAAAAACAAGGAGGAAAACAACAGAGAAAGAATTGAGAGGAAAGTATCAATTGAAACGGTTAAGAGAAATTAATTAATTATGAATTAAGGAAGGAAATTAATTAAATTAATTAATAAATTAATAAATTAAGGAAGGAAATTAAGGAAGGAAGTTATTTGAAGACAGATAAGATATCAGTTACATGGTGTCTGTGAAAAGTGAAAAAAATGTGCAAAGGAAAGAAAGGATGGGAGAGAAAAGAAACGGCAAAGAAATAGAAATTTCAAACTTCGGCTGGAAGTGAGTTGCAGATAGATACAGGCGTTAGTTCATTTCTTTTAAACTAAATCCTTTGATATTTAAAAAATTTTATGAAATCACAATCAGAAAAATGATTCATAAAACGTAATTTAGAGGATATTTAAAACCATTACACGAAGATATAAATTCATCAGCGCTGATATAATAAATTGGAGAAGTAAAATTAAAATTGAAATTAAAAATTAAAATTGAAACAATGAAAAATTAAATAAAAATAAAAAATAAAAATAAATAAATGAAATTAAAGATTAAAATTAAAATAAAGGATATAAATTAAAATTAATATTAATATTAAAATTAAAGCAGTAAATAGATCACAATTTTTCATCGAAAATAAAGATAAAATAACATAAGAGAGAGTATATAGTTAAATAAATTATCCAGATAGTAAGATTTATACAGTAACAATTTTACAGTTGCTGGAAATTCATACCTTAGATTTGAAAAATTATATCAGGATTGCTAGTTTAATTCTTTAGTATGTTTACAATTTACTGTAGTTTCATGCCTCTGATTCAGTAATATGTCACTCTTCATGTACTTAATACTTTTCATTTTTTCTTGCAAACAAAGGAAATATGGTTTATTTACCGATGTAGATAGTCTAGATATTCGGATGCTTTCTTAGATATGAGATACGTGTATGTATAAATCTGCATTAAAACAATTTAAATTTAAAGATCTACAATACAACACTGTCTCTGCTATATATTTTGTAGAAACCAGAACCTTCTTAAAAAAGAAAAAAAATTTGCTTATGTGACGTGACAATAAAATGACTTCTTCATAAAAGTAGCTAGCAAACAAAAAGTGACAGATTTAACGTTTTCTCCAACCCTGAAGAAATTACTACAATATTACAAATTCCAACAAATTGAGATTTATTTTCAGCATTTTGAAAGTAAAAGATGGGCTAGTGAGATATTTCCTGTGTCCATGATCAAAAGCATGAACCTTTTTGTGCTTGGGGTTAGTCGAGAGAAGTTGATTTCAATATTTATCTAGCATTGTCACTGACCCTTGGAATATCAAATTCTAGGGAATAAATTGATAAAATGTATTCTTGGATACAACGGGCTTGTAGGTTTGACAGTTAGATACTGTTAAAAGAAAAACAGTACAAAGAGAATCGCTTCATTGAAATGAAAAAGGGCGATACTTGTGACATATTGCCCCACTTCAAAACAACTTTAAAACCACTGTCAGTAGAAGTGCAATAATAGATTCACTCGCTGATTATTTCGCTGTTCGATAAAGAGGTTTCTGCAAATGGGAAAAGAACATCAATATTAATGGTGGATATTGTAAAAAAAAAAGTAGCAAATTAGTTTTGGTAGCATTTACATATTTTATTCTTAATTAAAAAAAGGAGGGATGGGTAACAGTTTGTACCTTAATTCTCGGTTATATATATATATATATATATATATATATATATATATGAAGGTGGACATTAAAGTCAACACCCAGTGGCAAGATTCTGTTTCATGCTTAAATGCCATAGTAAGTCTTGATTAAGCATGAAACAAACTGTCGCCGCTGGTTATTGAGGTCAATGTACACTTTCATACTTACATACGGTCTATCCTTGATACTGAGCACTTTAATCCATAAACGTGGGATACCATAAAACTATATTTTTAACATTTTTATTTCTTTCTTCTACTGATATTTAATCAAATGTGATTAGCAGTACAATAGATACAGTTATTTACAAAGCCCAACTTAATCCGGAGCAGAATTCTGTGAATAGAAACGAGCGATTGACAGAAAGTTTCAGGCTAATCTTTTGATATCGAAAAGATATTCTTGAAATTCAGTCTGCAGTATTCTGGGTTTTGCATTTATGTAAACATTATTAAGAACGGGTTGCTGAGAAAAAGCTTTCATATTCCGGAAATCAAACAAAATGTGTTGTATTAAATACAGTGATTGGTGAAATTTTCTTACTTCATGAGGCGGGGAGAGCCACAGACTCACTACACAAGTGCAGCTGCTGAGATTTTTGTAGCAACGAGCCTTTGAATGCAGTTGCCAGCATCATTGGAATTCAGCGTTATCATTCTTCGAAAATGATTTTAATTGTCAATTAAGTCAGAGCAGCAGGAATAAATATGACCATGTCAATTCTAAGGGCATTTCTATAAAATATTAAGTCTGTATGCCAAATCCAATTTTTCTGGTCGATGAATACTAAACCATTTCCATATGAAATACCTTGGCAGTTACATAATGACCGTCCACCGTTAATGTTTAGCGTATTTTCATATATATATATATATATATATATATATATATATATATACTTTCTGTTTTCTTTTAAGAAAAACTTTAAACACCGGTCATATTTCCGTAATAAATTTATTTCAGTCAACAATTGTTGTTGCCAACAATCACCGACTTCATCAGACGGAAGGCCCTATTCGACTTGTTTCATGTCGTATTACTACGGAATGAAAGTTCAGTCAAGGCCAGGCGGAGGGGAGGCAACATAGGATAGCCCACTATAAGAAGTATTTCCGTTTCCGTTTGCCGGGATATAGTGGGAGGAGAAGTTTAATACAAACAAAACAACCCGTGACTCATGTCACCAGCAAATTTATACATCAAATCATAATTCAAATTTCTAAGCCAAAATTTTATTTTTATTTTCCTAGATCTGTGATAAGTTAAGCCTAAATTTACGTTTAATTAGATTAAGTTAAGGCTATTATTTCTTTTCTTTACTCAATTGTTGATAAGATAATTCCATTCTATTTGTTGCAAGACTAGATTATATCCATGTTATATCTAAATTCCTTGAACTTCCATTCCGATAGGTGTCGTTGGTTACCAGTAGTCCTATCTTATTTCCTACTACCACTCCTGCTAACTTTCCTGTTTTATTAATATTTATTTGCTCCCCCGTTCTTCCCATCTTATCCCACTAGTATGCTAATTTTCGCACCTCCTCTTATCTGTCTTCACTAGAGACCATTTTTCAGACTCGGTGTCTACTTCTATCCACTCCCTTCCATTTTCGATTTTCTTTCCTTCGCTCATTTAGGTAGTTTCCACCTCTCCTTCTAAACCTACATGTTCTCAATCTTTCTTTATTTAATTTTCCTTTATTTGGTTTCCGTATATCCATTCCTATTGATTAGATAGAGGGTCATTCCTCAGCTCGTTGTTTCAATCAGCTTCGTTAGTTCCGTTAGTTATCTGTGCTATCCGTTTCTTATTACTGTTTCAGTATCCAACTATGTTATGTTATTGAGGCTTCCCCTTCTTTGTATGCACTAAATCCATCTGGTTCAAGTAAACCGGATCAATTAACTTAGGTTTTTTCCTTCCTTTACGTTAGATCCTACTGAATTCTCAGGTTGTCCCATTTGTGTTAGTTCGCAGTTAAACTTGTTTGACGATATTGTTTAAATTCAGTACCCATCCTAGACCTACTGATATTTCACCTACTAATCTAACTAGTAACTCGTCCCCAATATTACAAGGATGCCTCTTTGCCACTAATGATAATGATCATAATAATAATATTATTTTTCCTACTAATGATAATAATAATCTTCATAATAATAATATTAATTTTAATCTTCATAATAATATTAATAACAATCTTCTTAATAATATTAATAACAGCATCAGTCCCCGTTTTCCACTTTTGGCAATAACCTAATTCTGGTGACACTCATGTTAGAGCCTTTCTATGATCTTTCATTTCTTACTTCTCTTTTTTATCACCATTACCTCTCCATGATAGTAGTAGGCTACATTTTTTTGTGTTCTTTCCCAGTTTAGATCTTGTCTCGGTTTCCCTTATTGTAACTCCAATGGCTGAATTGAGTAGTTCCAGCTATCTTATCTTATCTTACTTCACATCTAAAGAGGTAATTTTATTAGTTTTGCAATATATATATATATATAAGAATAAATAAGGATAGCTTTATTCTTATTAATTTGCACTACTATTCTATTGAGCGCTTTAGTGTTAGGATTCTCCTCTCGGGTTTTTTTTTCTTTTCAACGTGTATTTTGACGTCTGTTCAAGTACTTAGTTTGTTTCTTTTTTATTTCCCCTTTTTCCCTTCCACGTTTATATTCGGTTGGCTTTTCGAGACGGAGTGAAATATATTATAACTATTATTAATATTATCATTCTTATTGTTATTATTATTATTGTTATATATATATATATATAGAGAGAGAGAGAGATAGAAAGAGAGAGAGAGTTGAGAGAGAGAGAGAGAGTGTGTGTGTGTGTGTGTGTGTGTGTGTGTGTGTGTGTGTGTGTGTGTGTACTGTGCAAAAATATTAGGACAAGAACTATTTTATCTTTCATGAGGCATATTGACAGAAAATAAGCAATTTAATTAAAGTGATTTTATTTGGTTTACTCAACAAATGATTTAACAAAAAATACTTGTTAAAAAATAAATTTAATATTTAGTATAATAGCCTTTTGCTTTGATCACTGTCTTCATTCTGTCAGGCATTGACATCACAAGCTTCTTCAATGCATCTAATGGTATCTCCTGCCAAGCACCTTGTATTTGTTCCCGAAATGCGTCTTGCGAAGTAACATTAGATTTAAAAAAAAATGTATCCATAATATCCCATAGATTTTCTATAGGATTGAGATCAAGCTTTGCGGGGTTCAATTCAAGTTTCGAAGCCTTCCTTTCTCTTCCTTTTTACTTAAATAATTCTTACAAAGTTTTGAAATATGTTTATGGTCATTGTCTTGTTGATAAATAAATCCTTGTCTTATAAAACGTGTCCTAGATGAGACGCTATCGCCTATAAAATCTGGTGATACATTTTTTATCCATCTTTCCATTATTTTCTTCAGTTTACCAACTACCTGGACACTAAAGTATTCCCAAACAAGAATATTTCTACCTCCATTGTTGGCACAATGCATTTTGCAAGGTACCTTTTATTTGATCTCCGCCTAATATACTCGTCTGTTCAGAGTACTTTCGCCAACTGATCTACCGTCCAATCCTTGTTTTTTTTTTTTTTTTTTTTTGCAAATTCTAAACGCATTCTTACATTTATTTTACGCAACAATGGTTTCTGAACCGCTACTACCGGTAGTGTACAAAAGTGTTAGGACAGGAGTGATTTTAAACTTTATTTTGATGTCTCATAAAAATAATATGGTGCATATCCTAATACTTTTGCACAGTATTCTCTCTCTCTCTCTCTCTCTCTCTCTATATATATATATATATATATATATAACAGAAATATGTTATATTATCACTACAAATGTAGCTATTTTGTTTCGACACGATGTGTGTCTTATCAAGTGATGATGTTTATTTTATTAAAATGTTTTTTTTTTTATCGTTTCACCCCAAGCCAGGCAGTACTGCCACTGGTGCACAGGGGGTTACATAGGAGAGTAAATGTTTAGGCAAGATGATGGTGAAGAGAAATAAACAGTTATAATATGTGTCAGAGAAAGAACAATGAAGGATGGGAATACCAGTGTGAAGACAGTTGCGAGGTTAAAGGGAGAAAGGAAAAGAACAAGATATGCGAGGTGATGAGGAAAGGATGGGAGAAGGGCTGGAGTCAAATGGACACAAGATGGGAACTGACGTTGCATTTAAGTTCTTGATGATTGTAACTGTCAGAGAGGCAAGTACACGGAAGGGAGATGCACAGGCGAGAAGTACGAGAAAGAAAGCTGTTTGAGTAGCAGTGGCGGCTGTGTTTAGTTGATTTAATTCTAAAAGGGTGGGACCTTCTTGCTAGTCTGGTTGCTCAAGTTTCAAAAGGTTAAAAAATAGCCGGACCCCTTTAATCAGAGAGGCATTGTTACACAGACAGTGTGGACCAATAAAAATAAAGTAATTTCTAATCTGAAAAATATGAAAACCGACTTTAAAAACAATGATTGTGGCATTAATATTAATATTTGATTAAAATAGAGATCAGCAATATTAACGGACAATTAGATTCACTTTACTTGACTTTATATTTATTGCGAAATTTAAATTCTAAGTTTAACAAAGCTTAATGTGTTAGATTAATACTCTGAAATTATTCTGATATAAAACGAGGAAAAGATATGGACGCACATATATACAAACTAGCAGCATATCCCGGCGTTGCCCGGGTGTAATGAAAGTTTTAAAACTAATCCATGTTTCTGGACACTTTGGATGTTGGCACGAAAGTCTAAAAAGCAATAGTTGTTTCCAGTTAAAGCGAAACCGTAGACTGAAAGAAAAATGAATGGAAGTAATCAAATTTTGATTTCCTGCTATCGATATTAAATAAGATTTTTTGTCGTAAACTAAATTATATATATATATATATATATATATATATATATATATATATATATATTATCGATTTTCTGCAATATTTTAAGAACTGCAAACTTGAAACTTCTGAATATCGTTTCTTATGTCTTTGTCTATGAGTGTATCAAATTTGATTAAAATCGGACCACTCCTTCTATAATCCGATTTTTTCGATTATCGATTTTCGATATTTATCTGGAGTACCTCGACACATAAACCTATCTAAGAACACTCGCAGACGCTTATAGTACAACTGTGTAAATTTTCAAGAAAATCGTTTCAGCCATTTTGGAGTCTATAGGTAATGGACGCACACACACAGACACACACACATACACACACAGAGAGAGACAAGGTTCAATTTATAAATAAGTTTAGATCTACAGACATCCACATAAAGACAGATAAAGCTAGTATATACATATACAAAAATATATTGATAGACAGACACATGTACAGATGAATATACGCGCATATATATACATACACAAATTTTAAATTTTGTTTTTATCGACGTGTCAATTTATCACTAAAATTTTAAAGCCAGTTTTGTAAAACGTCTGTAAAGGCTACAGTATTGGATATATGTAATAGCGAATCGTAAGATGGCAAGAGACTTAAATGCACGAGGTCAAGACAGAAAGAGTCATATTTCAGTGCAAAAACAAATAAACAATATTAAATATCTACTCACGCAAATACACAAACAAAAAAACAAAACAAAAAAATCCACGAAGCATCATGTACAAAATTTTAAAAAAACGCATGCATAGAACTACATATACACAAATTCTGGCATAAATATACACAAATAAGCACAGGAATATTAACACAGAAGCATACGCACGTGCATAGACAAGAATATATACATATATATATATATATATATAGTCATCCGTAGACAGATATGTTTCTCTTTATCACGGCTCATCAGTACGGTTTGAATCCGATGGCTTTTAACCCAGGATTGAAACCCGACCGAACTGACGTCAGTCGGCCTTTCTATCTCTGGGCTATGGGCGCTCGGTAGAAGAAGGCAGATTTTTAGCGTGTATATTATCATTATACACGCCCAATATATATAGGTTTACATATGCTTTTTGGACTAGTAGACAAATTGATATTTTTTACTTGCTAATATGTATGTGTGTATATATTTGTATGTATATGTATATAAATATATATATATTTGTGTGTGGGCGTGTGTGTGCGCGCTTTTATATATTTTTTCATATTTATTTGTGTATGCGTATTTGTGTGTATATATGTTCGGAGGTCCATGTGTAGGTGTCTGTACACACACACACTAACACACGCACAAACTAACACACGCTCACACACATGTATATATATATACAGAGAGAAAAAGAAAGAGAGAGAGAGTCATCCAAATGTAGGTGGACAGTAAATGATAACATTTATTTTGAGATTATTTATACAATCATATTTACTAATACAATAAGTCAGTGAATAAATTAAGAGCCATAAGTGATACACGGTTGGGTGATCATGTCACTTTCGATACATGATTGTATAGGTAGAAAATTTTACCCACAGTATGTTGTCATTTCTTTCTGCGATATACTGGTTGCCAACCAGTCTGTCCTGCTATTGAACATATGAGAAGAGATGAATTAATACCTTTTCCCGAAGGTATTTCTCGTAATTGATGCGCACGATCTTGGCTCTCCGATTTCACATTTCATTACACACACTGACAATTAAATTTGTCTACAATAATACAAAAGTGTCCACCTAATTTTTGACTAACCTATATATATATATATATATATATATATATATATATATATATATCAGATTAAATAATTTGCAGACGTTATGTCTGCTTATTTTTTATAAAATCCGTTCGTACTCACGGATAATATTTTGTGTATTAAAAATGAAAGATATAAGAAATGCGCTGTAACTTTTACAATTGATTTTACTATCCATTTCTTGATGTTCCCAAGTTCTTTCAATCTACTTCCGAGATCATCATTAGGGGTGTAAGTTGTGATAACAAAAAATAACCGCAAAATCGTGTTGCTGTATATTACTGAAGTTTTTCTTATTGCATCATATGTAACTGTTGTCAAATTCAATGTGTTCATTAGAACGTGAAAATGATCTACTATGGATTTTTTTTTATTTTGTAATGTCATGGTCTGGCACGTATTAAAGATGTAAAACTGTTTTTTATGAACATTTTAGAATATTACTACAGTATTCATAGCTGATTCTATTAAATCACTGCTTAAGTATTTAAATGCACATTGCCTCATGGATCTATACTTTGCATTTGTTGTTTTCTTGGTGGAGGATAAATTTATTGTTGATCATTTTTTTATATTGTGAATGTAGGCAGGAATGTTGCTGTCGAGGTTTCGAAAAGGACAAATGATCAGACATGTGCAATGTAAGACGTCTTGTTAATATATATATATATATATATATATATATATATATATATATTGTCGAAGATACATTCTTCCAAGGGACATTTGAATTGATAAATAATTTCAGTTGTTGATGAGGAGGTATTACGCATAGTTAAATTAATAATATCATTTTTTTATAATATATTATTAATTTTAATTTTTCATTTTAGTATACTTTTATTAACGATGTCTTCACGAAACATAGAAGTTGGCATTAAGGTGTTCTATTAAAGTGACAATCTCATATATATATATATATATATATATATATATATATATATATATATATATATATATATGATTATTTGTTTTAACATTATTTTTGATCGATACTCGTATTTAAGCAGATATTCTGTTTATAATCATTTGTGTCATTCGGCAGGATTCGAACCTGCGATCCCTATCCACATAGGGGAAGCAACCAGGTGATCTGGCGCGTTTTAAACCTCTCGACCACAAATGACGATCAGTTTAAACAAAATCAAATTAAGCCTATAACACAATTTTCGAATTCATCGTAATAATCATATCTGCTCTGAAATGCATCGTAATATCAACAAATGTAAACATGTTACAGAAATTAACGAAGATTAACGAAACTGGTAATAAGTGAACCTCGCTGCCGCACTTGAAAGGGACCTCCAATCCGTAGTGACCTGGGGTAGGAAATGGTTGGTAAATTTCAATGCCTCCAAAACAAAGCTGTTATCAACTAACCACCATAGACAATCGCATCTACCTCCCATTAGCATGGGACAGGCTAGCCTCCCAGAGAGTAAAATACTACGCCTCCTTGGCCTTACACTCTCGGCGGACCTCAAATGGAATGACTATATTGAATCCATTGCCAAATCTGCTGCTATGAAAGTGGGCTCCCTGTGCAGGGCCCGGAAATTTTTCCCACCTGAAACTATTCTGCACATATACAAATCTACCATCCACCCGTGTATTGAATATTGCTGCCATATCTGGTCGGGTGCCCCTGCTGCTCTCCTTGGGCTTCTTGACAAAATACAAAGGAGGATCTGTAACGTGGTTGATACTGACTTGGCAGACCGGCTGCAGCCGCTCTCACACCGGCGTGATGTAGCTTCCCTGTGCCTCTTCTACAAGTACTTTCATGGCTTCTGCTCCGATGAGCTTAGATCACTGGTGCCGCCTAAGCACGAATTTACACGAGATACTAGATTAGCAACTAGGTCCCACCATTTTACAGTTAAACAAATAAGATGTAACCGTAAATTCTACTCCAACAGCTTCTTTTCTCGCGCTTCCCGCCTGTGGAACTCCCTTCTACAAGTCTGCTTTCCCGACAGTTACAATCTCCAGGTGTTTAAATGTCGGGTCAATAGACACCTCCTATCACACTAACTCCCAACTATTCTCACAACACTCTCATCTACCCAACCCTCATTCTCGGTATCCTCACCCGCCTATCACCCACCCTCTGTTATTTCCTATATTTAATCAGCCTTTCTCCACTCTACGTAGCCCCCTGCACAGTAGTGGCAGTGACATGCCTTGCTCGGGATGAAACGCTTATAAAAAAAAAAAAAAAAAAACAACCGACAATTTGAAACGATTTTTTTGAACATTACTTTTGGATCGATACTCCTATTTAATAAATATTCTGTTTATAAAGAAACAGTATTATATAATAATAAATAGAATAAATATATAATATTGAAATAAATATATAATACTGTTTGATACGGTAGAAATAAATATATAATTCAGAAGATTTAGCATGTGCTCGTCGGTGATGCCATGGAAAAAACACAAATGAAAGTGTTTTACAACTACTTCATATGTGATCATAACTCAGTGGAAAGGTAGGCACTCTCTTGTAGACCATCAGCAAGCCATGACTAAGAACCGATTGAGAAGGATCGGTGAAAATTTAGGAATGACTGTCGTGTAACAATCCATTAAAATTTGTTTCCGAGAATAAATAAAAGATCAGTTGATTCACATATTCCAAGCTCTCCTATTCAAGAACTTAACATCACTTGCTCAAAACACTTTCTACTTTCCTGACTTGACACCGTATGACTTCTGTTTTTTTTGTTTTTTTTCACAATCAAAAAACCACAGTGAAAGTGATGCGATTTGAGAAGTGAGAGAAAATTGTGTGAAAAGCGATGTTGATTTCTTTTGCATTCCAGGGAAGACTTTTCAGATGTGTTCCCAACGGTTGCAGAGGTACTGGGAGAAGTGTGCAAACTTCTAAGGTGATCAGGTAAAATTTATGAAATGTACAAAATTGACTGTTTATACCGGATACATCTTCAAACCAAAATATGTAGAGACGATCGGTTATGTATATATGTAGAAAACGCGTAACGGAATCGGCCAATAAAAGTTCGAATTTTACTTAAGAATTTATGTTTCATTATTAATATTGTCTTAGAAAAATCTATTTATTTGTGTCACATTGTTTTCTGTCCTTTGGTCAGTTAATGGACAAAATCTATTGTCACTGATATTCGTAGATGGTTGCCTTAGAATGGTGTAGGTACGAAGGCCTTTATTCACACTCTTGTATTTTCATTTCTCGTAATGAAACGACGTTAATCACAACGTGAACCACGATATGTTCGAAGGAAGAAAATTAAGCACGAAGATCTAGAAAATATGATTAAAAGAACATCTAATTATTAATTTAGAAAATGTAGCAGGTTACATATTTTTGTATTTAATTTAATTTCCTTTAGAGCATGAGGAAATAACTCCTTTGCTCATAAATGAATATGTATTATTGTACATAATAATTGAATGTACGTTGTTCTATATAACAGGTTACATAAGATATATGTTGTTGACGAAATTAATACAGAAGAGAATTACAAGGCAGCAGTTTTGCTTGTGATGAATGATTTTTCGCCATGGTTTTCTTGATACCAGATTTCACGAACAAAAAATGTTGCTTTCCTGCTTTCTGTTTTTATCATTGTTGGAAAGTTTCAAGCAAAATTATAGGAATGATTTTTATTGATTTCCTGCTGATTGAAAACGGAATATAAACGACATTTTTTATTGCTTTTCTTATGTATTCACTGAAATAAGACTATAAGCAGATATAAACACTGGTCAAATTTGAATCCAAAGGAAATAATAGGGATATTAATATTTAACAGTGAATTTAATAAGATAAAAAAAATAAACCTAAGCAGATACTTTCACGATATTTGAAGACAAAATGGAATCATTATACAACGAATTCTAACCCCTTTAAAGGAAAATTGCAGAGTACTTTCCAGTCAAGACTCTCCTTCTTCTAGGTTCCCAGTTCTTTCAGGACGTAGGTGATCATGGCTTTCCACGTCTCCCTATACCTGGTGGCTCTTACTATTTTATCTTTTTCTCCTGTTACACCTCGAACCCCCATTCCGGCATCCACCTTATCAGGCTCTTCAAATCTGCTGTCCGCTGCCTTCCTCTGTCTCTTTTTTTCTTCTGTCTGGCCTGTCAGTATCAGGTTCTCCAAGACCCCCTTCCTCATTTCATGTCCCAGGAATTTCAGTTGTCTCTTCCTGATGCTCACTATTAATTTTCTTTTTGTTGCCATTCTTTCCAACACCTCATCATTGTTCACATGCTTGGTCCATGATATCCGCAGCATCTTTCTGTAGAACCACATTTCCACTGCTTCAAGTTTTTTCCTTATCTTCGATGATATCTAAACATATTTATAAATGGAACTTTGTCTGTTTGTGTGTGTGTCTGTGTGTGTGTCCGTTACCTATAGACTCTGAAACGGCTGAACCGATTTTCTTGAAAATGTACACAGTTGTACTATAAGCATCTGCGAGTGTTCTTAGCTAGGTTTTGTGTCGAGGCACCCCCGATAAATATCGAAAATCGATAATCGAAAAAATCGGGATATAGAAGGAGTGGTCCGATTTCAATCAAATTTGATACACTCATAGACAAAGACATAGAAAATAATATTCAGAAGTTTCAGGTTTGCAGTTCTTACAATAGTGCAGAAAATCGATAATATATATATATATATATATATATATATATATAAGGCAAGATGTTTGTGTGTGTGTCTGCTTATCTGCCTGTATGTCTGTATTTTTTCAGCCCTCTTATTTTAGTTTTTGCTTCGAGTTGGCTCTAAGTTGGTATAATTGTAGTTCTTAGTCTCAGCCATGACACCATTTACTCAGAGGACTTATTTAGCCTTCAAAATTCAGTTTACGATGAAAAAGACTTATTTGATATCCAAACCAGGACATCAAAATTTGACTTACATCCATTCATTTTTTTCAGTCTACGGTTTCGCTTTAACTGGAAACAACTATTGCTTTTTAGTCTTTCGTGCCAACGTCCAAAGAGTTTGAGCTCCAGGACCATGGATTAGTTTTAAAGCTTTCATTACACCCGAGCAACGCCGGGCTATACTGCTAGTACATTCTAAAAGAAAGTAGGTGAGCAAAGATTCATTTCTAATACGTTGTCATTCAATATTTTCTGATGACTGATACAATTTAATTTCTAGACATATTTTATTTTTACTGTCGTTTAGACCCTCAGATGCAAAATACAAATCAAAACTAAATTAGGGAAATTAAAATATACAGAGTCCGCCCCAAAAATGTATACACATTTCGGGAATGGAAATACTTGTCTTTAGTGGTTCTTAAGAAATTGCGATAACACTGTTTACTGTATTACGATATCTTCTCGACAGCTGGCGTTCCATTAGAAGCACTTAGATAAGAAATTGAAAATGCATAGGCAGCAAACCAACTGCACGCTTCGGTCAACGTTAACCAAGAAGTAGTTTGCTGTACTAATAAATTGTTGGAAGCTAAATGCAACCATTACGAGATTATCTTGAGATTGCAGTGTCAAAACGTAAGTGATATTAATCTCGGTATGCTTAAATAAATTTAGTATTCTGGACAGTCTGGCCTCGGAATCATCCGTAAGAGAATTTACCAGAATGCCAATAGATAACTTGTTGGAGAGGTTTACTTTCTGTATATATTCAAAACTCTTCGGAATGGGATCAGTTATATAGCACTGTGCAGAAGTATTAGGACAAGAAGTATTTTATCTTTTATGAGGCATCAAGATAATTGCGACAATTTACCAATCGCACCTAGTATATATACAGTACTGTGCAAAAGTATTAGGACAAGAACTATTTTATCTTTTATGAGGCATCAAAATAATTGCGACAATTTACCAAACGCACCTAGTACATATACAGTACTGTGCAAAAGTATTAGGACAAGAAGTATTTTATCTTTTATGAGGCATCAAAATAATTGAGACAATTTACCAAACGCACCTAGTACACATACAGTACTGTGCAAAAGTATTAGGCCAAGAAGTATTTTATCTTTTATGAGGCATCAAAATAATTGCCAAAATTTACCAATCGCACCTAGTATATATACAGTACTGTGCAAAAGTATTAGGACAAGAACTATTTTATCTTTTATGAGGCATCAAAATAAAGTTTAAAATCACCCCTGTCCAAACAATTTGCACAATAACGGTAGTGAGCAAAAGTCTTAGAACATCGGTGATTTTCCTAAAAACCTCACTGAAATTCAAATACAGGGTGAAAAGCTAAACCTTTGTAAGAATTATTTGATTAAAAAGGAAGAGGAAGGAAGGCTTTGGAATTTGCATTGACCCCTACAAAGCCCTGATCTCAATCCTACTGAACATCTATGCGGTATTTTGGATAAAATTTTTTAAACCTATGATTACTTAGCAAGACACACTTTGGGAACAAATTCTAGCTGCTTGGCAGGAGATACCATTAGATACATTGAAGAAGCTTGTGATGTCAATGCCTGACAGAAGGAAGGCAGTGATCAAAGCAAAAGGCTATGATACTAAATATTAAATTTATTTTGTAACAAGTATTATTTTTTGTTAAAGCATTTGCTGAGTAAATCAAATAAAATTACTTTAATGAAATTATTTTCTGTCAATATGTCTCATAAATAATAAAATAGTTTTGTCCTAATACTTTTGCAGAGTACTGTATATCGGTAGGTTGAATTTTTAAAACTGTGTTCGCCATTATCACCAGATAACATATATTAGGAATATTTCGACGAAATGGCATTAGAATCAATATCATTAACGCCTACTCTCAGATTTATACGACAGAATGAAGGCATAGCAATAGGCTTGCTATTATCACTAGCAGTGGCTAATACATATTAAAGATACTTTTTTTAATCGTTTCACCCCATGCAAGGTGGTAACGCCACTGATGCGCGGGGGCTACATAAGAATACTATATTAGATAGGAAGAGAGTAAAGAGAAAGTCGAACCAGTTAGAGGGGGTGTCAGAGAAAGGAGCAAGAGAAGGATGGGAATACCGGAGTGATGACAGTTGCAAAGGTAGAGAGAGAGGGGAAAGATATACAGGGTGATGTAGAAAGAACTAGAATCAAGTGGTTAAGAGATGGGTATTGACATTGCATTTAAATTTCTAGAGGTTGTAGCCGTCAGAAAAGTAAGAATATGGAAGAGATTTCCACAGGTGGGAAGTGCGAGAAAAGAAGCTGTGGGAGTAGAACTATCGTCTGCTTTTGGTTGATCTAACTGTGAATGGGTGGAACCCAGTTGCCAGTCTGGTTGCACGAGTAAACTCCTGTGGCAGGGGAACCAGTGGCTTAATTTCGTCGAAGCAGAAGCCATGAAAATATCTATAGAACAAACAGAGGGAAGCCACATTCCGTCGGTGAGAAAGCGGCTAGAGTCGAGCCACCAAGTTGGTACCTATCACATTACTGATTCTCTTTTAGAGCCTGTCAAGAACCCTGAGCTGAACAGCAGGGCGTCTGACCATATACGACAGCAGTATTTCATGCACGGACGGACGGTATCAGAATTCACACCACTAAAGCCTACTCTTTGGTTGTAATACGTAAATAACACCTTCATACTCTGGCCACACCAGGAAGAGGTCTCGCTACTACTGGACCACGGGAACTCAGTATGATTACCAATGCAGTTCACAATGGAGAAAGAAAGCAAGAAAAATCTTACAATCTTAGATGTTCTAATAGCATAAGTTCAAGAGACCCGGATACAGCAAGCACACATTCACCGGACAATGCCTCAACTTCAACCCCCACTATCTATAGAGTGTTCAGAAAGGGATCATCCGCTGTCTACAATACTGAACATAAATAACAAGTGGCAACCAGAGATATATGAACAATAAATGGTGAGTTTAAGTAGTACCCTACAACGAAACAACTACACTGGTTACATGAAAGAAACTAGGAGTGCAAGTGGATAGCAACACTCAGAAAACAGCCATGGCCCTCCTAACTATGTGAAAAGATTATCGGTGAAAATACAAAAAGGTTTGTGGTTCATATAAAATCAGAACGATCTTTAAATGTTGTACAACACTTCGCAGATATTTCTTCCGAGTAATAATCTCTCAGAGAGAAGAACATGATGAAGAACTGTGTATAAGCCATCCCATGGAGCTGTGCT
Organism: Ascarosepion bandense; assembly: GCA_037127315.1. Classification (NCBI taxonomy): domain Eukaryota; kingdom Metazoa; phylum Mollusca; class Cephalopoda; order Sepiida; family Sepiidae; genus Ascarosepion; species Ascarosepion bandense. Next base: position 575,280 of record JBBBDQ010001164.1, read on the forward strand.
AAAAATATAAAGAAGAAACAGGTGGCTCTCTTAAGATAAAACTGCAACTAGACCGTAAGGCACTAACACGGGAGAAAATAGAAAAATCAGGCATAGCTGACCATATATGGAGAGACAGCATCGCTTCCTGTTGAATGAGGTAGAAATAATAGTGAAAATTACTGGAAGTTACGAAAATTTAAGGAGTCAGCGCATATGTTAAGCCACAAACATCTCCTGAGACGGTCGAATAAAGTCATGAAAAAACAAGTAATACGGAATGCTAGAGAAAAATTAAAGCAATAGTAACAACAAATTTTATTATGTGCTCTGGTTAAAAAAAAATGTTAGATTTTTTGGCTACCTATGTATACTGGTGATCCAGCAATAGTCTGACTCATTTTATAGTTCACTAATAAAAGGGTTAACTAATCAGAAGGCTCAAAATATTCAATGCAACCGATATAAAAGGTCCCTAGTATTTTCGATCTAATCCGATTCAGTAGAGTGTCTGACTCGTGAGTGTTAATCTTTGACGTTGTTTCATTGTACTACGGTGTATTCGCTGTATTTTCCTCTGATTATGTCCCTATTAGCATCTTACATCCTTTTGACAATGTATTCGAGGATAGTATCAATGCTGAAATAGTTAGGAATCTCATATCTAACAAACTTTTCACTGATAAACAGTATGGCCTCCGCTTCGCCAGGTCTACAAATGATACAATAACGACCACCACTGAAGAAGCTTCAACTGCTACTCTTGATATCTCGAAAGCACAAAGTACAGCATGTAGGCGTTCTGAGCAAGCTCTAGAGTTATGCTATGTCTAGATGATTGTTTGATTTAATCCAAACTTTCCTATCAAATCGTGAAATTAAATTTATTTTCAATGGAGAAAACATTCATACGAAAGATCATTTAATACGAACACATGTGTCCCGGAAGTCTCTAGTGTAAATCCTACGCTTTTTCTAAACTTCATCAATGAACTTGCAATCAGTTCCTAAATAGACAAATATGCAGATGACACCAATATTTAATCCCGTCTCAATAAGAAAACTTCCAAAGCTGAGAAAGCAAACCTGGCTGGTTTTTTTTTTTTTCGTTTTTCTTTTTCAAAATGACCTAGAATCTGTGACTGAATGGGGCAAGAAATGACTCGTAAATATTTATGCCCCTAAAACGAAGCTACTTTCCTTTAATGACCAGGAATGTTTTCCCGTAAGAATCAATGTTGCACATTTATAAATCTACCATTCGTCTAAGCATTTAATAGTGATGCAATATCTGGTCGAATATTTCTGCTATTCTCCTTGAGGTTCTTGACAAATTCAAAGAAGGATCTGCAATATAATCGATCCTGACTTGGCAGCCGCCTTTAGTCACTTTCTAACTGACGTGATGTAGCTTCCCTCTGCCTTTTCTACAAGTATTTTCATGGCACCTGCTCTGATGAGCTTTGTTTCCTGGTTCTCTGATCACAGGTATTTACTGGTGTTACCAGCCTGCCATCTAGGTCCAACAATTTTAACGTCGAAATTGGAAATGTAACCATCTCTTCTACTCTAACAGTTTATTTTCTCGCTCTTTAGCGCTTGCTTTGATTTCTTTATAGCTAAAAACTCTAAAAGTTTAAATGCAACGTCAATTACCATCTTCTATCAACTTGATTGCCATCCATCTCTTATCTTTTCTTCAACATCCCATGTAACTTGTTTTTTCTCTCGCTGTAACTCCCTGCGTGCTGGTGGTGGTCTTGCCTTGTTTGGAGTGAATGAACAAAAACAACAACAACAAAAATCATGGCTCTATAGATCTTTCGATGGTGGAATTAATCCAGTAATTTGACTAAAATAGGTGAATAAAATCTTTGAGATTATAGTTAAAGGGAATTAGCTGATACTGAAGAGGAATGTTACGTGAAACTAGAACATTCTATGCAGCTTGACAAAATAAAGGTTTCGGTTCGAAATTCTCATCTTAAATCGGTCGAAAAGTCGTAAATATGGCGACCAGCATGAAATATGAATTGAAGTAGAATGCTACATGACACATCTGAATATTGACAAATTTGAAAAAAATATTATAGTTCACATGTAATAAATAATACATTAGTAGATATGCAAAGTGTCCCATAATGGAAAATATTTCAAATGCACGTATCTTTGACTGTAAAAATGTCATAGATTACCAAATATATTTATTACAGAACTGATATACAAAGGGTCAACATATTATCAAATGTTAGAATATCACATTTCTGAGGTTGTCACTACTACGAAGAGAATATGAAAGAAAAAAAATGGAGGAACATACCAGAAAGAATAGCTGCGATTAAAGATCCAAAAAATAGGTACAACTCAGATTTGTTATTAAATTAGGGGAGGGTGGGAAAATGAATTCTTCCCAATGGCCAGAGTTAACAATTAAAACTATGAATTTTGCCGGAAAGAAAAAAATTAAATGCAGACGAGTAGCACAAAAGGAAAGAGCCGGCTTGGTACTTCTGGACCGAAAGTCGAGGTTACGGCCGGGGCCAATCAGTCAGTTAAGTGCCATACGTGATACACGCTTGTGCGATCATGTCTCGAAAAAGACATGACTGACTGGGCAGAAGATTATTCCGCAGTAGGTTTCCATTGATTTCTGCGGTAGACTGGTTGCCGACCAAGGCTATAGAACCCAGTCTGTCCTGCTATTTAACCCATAAATGGAAGGAAGAGACGGATTAATACCTTTCACAAGGGTATTTGCGCGTAAATGAATCCAATGGATTCAGCTGGAATTCGAACTCGGCTTCCCGGTTTCTCGTTCCGAGCCGATATCCACTGTACCACAAGCCGGGGCCAATATGATGTTTAAAAACCCGAAATCGGCAATGAAGACAGGACATCACTGAAGAGCTCCTTTAAACCCCAAGTATGTATTTATGAACTGCACAAGTTTGCTGTCTTGTTTCAAACACAGTGCGGTATATCAATTAGAATGGCTGGAATGTCTCTGATTTCGTTTAGTTCCTCAGCTGTGTGACACAAAAACAAATTAAAATAATATAAATCTACAAAGGAGACAAGTTAATAAAATCAATGATGATTGTTAGTTAAACAGCTTCCATTAACAAGTAAAATAGTAAAAATTATTTCTTCATCCAATTATATCGGATATTTTAGTCATTAAATATATTTCTTATACTCATTCTGGTAGATTAATTCATACGTAAAATTTTATGTTGCTTTTAGTTAGGTTGCATAAGATCAATCACACACATCTAAAATTTATTAACTATATTTGAATCATGGTAGATAATATAAGCTAAAATTGCCAGGGTGTTGGTCATATAAACATAACTAATAACTAAAATATCGAAAAATCCTTTTTTTAATACCAATATTAGTGTAAAAAAAAGATGGTTTCTATAAGAAAAGTCTATTTAGTCTAACTTGAATAACTAATTTATCTCGAATTGTTGATTTTCCTCTGGCACTAAATTTTGACAGTATTATCATATACTTCATACACATTCTGTTAGAATACTTCGTACGTAAAATTTTAGGTTGCGTTTAGTTTGTTTGCATAAGATCATTCACACCCACCTAAAATTTATTAACTATATTTGAATCATGGTAAATAGTATAAGCTAAAATTTGTATCTGTAGGGTGTGTTGGTCATGCCTGGCACAAGCCACTTCTAAACATATCCGACAATCCCCTTATTTTAAAGATATCATCAAATCTTTGAAAAAGTTAATTGGAATTTTGCTTACTGAACATTAAAATAAATGTGTAAAAAGAATAATATTGTTCGAAGAGAAAATGTATGTAATTGATTTGCCAAGTGCAATGTAAGTATTTAAAATATCCGTGCGTTATCAAGTATAAGATGAATCGTATGGGAATGTACATGATGGAGAAGTAGATGTAAAAGGAATCCACACACGAGAAAGAAGGAGAAAGAGGACAATGTGCGATGCGGCCTTATATCCGGATCGTGGTTGAAGTTTCTCCCGTTACATTTTACTTCTCTCTCTGTCTGTCTGTCTTTCTCTCTCTCTCTATCTGTCTCTGTCTGTCTGTCTGTCTGTCTGTCTGTCTCTCTCTCTCTCTCTCTCTCGCTTCTCTCATCTGACTGACGTTGACTGAAGTATTTATAGTCATTTAAATTTTTTGCACTTGATCGTTAACTCTTTTTGGTCTTGCAAATCGCTTTCATTGGTCAGAAAATCAGTTGAAGATCCACGCGCGAAATTCGGCACCGACCTTTTCTTTAAGCACGTGGTCAATCCTTTTTCTATTTTGCAAAACCAGGATTTCACATGTCATTGTCAATTTTTGTAAAAGTGAAAAAGAAGGTTGCTTTTAATTCTTAATTTCCTATCCACAACAAACTAACATGGTATTTTGGTCATATAAAGTAGAAAATACTTAATATACGAAGAACATCTTTTTTTAAGACCAATATTACTGTAAAAAATGGTTTCCATAAGAAAAATCTATTTAGTATAACTTGAATAACCAATTTATCTCGAATTGTTTATTTTCCTCTGGCACTAAATTTGGACATTATTAATAGAGTCATCACCCACCTGGAAAACTAATGTCTCAACAGTGAACACATATTCCCACGAAGAAAATCTATGTCTAAGAAATGGAACAATGCGCTTCTAGAAATTTCACAGAGTAGACTCATCAGTGGAAATTTTCACGCTTTCAAATACTCTCCCTATATTTCTTGAACAGTTTTGGCAACGGGGAATATTTGCTTAAAATTATTTTAACAGCTTTTCTTTGAAAAAAAATTCCCAATTTCTTCTTTTACAATTCTTTGTGCATTATGGTTGACATGATTTCCCATGTGTGATGAAGAAGGCGATGTTATTTCTATTTTCATGTGTATTTAGTTATAAACGTAGTTTTTCACAGTGGCGCTAATCGCTAAATTTGTTGTCTTTTATTCTTCGTTAGTCTTTAAGAATCTAATCGACTTTACTTTAAGGCTTGCCTTAATTGGAAGACTTGACACCTGAGAATAGCGCAAGTTGATCCACCACCGTTAATTGTCCAAACATTTCTAAGAAAAAAAGCAATCATTATTATTATTAGTAGTAGTAATAGTAGTAGTAGTGGTAGCAGTATTAATTTTAGTATTTTCAGGGCATCAATTGTTGCTGCACTAATATGATTTGGCCTAATGTAACAGATAAATTGTAGAATTTGATTTCATATAAGAACCCTTCTTCTTCTATGTGCCCTGTCCCTTCAGGACGTAAGTGATCATGGCTTTCCACGTTTCGCTATACCTGGTGGCTCTGAGCACGCCTTCTGTTACACCATGCTATCCTCATTCCGTCATCCACCTGATTAGGTCCTTCAAATATGTTACCCGTTGCTTTCCTCTGTCTCTTTTCCTCTCTATCTGGCCTGTTAGTATCAGATTCTCCAAGCCCTCCTTTCTCATTGCGTGTCCCAGGAACTTCAGCTGCCTCTTCCTGATACTCAGTATTAATTTCCTTTTTGTTTCCATAATTTCCAAGACTTCATCATTGTTCACCTGCTCCTACTTTCCTTAAATATATAACGAGTTTTATGTATTAGAAAAATTATAGTAAAACCATATATCGTTGCCTTCCAATACTTAAAAATAACTTTCTTTTGTTATTATTGTGGATTCCGGGTGAGGAATCGCACAAAATAAGGAACAACAAAAACAGATATGGAGTTAGAAATGTAGATTATATTGAATATAATATAAAAACTTGAACGCAAGTTAGTAAATCCAGAAATACTATTAATAAGAAGTAAATATATACAAGTCTTGAAGTGAATTCGTTAGAAATAGTATATCTGTGCCTATTATTCTAGCTGAGTGGAGCTCAGAGCTAGTCTGAATTCTGCGGTAGTCTCTGGGTAACTTCGGTATCTCTCGGTAACTTACGTGTCAGTTCCTGTACTCTCTGATAACTGTAACGGATCTCTACTAATACTCTCTAATGCCAACTGCAACCGTATTTAGTCACTTTCCCACTTAAGGCGAGATATGATACAAGGTCTTTTTAAAGTGGGTCTTCTCGGCCATAAATATTTATCATTCCCCAGTCGTGATTCTACCCTTCGGCGGAACCTCGACTGGGTTAGTGCTCTCTAATAGAGAGTACAGAGATCTCTCCACCCGAAGGCAGAGAGCTGACAGTGTCAATAGTAGCATAGGCAAATGCCAACTGCAACAGTATTTACCCACCTTCCCACTTAAGGTGTGATGTCACACAAGATCTTTTCAATGTGTGTTTTCCTCGATCATAGAGCCCGGTTAAAAATATCTGTCTATTTTTCCCCAGTCGTGATTCTACCCTGCGGCGGAACCACGACTGGGTTAGTGCAATCTGCTTTCTTCACCCGAAGGCAGAGAGCGCTCTCCACCCGAAGGCAGAGAGCTGATAGTGTCAATAGTAGCAGAAGCAAATGCCAACTGAAACGGTATTTACCCACCTTCCCACTTAAGGCGAGATGTGACACAATGTGTTTTTAATGTGGGTCTTCCCGGCCATATAGCCAGGCCAAAAATATCTATCTTTCCCCAGTTGTGATTCTACCCTTCGGCGGAACCACGACTGGGTTAGTGATCTCTGCTCGAAAGTAGGGAGCGCTCTCTACCCGAAGGCAAAGCGCTGAGAGTAGCAGAGTCAAATGCCAACTGAAACTACTGTCCTCTTTATGGCAGTAGTATATGTATACTCTGTCAAGTCCATTATCATATACAAAAAAGGAAGATCTCACAACAATGATGCTGTAATATTAAATGTAACCGTGTGAATTATTTGAGAGCAGATATTATATCTTACGTCATATAACTCCCAATTTTTGAATTAAAATACAGTTATTTTGTATCACCAAACCGTCTGGATTCTTATCTAATATCTATTGTTGTCGTATATTTTCAGAATGGGGTTTGGAAATCGAATGCTACAAAATTTATAATCATAAATTAATATCATTTAAAGGAAGTAAAGATTAATTTGTTAAAAATCTATACTGAAAAAAATATTTCATTTAAAGGCAATTGTTGGAAATTACTGATTTTTGACAGATATTTCTTTTGTGAATGGCAACGGAAAGACTTCATGTTCAAACTATTTTGTCTTAGAATTGGGCATATTGATATTGTATTTGAAACTGTTTGCAAATCTTACATGTGTATTCTTAGAAATATATCAAAACTTCGTGCGATTTAGCAAAATATTCTCGCATAGTGAATACAGCAATGACTAGATTTTGATAAATGAAATTTTGTGGCCGACTGATATGAGTAAACATCGATAATATTCCCATACAAAGAGAAAATAAAACTAACGTTTATAGGATATTTGCTTTTAATATATAACAGACTGCCTACAGTATCCCAACGATAGAATTATCATTCATATACTTGAAGAGTGAGAAAGGCGAGTTTAAAGAGAGTGTGAAAAACAATACTTAAGTATCTGAAATTGCAAAACATGTTCAACTGAATCACTGCATCAGGCCATAGAGAAAACAAATGAATATAAAAGAAGTGCCTTCAACAGCTAAAAAAAACAAGTTTTGTCTCGATTCAGTCAGTCAGTTAAGTGCCATACGTTATACACGCGTGGGCGATCATGTCTCGAAAAAGATTTAACTGACTGGGCAAAAGATTATTCCGAAGTAGGTAGCCATTACTTTCTGTAGTAGACTGGTTACCAGCCAAGGCTATAGAATATCATTTGTCCTGTTATTTAATCCATAGCTGGAGGGAAGAGACGGATTAATACCTTTTCCAAGGGTATTTGTGCGTGAATGAATGCAAGGAATTCAACTAGAAATCGAACTCAGCTCCCCCAATTTTTCGTTACGAGCTGATATCGACTGCACCACAACGCACACCCTCGATTATATGTGATAAAATCGGAAAAATACTGAGAAAGAATTGCTCCCCTAAATATTCTCGTGAACCTCATAGATGTACACCCCACTAACGGAGAAGTAGTAGCTGAACTGTTTCCCATAACATTCCTGTAAATTAAATGTTTGTGCGTTTGTGCGCACGCGCGTGTATGTGAGTGTGTGGACGAGTTTAGTTTGATGGTGCAAAAGGCCTTAATCTAATGTGCATCCTGTTATACTTAAGTCTCTAGATGGAAAATTCAATTCAGTTTTTTATACTGAATATTTTACGATATCCATGAAGGTGGGGTAAAACGCTTTATTTATTGTCAATCACCAACTGTGACTTGTATAACATTCGAACGTTTTAATTAGGAATTGTTTTGTGTTTCGGATTTCGGATTATTGTTACCATTATTAAAAATGATTTTTAATTGTCACGCAAAGTAACATTTTTACTGGATCTCAACTGGCAGGAGATTTCTTTAATGATTTCTCAGAACTATTCTTAGAATTGTTGCCAATTTTTGTAATAATTTCGTCTCGACTCTTGATGACTTCAGTACTTCCACAGATTTTCAATTTCTCCAGTTACAAAAATTATAAATGCCATAATAAGTATTATTTCCTTGCGTTTCTTTTGTTTACACATATTCTTTCGGGTCCAAACCAGAGACCCAAAATCTGAAATGGTTTCTTGATACGTGAAATAAAATACGATCTCACCCATTTTACATAGAAACAGCTCATCGTAATGTATGTGATAACACCTGTTAGGAGTTTCAGCTATGGACAAATAGTTAACCACCAAATTGGGGTCAAAACACTATGACAGTATGAAAATACACTTTTACAGAAATATATAGATAAAATAGACTTTTATAGAAAAATATACATTTTTGAAGAAGAAATATTTCAAACAATATATTTTGAAGAAAAAATATTAATATAACACATTTTTGAAGGAAAAAAATTATTCTCAGCAAAACATTTTTGAAGACAAAACTGGAAGACATTTTCAGTATTCTAAAATAAAAAAGAATAAAAACATTTTCATTATAATCTGATTAAATCAACCTTCTCATTATAACTGAACATTAAAAATACCTTAAAACCCAACTATTTTGGTATTAAATAAGAGGTTGATATACTGTTAAACAAAACTCAAACTCTAAAACTCGTAATATATGAGCTGTACTTTTGACTACAAGTTTTCGTATTTCTTTCAGGCATGGCCCACCAGGAAAATTTTCTAATCAATCCGATGGTTCCAACTACAACTCAATTTTTTTATGATACCATATGCCCTATTTTTTAGATTTCTACTTCAAAATTATTATTATTATTATTATTATTATTATTATTATTATTATTATTATTATTAATATAATAATAATAATGTTGTTGTTTTTGTTTCTGTTGCTGTTGTTATTTTACACAGGATATTTTTGCAAAAAAAAACAAACTACGATCACAGATATTTTGCATCGATAAACCTTTCATAATAAGGGGGCTGTATTTGAGAAAACATTTTATTCGATTTGTTTTACATATGGATTGAGTCTGTGCGTCTCTCTAAAATGTTTTCAATCAAACCCAGAAACCCACTCACAACTGTAATTATTGATACCTTCAGGTTCCACAGGTTTTAGATTTCCATGTCAAGATTATTGTGCATTGATATTTTTTGAAGATCTTCATAACTATCTGTAGAAACCAGTATATCATTTACAATTAGCATTCAGTTTCTGCAATTTTGTGCGATTCTCTTTAATTCTTCTGTCTGCGTCGATTGAAAATTCCATTAAAATGTTACAGATCCTACGCTTGTCACCTGGTCTGCTTGATGTTCATACCAATTTATTGTTGTTTCCTTTTCTAATTATTATTATTATTATTATTATTATTATTATTATTATTATTACTAGAAGTATCAATTGTAGTAAACTATTGCACACTTATTGAAGCAATTTTAACATACTTAAATAAAGACGTAAAAGGTTTTGTATATAATTTACGCTTTTTTCCTCTCAAATTCTAACAGTGATTAGGAAGAGATTAGTTTACAAAATCACGAATAAACGTTTTATTTATTCATTTTCTTAGATGATAAACAAGTTAATCCAAATTTCTTCAAGACACACACGCTTTTTTTAATCCTAAATATCTAAAGTTTATTTTGCAGATTTTTCCTTTTATCTACATTACATTTATTCAAAATAGTTCAAGTTTTTTATTCCCATTTTCCTCTCTCTTTTTAAGCCGGTTCTTAACCCACAGCAGTTGGCCGTTGATCTTTCAGGATATTAAGCAAAGCTGTTGATTCCTACTAAAATGGCTAATGGAAAAGATTTAAATCTCATAGTAGCAAAAGGATGCAATGAAATATTTATTCATTTGCTTCTTATTGTTGAAACTTTAAATGGACGAATCTAAATTAAATGTTTTTCTGTTCTTTTTTTCGCATTTGCTTGTTTTTGACGTTGAAAGACTTGGCTTGAAAAGCGTGAAAAATGTCAGAAGAAAATCTCTTTTTTATCCACTGCTCTCGGAATAATTGAATTGTCAGAAAATTTTTATCTTTTTTAATCATCTCGCCCCAAGCAAGGCATTCTACTGCCACTGTTGCGCAGGGGTTTACATAGGGGAAAGGGATGAGAAAGAGGGGTTAGATATAGAAAATGTCAGGAGGAGAGTGATAGACGGATGAGGATACAGAAGATGTGGGTAAGGTAGATGGAAAAAGAGCTTGTGAGAATGGATGCGAGTTAGTGTGATAAGAGATGTCTATTGACCTTACATTTAAATTCCTGGAGATTGTAGCTGTCGGAGAAGCAAGTATATGGAACAGAATTCCTCAGGTGGGAAGTGCGTGAAAAGTAGCTGTTAGTATAGAAATTGCGGTTTCATTTTATCGGTTTCTCTGTAAAAGAGTGGGACCTAGTTGCTAATCTAGTATCTCTTGTAAATTCACACCTAGTGGGGCACCAGTGATCTAAGTTCATTGGAGCAGAAGCCTGGAAAATAATTGAAACATTTATGTGCATCCTCATCAAAAATAAAATAAAAAAACATTTTAAGTTTATTTTTATTTTAATTATTATATATAAATTGGGACAGATAAGGGAATGGTTGGTCTTAAATCTAAAATGGGTGCTTCATCGAAATGTGTAATTACACCCCAATTTCAAATAAACTGAAGTTAAATTTTAAAGAGAATCAATGAAAAAGATTTATAAATGCTGAACATACAAAAGATGAGGACAACAGTCCAAACAATATAAATAATGTAAATTATTACAATACCCAATCTCAGAAATATAGACAAAAATTCAGTCAGTTAAGTGCCATACGTGATACACGCTTGGGCGATCATGTCTCGAAAGAGATATGACTGACTGGGTAGAAGATTATCCCGCAGTAGTTTGCCATTGCTTTCTGCGGTAGACTGGTTGCAGACCTAGGCTATAGAACCCAATCTGTCCTGCTATTTATATCTGGAGGGAGATGAGATAATATAATAATGTAATATAATCTAAGTATAATTAGTGGGGGATCAGTTTAATACTTCCTAACAATTGAAAACCGGCCCCCCCCACTTTATGACCAGTAGAAGCCTAAATCATGTTTCCAACTATTATATTCAGTCAGTCAGTTAAGTGCCATACGTGATACACGCTTGGGCGATCATGTCTCGAAACAGACATGACTGATTGGGCAGAAGATTATCCCGCAGTAGGTTGCCATTGCTTTCTGAGGTAGACAGGTTGCCGACCAAGACTATAGAACCCAATCTGCCCTGCTATTTAACCCATAACTGGGAGGAAGAGACAAAAAATTAGACAGCCTATAATAACTGAGAAAATGTTAGAATAATATAACATTTTCTCATGAGTGAAATTTAATATTTTGTTTATAATCAAATCATCCCAATCAAAACGATAACACCACTAAAGGTAACCGGGGTCCACTGAGAGTGAAATAAAATAAAAATAAATTAAAAAGAACAGGAAGAACTGGTAACAATAAATAAAACCTCTACTTCTCTTCAAAACTCCGATTAGGTGCGTAAACCAGGCGATAAATGAACTATTTTTCCATAGAAAAGCTGAGTTACTCTCTATATTTTAAATGTAAGATAGATATCATATTCTATAACGCACTCAATATAACGCGGTATAAATATAGATATTAATATAGATAGAACAAAAATAATTTACCAACATAGTTTCATAAATATTTTATTGTGAAAATATTCATTGCATAATAAAATCTTACGGATTATATGACCTGTAAAAAATTTATATGCATAAATATTTATAAATTAATATGTAAAAATTACGTTAGTCAAAGAGTGAAGACACGAAAATCTTGATCAAATGTTTATCATTTATAAACGTCGAAATTGCTGACTAAAATATTTTTCTGTTTACGTGTTTCTTTTTTTTCTATAGCAGTTCATGGAGACAATTTGGTTGTAAGTTCTTTTCTAAGCATATCTGCACAAAATATTTATTTGCATATTAAAATATTTTGTGGGTATCTCCTGCAAACAAAAAAATCTTTATTAATGGATCCACCAGAATGTGCAATTGCTATATAGGTCTTTTTTTTTTATTCTAAGCTGCTGACAGACGAGCGAAACGTGTTAACTGAAATACTCGGTTTAGGAACTGATGTCACCTCAACAATAGCAGCCGTCTCTAGATGTTCGAGTCGACAGACACGCCAATTGCCCCAATTCACAATTCCTGCCTTAATTGCACAAGTTCTCTCATTCTCAGTCAGCGAGACTCAGCGTCTAACTGTGTCTCCAACTGTCTGCCATAGGCTCGTCTTCCTCACGCTTTCGTCGGCTTTCCCGCCCAAAATACTGACGTAGATCACGTGAGTGGTCATGAACTTCAAAATCATCATCTTTGGATTGAATCTGACAAGCACACGATAGCGATGCGGTCGGGGCCGGCACAAGAAAACCAATTAGAGCGTCTAGCGATGAGATTACGCCGTTCCGTATCTATGGCGTCCATGTGGCGCCGGGCCTGAGACAGTCGCTTAATTGGGAGCTTGCATGGTGCAATGTGTCACTTGGCTTTGGAGACGTCAGTACACGGGTTCCGCGGGAAGTGTTAGGGAATGGTCGCGCGTCATCGACTGTAGAATCAGGGTGTATACTAGCAACGAAGGTGGTGGTGGTTCGACCATAGACACGGCAGCCATATTGGCAGATTTCACACGCAGGTCGTGGGGTCCGGTAATGAATTTTACGGTAATCATCAACAACAGCGATGGTAGATTGTGTAGTAAGTGATCCAGGTCAAAAGGAAAAAAAGGAGAAAAGTGTGATAAATAAATCTGAAAGAAGACGGAAAAAAAAACAAAGAAAATGAAAGATAGTGGGATTTTGTTAAAAAATATGTTCATAAGAAATTGATTGGAACATTTCGAAGCAGAAACAAAGATGTGTAAAAGGTCGAATGGAAAAATAAAAGAGGAAAGTAATTAGGTAAATGAGAAAATAGTCAGAAGAAAATTTATTCTTTCTAATCATTTCACCCCAAGCAAGGCGGGACCGCAACTAATGAGCAGATATTTCTCAAAAAAGACATGACTGACTGGGCAGTTGATTATCCCGCAGTAGATTGCCATTACTTTCTACGGTATACTGGTTGCAAGCTATGGAACCCAATCTATTCTATTATTTAATCCATAACTTGAGGGAAGAGACGGATTAGTACGTTTCCCAAGGGTATTTGTGCGTAAGTGAATGCAAGAAATTCAACTGGAATTCGAACTCGGCACCCCGATTTGTCGTTCCGAGTCGATAGCCACTACACCACAATCCACATCCGCGCAGATAGTTACGATGAGAAAAAAGTCTGGGTACTGGGGAAAATAAATTAAATGATAAAAAATGAAAGAGATTTACGAAGATGGCAACTGACGTTGTATTTAAATTTTTGGAGATTGTAGCTATCAGGGAAACAAGTAAACGGAAGGGAGATCCACAATCAGGAAGATCGAGAAAAGAAACTATTGCAGTAAAAGTGTGGCTAAATTTTGCTATTTCAGTGATAAAAGAATGAGACCTAGATGTCAATTTATTAGCACGCTTAAATTCACGTAGACAGTTCAATAGAGAAAAATCTAATCAAAGCAGTTGCTATAAGAATATTCGGCGGACCTGAACAACACTTTAAATTTGTTGTTTTTCTTTTCTTTTTTTTTTTTTACTTTTTTCAACTCTGTCTTATCGATTATTACATAGAGTTTCCGATTATAAAAAGAAAATTCGGAAATTTCAATATTTAAACAATTTTAAGTGGGGGGGTCAGTTTCTCATACAACGTAATAGTAAATCGATCCTCCATTTTGGAATCTATCGCGTTGTCTCGCTTTGTTTTGTTTTTTTGGTACGAGTTGTTGCTCTTGCTTTTGTCTTTTTTAAGTTTTTTTTTCAGTTTTTACGGTGGCATCTTCTTCGGAAACTATATTAAAAAATTTCGGAAAGAATTCAGTTGTTGAATACGCGCAAGCAAAAAAGTTAATTGCACAGGATCGATTTACTATAAGGTTGTATGAAAAACTGAGACGCTTCCCCGCTAATATTGTTTAAATGTTGAAATTTTTTTTTCTTTTGTCAATCGGAAAGTTTAGAGTTTAATCGAAAGATTGCACTGAAAAAAAAGTAGAAAAAAAATTGATAATCAACAAATTTACAGGTGGCGGTAATGTCGTACTGGCAAATATATATTCCTATAACGTTGTCTGAAAAACTGAGCCCCCACTAAAATTGTTTAAATATTGAAATTTTTCCAAATGTTTTTTTTTTTTTTTTGTCAAGCGGAAACTTTAGGGTGTAATTCATAAGGTTGCATTGAAAAATAAAAAATAAAAAATGAAAAACAACAAATTTAAAGGTGGTGATAGTCTCCTTCAGGTTGCCGAATGTGAGAAAGTGACTGAAGTGTTGATGAAAATGAGAAGAAATTAAAAACTTTATGAATTTTACAAGAAAAAACTCATGTAAAAATATAAGATTTAATGTTCAAAAAGATTCAAATAATATTTTCTTCTATGTACCCTGTCCCTTCAGAACGTAGGCGATCATGACGTTCAACGTCTCCCTATCCCTGGTGTCTCTTGACAAGCTTTCTCTACTTACCCCACCCAAACTCCACTTTGCCATTCACCTGCTCAAGAGCTTCAAATATGTTATCCGCTGCTTTCTGTGTCTCTGTTTCCCTTTATCTGATATGTGAGTATCAGATTCTCCAAGCCTTTCTTCCTCATTAGACGTTCCAAGTACTTCAGTTGTCTTCTCCTGACGCCCAGTATTAATTTTCTTTTCCTTTTCCATTCTTTCTAAACATCCTCATTGCTCACATACTCGATTCATGATATTAGCAGCATCCTTCTGTAGAACCAGATTTCAATTGCTTCAAGGTTTTTCCTTCATCTTTGATGATATTGTCCAGCATTCACTGCCATATTGAAGAACAGGCACTACCTAGCACTGCAGAACTAGCGAAATTTTTCTGTCTCTTCATACTCTGCTCAGCTACTGGAATGCGTCCTTGGTCATTTCAATTCGTCTTCGGATCTCAGTGTCGCACTTAAATTTTTGTACTTGCTTGATTTTAGCATCCCCAAATTTAATTGGCATTTCGGGCTACACCGTTTGCTGATGACCATACATCCGTTTTTATTTGTAGTCCTTTCTTTTACTTTCTTTATTTACCGTTTTTAGGAGGTCTTGTAGTTTTCTTTCTGTGTCAGCCATCAGCACTGTATTATCTGCGTATCTTATGTTGTTCATATTGTGACCGCCAATGTTGAATCCTTGCATAACTTCTAGGGTCCACAGATTAGTATCGCTGTACAAGTTAAAAACCGTGATTATATTGACTTTGTTTTGTAATTCTATTTTATGGGATTTATTTAATAAATTATTGAGTTACCGCTATGATGAATAAACATAAAAGAAAGGTGTGAAATAATAATGGATGAACGAAGATAATTGCCTTGAAATGAGGCATTAAAAATGTGAGAATTAAAAATGTGAGAATTAAAAATGTGAGAATTCCTCCGGACAACAAGGAGGAAGCAAGAAGAAAAGCTGAAAGAAATTCAGAATAAATATTTAAATTAAAACTAAGAAATATTTGCGGAGAGAAAATATAAAATCATCCAAGAAAAAGAAAGAATTTATAGAATGAAGTAACGGGGGGTTGGAAAAAATAAGACAAATTTAAATTTAAATTAGAATTGTAAATTTCAAATTCGTAAACAAAGAAATAACGAAGAGAGGACGTATATATATATATATATATATATATATACGCGCACACACATTAATATATATATATATATATATATATATATATATATATATATATATATGAATGTGTGTGTGTATACACGCGCACACACACATATGTATGTATATATAGAAGAATAAAATGCGAGAAGCCGTGAACGTTTTGTTGAATGTGTAAATTTATTGTTGTTATTATTATTAATATTTCTTGTTTTTTGTGTAAGTGTTCTAACAGAAGATGGAAAGTGCGACACGGAAATCCGAAGGCGAATTGGCATGGCAAAGGACGCGTTCCAGAAGATGAGCAAAGTACTAACACACAGGAAAATCTCAATAGAAACGAAGAAAAGAGTTCTAGACTGCTACGTAATGTCAGTTCTTCAATACGGCTGTGAATGCTGGACAATATCATCGAAAATGAGGACAAAACTTGAAGAGGCCGAAATGTGGTTCTACAGAAGGATGCTACGGATATCGTGGAATGAGCATACAAGCAACGACGAGGTGTTAGAAAGAATGGCAACAAAAAGGAAATTGATGCTGAGCATCAGGAAGAGACAACTGAAGTTCCTGGGACATGCAATGAGGAAGGAGAGCCTGGAGAACCTGATACTGACTGGCCAGATAGAAGGAAGGAGAGACAGAGGAAGGCAGCGGATAACATATTTGCAGGGACTGATCAGGTGGATGACGGAACGGGGGTTGCCAGGAGCAACAGGAGCAAACATACTAAGAGCCACAAGGAATAGGGAGACGTGGAGAGCCATGATCGCCTACGTCCTGAAGGGACAGGGCACATAGAAGAAGAAGAAGAATGGTATTTGTGTCGCTACACGTGTTTCGAGTCTAAAGTTAACTCTCTTCAGGCGAATAAACTTCTGACTTTACATAAAAAAAAACAAAAAGCAAATGAATCTCGATATATAAAGTCAGAAGTTTATTCGCCTGAAGAGAGTCAACTTTAGACTCGAAACACGTTATGGACACTTGATATTTCATACAAAAAGGCAAGAAATATTAGTAATAATAACAGTTATTCTATATATTTAACAAATCGTTCACGGCTTCTCGTTCTTTTTTCTTCTATACCAATTTTTCTCATGTTAACAACACCTATTTCTGTTTTTAATATATATATATATATATATATATATAGGGAGAGAGAGAGAGAGGGAGAGAGAGAAGGAGGAAGGGAGAATAAAACACGTACATCGTGTGAAGAGTAAATTGGTGCAATTCTATATTTTTAATTTCGCAAATGCGCGTCGATTTTTTTAAAAATTTGTCGTCTCCATAATATCGTAAGTTCAGTTGGGCACCGTCCTTAAGAAAAAGCGCACCGTGACGCAATTTACTTCGTCAGAAATTTGGATAAGGCACGCTGTACTGCTTGACATTGAAGCCGGAAGCTTCAAGGCGAACATTTCAAATATTTGGATGTCAATGTCAGTGAAGATGATTCGAAAAGCGTTAGATGGTATATGCAGACAACATTATGGTGTTTAGAGTGATCACTAGTGATGGCAAGGTTATGCCTCCATTCATCTTTCTACGAAGCCTCAGTACTCAACGCAGATACTTACATCAAGTGCTTTGAAGAGGTAGTAATGCTATGGGACTAGAGGGTGACTGTGGGGAAACTATATGTCTGGCAAAAGGATTCTGTACAGAGTAACACAAGCAGGAGTAACCTGTCATGGCCCGAGGCCAATTTCTGTGGCAACCTCACCACTTAAATCAGGCCGCCCAGCTTCTCAGGCTTCAGCTCCTTATGTGGGGCTCTGTTGAGGGAGATACCAACAAAACTTCTTGTAACTGTGAAGACGAAGTAAAGGCAGGAATTATGACAGCATTCAACCGTATGGAAGAGATGCAAAAGTGTCTGAAGTCGTTCAAAGATCGTAGTTACAGACAATGTCGATTTTATTGAATGAATTTAGTCTTTACTATTTGTTGTGGGATCTCTCCTTTTTCTATGATAATGGAATCGATTTGAGTATAAATAGTGAGATACGAGAGACATCGTATGAGATCCGTAAGTTTACGTTAAATACCGAACGATACCGAAGTTTCACAGAGAATACCACGTCCGTAGTCATAGTAGCTCTGAGCTCCACTCAGTCAGAATAGCATTACACAGCAACCATCAGTTCCGACGTGGACATACTAATTTCAGCACGGCTTTACTTCAAAGACTTATATATATATATATATATATATATATATATATATATATATATATATATTCCTCACTAACCGTATTCCTGGATTACTAAGCTGCCTTTCACTTTGTATCTTATGTTTAATATAACTTATTTTTCTATCTCAAATATCTGTTTTGTTGCTCATTATTTTGTGTGGTTCCTCACCCGGAATCCACAAGAGTATTTCAAAATATTTTTGTGTAATTTTGGTAAAAATATATGCTAAAATGAGATGTTACTGTTATTTTCATTTTGAGTTGAACGATATTTAATATATCGCACTCTGTACATGTAAAAAAAGAGAGAATATACACGACAGTTTATCAATCGCGCCCTCTGTGCAGAGTTGTTAAAAACATTAATCTTTATTATTTAACTACAATGGTGTTATTTTTCTATGCGTACAAAGCATAAAAATTAACGCAGTTGTCTCAAGATTCTAAGATAAATTTCTCAACATCGTGTTTTTCTTTACAGTCATAGTATTCCACATTTAAACTGATAATTATCTGAGCTTTCATTCAAAATGTCATCTTTCAACTCCTCATCACTGGATTAAGCTTGTCTATCTGTTGTGCAAATCTAACATCACTCAGGTATCAAACACACTTTGCTTTATACCAGCGTCTTACGAAGCTTAATTACAGTGAATTTCAAACACCCAAGTGAATGCTCGACATATGATAAGTTGAAGATTCTCATACACATCTGGTTTTATTTTCCCTCACAACTGCTGATGAACTGCAACTATGGAACTATTTCCTCAGCTAAATGTTCCTCTCTATCAAGGATTCATATTAACGCTGAATATCATTCTTCTTAATGTGCTTCAATTAAACGCAGCCTTCACATGGCCATTCAAATAATCGCACGTAAATGTTTACCATATTTTCTCATTAAAGAATGAAAATTCTCTGAAAATCCTCTTAGTTTTCAGACGGAACCATTTTAAATGAAAGTTTTTCATGAAATTTATTGTTACTTGTTTTTTAGACATTTTACGGTTTATAACATTAAAAAAGAAACTCTAAGAATCAATACGTTAAAAAGAAAATAAATTTTTCTGAACAACACTTGTGACTCTTAGTTCAAATATATAATCCTAGCTATAGTTATATCCGTAATTTGAAGGCGAAAACGTCTTTTTAAACAACAATGATGCGTTACCGTCCTTATCAATGCCCTTAATCAATCTATCCTCTAGAGATATAAGGAGTCAAATTTTATTCAATGAATTTCAGATCAAAATGAATCTATAAGGCACAGGAACTTACCCTGTTTTGTAGACACACACACACACACACACACACACACACACACACACACACATATATATATATATATATATATATATATATATAAAAGAAAAGATTTAGGTAGACACGTTATTTCATAGTAAATCGGAAGTTTAGGCCTATTTCATGCGAACCATCATCAGCTTCTGTCTTAATTGTACGGAAGATTTTACACAAATGAAATTCACAAGCAAAGACTTTGTGAATTTCAATCATGTAAAATTTTATTCGCGTAAAATCTTCTGTAACTTACAGACAGAAGCTGATGATCGTTCGCCTGAAATAGGCCGATACTACCGGTTTACCATGAAATAACGTATCTGCATAGATTTTTTCTTATATTTGCTCTCTCTCTCTCTCTCTATATATATATATATATATAAAGAGAGAGAGAGAGAGAGAGAGAGAAAGAGAGAGAGAGCACTCTTAGAGAGTTATTCTACCACTGTATGTACAAGATCCTCCTTTTGATTCTTCTATATCTACACCGCATGCTTATATATATATATATATATATATATATATATATATATATATATATAGATAGATAGATAGATAGATAGATAATCATCATTTTCACTAAAATATCTTGAAATAATTAATAGAAAAATATCATTTAATACTAATATTTCTAATTAATTTAATTATTCACTCATATTTGGATATTGTTTTGGATACATTGCTATTATTTTGATTTTAACTGGAGAAAGTTTTTATCTTTAACGAAGAAATATAAATGCTTGAGAACGTGTTAACCAATCGGATAAATTTTGAGTTAATAGAAAAGACGCGATACAATATCCATTTTCAACTTTTCTTATTTTCTTTATATTTTCTAAATGGTTGATGATTACATTTCTCTTTGCAAAATTCAGTTTATATTTCTGTAGTCTCAGGCTAATCTAAATGCATATTAATTTTGAATTTGAAGGAGAATTTCATTCATTTAGTCCCGTTGCAACAAATCTTCACCAAAATTTCATGAGAGATACAGAAATGTTTCTTTTGATTCTTGGCATCTCATAAGCTTCGCGGCATTTTTCATATTAGCTTAGACTTTTTTTTTTATTCTTCATTTTATTATTTTTTTTATTTATCATTTTTCTTCTAAAATCATTTGCCAGAAAAAGCGATTAAACTATAAAAAGATTAAAACATTAACCTTTGCGTATGACTAATTCAGGCACTTTAACGTCTGAATTATCTTCGTACGTAAATTGAAAATTGTTTATTCAGCCATTTTAATTAATAACGAAGACTAATTACTATTCTTTAATGAAGAGAATTGTTCATTTTCACGCACAGCACCTAATGATTCGTGTTTACATGTTTCATTTTATCGAATTTTATCTGCATTTTAGCGTTTGAAACATTTTCGAATTTTAAATATTTTACAAGCTTCCCATATTTACTTACAGGAGGCAAAATAAATTCATACAAAGAAACAATTACTGAACAATAAACATATATTATTTGAGAAAATTATTGAGAAAAATTCATTTATTAAGGCTGTTTGCAAATTTGAAGGTGAACAAGGTGAACAACGTATAAATATATGATTTTGATTTTCCAGCTGCGAATCTAACTCTCTATTGCCTGCTTCTCTCTCTCTCTCTCTCTCTCTCTCTCTCTCTATATATATATATATATATATATATATATATATATATATATATATATATATATCCTGCACATATATAAATCTACCATCCGCCCGTGCATTGAGGTCGGGTGCTCCTGCTATACACCTGGGTGTCCTTGACAAGATCCAACGGAGAATCTGTGATGTGATAGATCCCGACTTGGCAGCTCGGATACAGTCACTTTCCCACCGGGGCAATGTTGCTTCCCTGTGTCTCTTTTACAAATACTTTCGCGGATTCTGCTCCGATGAACTTAGCTCACTGGTGTCCCCTTATATATAGATTTACTCGATTCACAAGATTAACAAATAGTTCCCACCATTTTACTGTGAAACCAATAAATTGTAAACGCAAATTCTACTCCATCATCTTCTTTTCTCGCACTTACCGCCTGTGGAGTTCCCTTCCATTTACTTGTTCTCCCGACAGCTATAATCTCCAAGAATTTAAATGCAAAGTCAATAGTTATCTCCTATCTCACTAACTTGCATGCTCTCTCTCTCTCTCTCTCTCTCTCTCTCTCTCTCTCTCTCTCTCTCTCTCTCTCTCTCTCTCTCTCTCACTCATGCTCCTTTTTCCGTCCACTCCATTCTCGTCAGTATTCTTATCCTTCTTTTACCCACTTTTACCTCCTATAACCTGTCACTCTTTCTAATAACTTTCCTTATATGTAACCCCCTGCAAAACAGTGGCAGTAATATGCCTTGCTTGGGGAGATATGATTATAAAAATATAAACAAAATATTGAAAAGACAAAAAAATAATTGAAAAGACCTTAATATAACATTGAGAAACTTACAAGGATGATGATGCCTGCAGATTGTTCCAAGAAGAAACGTTAGCCATAATCTTATTTCCAAAACAAAGAAATTAATAAGTGAAAGATCAAAAATAATGTCCAGATGTAAACACACCCAAAAATACACTCTATGATCTACACTCATTTTCTATATCTAAATTTTAAATTGAATTTTTAAAAATAAAAACGTTTTCTTGAAACTTGTATTTTAGTTTTAAATGATAGTGAAATGATTAAATTTACTATTTCCAGTAAGCAAAATACTCTGGTGTATTTCAAACAGAAATTAAATTGATTGGGAAATTAATTTTTTTAAATCTTTCAATTTTTCGGCTATTTTTAATCGATCAAGCATTTGTGTGTATATATATATATATATATATATATATATATATATATATATATATATCTGTGGCACATGATATTTGGAAAATTAGCAAATTTAATGTTAAATTAATCTGTGTAATCGAAATATTACTTATTTGTGACAAGAAATTTAGAATAAAACTATTTCTTAAAAACAGAGTTCAACTTTCTGACCTTTCCTCTTTAAATGTTCACAGATACAAGATAATATGACTGCATAGCAATTCCAAGTGACATAATTGTACAATTTTCTTATCTGTCAGGGGAAGAAACTCTGAAAAACTTGATCTTTTAATTTACACATAGAAATTACCATACAAAAACAAATTCAACTACACACAAAAAAAAAAAATTAAGAGATGATCTGTATTAAACTTTTTAATTTTCGATTAGTACGTATGATCTTCGCTTAAAATCTTTTAAACTAATCCAAAAAATCTTTGAAGTATTTTAAAAATATTTTTGAGACTTTATAAATTATAATAATTAAAAAAAACCTGAAAACAGCTTTTCATTATGAATCCATTTTTATTTTAAAGACTATTATGTTCTTAGTTTATATCATTATTCAAGCAATTAAAAGATTATCAAATTAAATAATGTCATTAGTTATACTGCATTTTTTATTTTATTATTGGGAGCAGACATTTGGAAATAATGGCAAAATTTTTAAAAAAACTAATAGGTGATTTATATTCGCCAATGACTCCTGCGTTTAACTAAAATTTATTTCCCCAACAAAATTTAATTTTTAAAAGTTTACGTGAAGGTGGATAACAGATGTGAAAAAAGAATATTTTACTAAGACTTTTTAAATATAATTATTTCAAAAATAATTTCATTCATTTGTAAATATGTCCTGAAAGATTCATTAAATGCTGACAATTATTTGGTTTTTGTAAGAATCTCAAATTTAATGTGTTTCTCACCGGAAAAAAACTGACTTATGTAATATTACGTTTTCCATTGAAGACACTCGTAACAATTTGGTTGCCCTCTAACTAAAATCAAAATAAGATTTTTAGCAAAATTTTGAACGTATTAGAAGGGATTAGAATTTTTTCAAAATAATTAAAATTACTTTGATCTTTTCAAATAATATAAACTTTATGAGTGAAATTTTCATTTTCATTAAGTTTTGTGCCATTTAATTCATACTATACTGTTTTTACATCGATTTAGTGGAGGTACCTTGACTATTATTATTCGAACAAAACACTTTGTTAAAGACAAAATGTGTTTAGTAGAAGAATATGGATAGGAAAAAATCCCAAACAAAGATCGAGCCAAAACTGCTTATATCCTACAAGAATTATGTTACTGCTACATATTAATGAACGTTGTAAATTCTTATGTGAAGAACAGAACAGAAACTTTATTTGGCGAACACCCCACCCAAATTCAGTATTTAAATGACTAGATGCAAACACTTCACAAACGCTATTTTTTTCTCAGATGCACTCATTATTTTTATGCATAATTTTCCAAATTGAAAATCTTGTCTTATAAATTCAAATGGTCGTTATTTTAACGGAAAATAAAATATTTTCTTTTTATAATTCAATACCGTATCTCGGTTAAATTGTGTAAACCATCAAATTACTTCATGAAGGAGATCTGCTATAAAAAGTAATTGTTATAACCGTTGACTAGGCATGTAGCAGATCAAATGCTAAGGTAAATTCTATATACATTGAGAAGACGCTGTTTGTGGAAGAACTTCTTATATTAGCTGTAAGGTACATTGTTGAGTTTTCTTTGCAATTTGCCAGTTCATGCTGTTATGCAACAACTTTATTGATCGACTTCTTTGCCAAGATAAAGATAATTTCTTTGCCAATACATCATTCAAACTAATCGATATTTCATTGAAGCATTTGGAAGTAACTGGATTCAAAATTCCTAATAAATCATTCCCTTCAAACCTTACGAAACATATTGAATATATTTTCACCAACACCATCAGATTTCATTTCGAAGAAATAAAGAACACTTCTCGAGTGAGTCACAGTTTTCTTCGATTTTCCCTAATCAACGAACCTATAAATAAAAAGGCCAGAAAGAAATCTTTAATATGCTGACCAGTATTCTTTTTCGTATAGATACATCTAACCTAACTTTTGTCTATTCTTAAAATCTTGTAAGAGGCACACAGGAAGCAACGATTAAACTCTAAATTATCAGCCAATTCTGGTAATGATGGGGTTGAATTTTA